>OY292338.1:4200000-4745280 GCA_958496145.1 Heliothis peltigera
ATCAGTATAATAATTAATTTTTCAATCGAAGGCAGCGTCGTATGTATGAAGTTATAAAATTAATAATAATCCAGTTTATATTAATTAAAAGAAATGTCGACAAGAAGAGCAAGAATCAAAGCTGTTACCTCTTTACCGCCACGAAGAAAGAATAACGATGCTGCAGACAATACGAAAGCTAAGTTACAAGAAAAGGAAACGTTAGAAAAACCTGCTAGAAGTCCTAGAACGCCACGCGCTATCAAAACACAAGAAAACTTTGACAGATGTTCCCCAAAACCTGCCTCTCCATTGAAATCACCGCGCCCAATAAATCAAATTTTAAGAAGTCAAGATCGAGTACCATCGCCTTTAGTGTCGACAGAGGTTTCTAAGGAGGCCGTAGTTACACCAAAAAGGTCGGAAAAAGTGTCTGTGATTACGAGCACATACAGCGTTAAGTCTAATGTATTTGTATCGCCTAAGAGTGTTGGGAGTCCTGTGAGGAGGTTTGCTCCCTCTCCCCTTGTACAGACTACTAGGATAGATGTAAATATACAAAGGATAACTCCATGCACACCTGAGAAGCATAAACAAAAGAATGCTGATAATAAAGCTGTTGAGATTGACCTCACTGATGGCAAATCTGCAGAGTTCAGTAAGGAAGCCAGTATTAATGCTGTATCAGATGTCCCAGATGGTAAGATATTTCTATATGTTTTTTGAAACAGTTCTCATAGTTGTATAAGTTTATTTTTGTCAAAGCCGTGTACTTCTTTAGGTGACAAATTCACAATGATAATTGTTGTACTAGTTCTTTGTGTAATATGTAATAGTGAATAAGTCGTTGGAGTACCTTTATAATAAAATAAAATAAATAAAATATATTTAATGACATAAATGATAGTCTAGTTAAAGTCACTAAAGCAAACTAAATCCACTTAAATTCAGGATTAATCAAAGGATATAGATGATTTTTTTTAATGCTGTGTCAATAAGTTGAAAAGTTACATTTCCTGTAGTTTCATGTGCATCCTAAAAACTTAATACACATTACTATGTTTACTTCACTGCTGATTTATTTATTAAATGTTAAAAGATAAATAGTCATTTATTCAAAGTAGGCTGAAAAACAGCACTTTTTGAGGGTCAATTCTACAAAAGACAGCCCTGCAAGACGCCTACCCCTCACCACATCCTATGTTATCGCTCAAAATTATACATCATAATGTTCTCTCTTCTATTTAATGTGTAACCAAAGATCATATTATATTACCTCAGTAAACTTAGTTAAACTCTTCTTACAGATTACAATGTCCCCAGTGTACCTGAAAGCATCACTGAAGATACCGTCATGGATGGAATCGTACCACTCCAAGCAGTATCCAGTGCTCCAAAACCCTTAGCTTTATTGAAGAATGAGATTATATCAGAAAATGCTGAAGTATTGTTTGATCCGATTGTGCCTTTGCCTTCGCCAAGCAAAGTGCGGCCCAAGCTCCGACCCGTACCTAGACTTGCACCTTTGAGAAGAAATAGTGTCCAGGTAACATTGTCACGTATAGTAACTTAAAAATAACCACAGATTTGGGTAGTTTACAAATGCTTCCTTTTTCAAAATTTCAAATCTATGAAACTGTATTTGTAAATAATTTTTGCAGCGATGTTTTACGTAACAAGAATATTATATTTTTGTTGTGATCTCTTATATGATATCTTATATCTGCCTTAATGATTAAAGATACCCTACTACTCCAGTATAAAGAAAGATGCGATTGCAGATCGTTTAAAGACTGCTTTTCTTTTATAGGGTAGTGCATCAGAATCGGAGGACGAGAGCCGACGCGCGCTGCTTAGCAGTGGTGGAGCAAACACACCTGCACCATCGAGACAACGCCACGACTCCCACACATCACACAGCACCATACATACATTACCAAACAGGTCAGCTATTGAAAACCTTATTCATGTTTTACTCTTCTGCCAAAAAAGAGTCTTAGATACTTTGCTTCCTCTCGTAAATAATTTGTAGATCAACCAATGTTGTTTGGACTGTGGGCCACTTACAGACATCATGACCAATTTTCTCCCATGTGGTGATATTTTTTATGCTCCTCTGAGGTTGTTAGCTGTGTTTCCTCAACCTTTGCGAACCCTATTAAAGTTTCATCATGCAATCAAACATTTACTTTTGTTCATACTGTGAATTCTATCAATTCATTGTCATACAATGAACAAGTACAGTCACAAACAATAATTTGTACTCACTTGGTAAAATTTTAAAGTAATTTCTATGTAAAATACCAAGCTAGTGAAAACCTAGAACCTAAATCAATACAACAGGAGAAAATCACCCTTAAATTTTTCTATATTTTCTATTGCTCTTAATATATTACAGGGAAGTGGCCCGCGTTAGAAATGACTCCGTGTGTTCGAGTGTTAGTCAAGCCACGACGCAACCTCCGGCCGCCTCATCGCCTGTCAAAGACAAACACTTTTCCAAGTACGTCATCACCTAATACCGAAAATGATACACACAATAACCAAATACATAGTTAATGGTGTTCAATGTATTTGACATGCATAATTATATTTTCGGTCTCAAAGAAAAGGACAGTAAAATCACAGATCAGCTTTGTTAGTATTTTTTTTAAGAATAAAATCGGACACTTGAAAACTTTTTTGTCCATCTGTCCTTCATGTGTTACCAGGCTGTATCTAACAGTGATAGTAAGACTATTGAAAATTTTATAGGTGAAATATTTTCTATACAATAAACATGATTTAGTTACTTAAGTCTCGCAGTGGGATTTGAACTTTATTACCATACCATTAAGATATATATTTTTATTCTAAGTGGGAATTCAAATACATACATTAATTGGTGTACAATGCCTTAAACCAAAAAAATACATTTATTTTGCTCTTTCATTCAGAGTTTGAGATTTTTATTTTTAAATAGACCTACTACAGGTTCTTATGCAAAATCAGAAGCTAGATGCTCAGTTACATCATGAAACTTGAACAAGAAGTATTAATTATCGCAATGTACAGGTCTCGTCGCGTTGATACGTCTCGCCGTAATGCCGCGATGCGTCGTCGATGTGAGACCGTCAAGAAAGATACTCTTACTATGTACGACCTCATATTTTACAACCCAACCAGCAACCCTATTGTGTGAGTATGACATACTATATTTTATAGAACCTTACAGTGACAATGTAAATTTAAACCTCAACATCGTTTTTGAAAGCAATCTAGAAATATTTGACCAAAATTGAAGTAGGTACGGATGCCAGCACATCAAGCTACCCGAAACTGACAAATTTTCCCAATCAACTTTGAACCAATGCTTTAGCGATAAAGTAAAAAATATGTGCATTTTTTTCTGTTAGGTATTTGTGTTTACGCTTCTACGGGACTTGAACGATAAGAAATTACTTATTTCCCAAAGATTTTTATATAAATTATAAAATATAGTCAAATGCATTACACTTTATCCTGTATCTCAGTCCTGACAAAGACGAACTAAAAGCTCAAGAAGCAAATGAAAAGGAGGAGGCAGCTCGCAATGCTTCCAAAGAGGTTGAAGAGACGACGGCGGAACAGCCCGAGACCGACGCTGCGCCCGTACCTCAGATCAAACTCGGACCCAATGGAGAGATCATGTTGGATGAACAGAGCTTGGTATGTGTTTAACAGGCGAGACTATCAGAGTGGGGGAATAGAGAGTCCACCTGTGTCTGCGCAAATGCTTGTGCACGCTAAAATGTCCTGAATAGTTGGCTGATCTCCTTAGCGAGAACAGTCGCCGTGATCGGCAATCGGTCTGGACGCCATTATTGTGCAGTTATAGCTTGCAGGATATCAGACAGATAAATTTAAAGGGACGTTTGAATTGATGAGTGAGCTCACATATCTACATCCACAGTCAAGGTAGCTATTTTCTGTTCTAAATCCTCTAACAATCTTCTAAAATTATGTTACTGGTAGAAAGACATTGGCATCGTTCCAAAAGGATAACTGTTAAGTCCACGTTTTAAGCACATCAGCCAATGACTCTTTGCTGACACGTGACCATTTCCAGCATTAAACCTTAAATTTGGCGTATTTCAGGTAATAAAGTCATCAGACAAGCGCAAGGTATCGTCGAATGTGGTGCACGAGGGTGCATGGGGGACGGGCAGCACGTCCGGCCGCTACCGCCGCACGCCGCGCACTGCCGACTGGAGCGACGCGGAAACTGTGCGGTTCTACCGCGCACTAGCCGCTTTGGGGACAGACTTCATGCTGATGGAGAGACTGTTTCCGGGACGGACTAGAAGAGATCTGAAGCTTAAGGTATGATTCTTTTTATCAACTCTCGGATGGTTTCGAAGCTTCTAGAAGACAAAATATAGAATGAATTTTGTCCTACTTCATCCTACTCCACCCGCGGTGAAAATGAGTAGGCAATCTTGCCAATATCAATGTACTTCAATTACCAAATTCATACACTAAGATTTCGATGCGATTTCGTCTTTAGTTCAAGAAAGAAGAGCGTGTGAACATGGCACAAGTAGACAAGGCTCTCCGCACGACGTGCAAGTGGGACGCGACACGACTCCTAGACGAATTCCAAGCAGAACGGGAAGAGGACAAAAAGCGTGCTCGAGCCGAGGCCGAGGAACTGCGCAAGCTTGCGCGGGATCATCGAGAAAGGAAAAAAGCTGCAAGAGAACTGCACGTGCGCATGAGTCAGTATCATTGCCTTTTGATGCTTCTAAATTAAAACAAAATATTCTTTACCCCCTCCCACCCTCTTTCTGACGATTAGTTTGTATATTTCAGGTCGAAGCTCGAAAGTTTTGGAGTCCTCCAGCTTACCTTTGGGAGAAACCGGACTCACAGCTGATGATGTTATTAAACAGCACCACGAAATCAAATCTCAGCATGAGAATGCTATGCCAAGACCAAGGGGGCGTCCGCCTTCGCAATCCAGTGCCAAGTCACGAAACCGCGCTCGCACCACGCCTTCAACACGAGCTAAACCAACCAACCAAGATAAGGCTACTATACTGAAACTAGACCCGACCAAATCTCAGGGAAAAACTCCCGACCAAAAACAGCCAATCACTCCCACACCAATAGTGCCTTCGAATATCGAGAACGGGTCGTTAGTCGTCCTCACGGTCAACGACCCCAACTCGCCTTCGAAAAAGATGTTACAGACGTACATAGCTGGCGGCGGTGGCAGGTTGACGCCAGTCGCTTTGCCAACATCGTTCTTAAACTCCGTTGTAACGTATATGAAAAAAGGCGGTACTCCTAAGAGTAACATGTCGGCGGGTTCATCCCCTCATTTAACGTCACCCAGCAGTGTGACGAGCCAAGATAGTCGGCCAAGCTCCACCCCAGGAGTTATTCAAATGAATCATAGTCCTGCTAAAAGACAGCGACACAGTTCGTACACAATCACGCATCTCTAAGACAAGTTTACAGTATCTGATAGAAATAAGGCAGAAAAAAAAGAATTAGTGTTGTGCAAAACATTAGCGCTACAATTTTGTAAATTAGCGAAGGCTTTATCATACTAGCGGATTGCGAAGTCCTCAAAGCGGAGCGCAAAGAATTCGTTACGGACACAAAACAAACACGCCGCGCATGCGCAGCAAATTCGTTTCCGACGCGCAACGGGATCGCCGCAAACAGCAAAGTGGACGTACAGCGGAGCGCAAAGAATTCGTTACGGACACAAAACAAACACGCCGCGCATGCGCAGCAAATTCGTTTCCGACGCGCAACGGGATCGCCGCAAACAGCAAAGTGGACGTACAGCGTACGTAATTCGCTACAAACACGAGACGGAAACAACGTATCTGCCACACGTCCGCAACGTCCTCGCTGCTTAGGCGCGGCGTGCTCGCGACCATTCGCTGTGCGTCCGCTCCGCCACGCAGCTGCTGCCAAAGCTTCGCTTTCCTAATATGATCAGGCCCTTTTGCACTATAGCACTGGTAGATAAAACTGGTATTAGTGTATATTAGTATTTTTTGACAGTCCTTTCAATATGGACATGGCAAAATTCAGAAAAGGCGCGAGCGGAGGGAGCGATTCTCACATTCAGAGGCAACTCAGCCTACTTTGACGTAACAACAGTAGGCATTAAGCTGAGAATTTGTAATGTAGTGACACAAAGCTTCGTAAAAAAAATACAGGTAATATGAATTTGACGTACACTGTATTTGGCTGGGTATGTTTTAGGTATGTCAACTATTCGTGTTGTAAAAAACATCCTTTTAAAAATAAAAAGAATGGTTGAAAAACATACTAAATTGAACTAAAAATTGAAAAATATGTTTTAATATAAACAGAAAATATTAATAATGGACGAAAATTATTTGGAATTATTGTGAATAAGGCCCTATGTACGAGAAATGTGGAACAAAGCGCCCCACTTTTTTTCACAATAATTCTAATATTTTTTGTTCAAGGCAACACTTGACATAAACTTTTTGTTCTGCCTAATAATCATCTCTGTCAGGTACTGTACAATCAATACCAATAAACCTAAAATTAGTCAAAATGCAAGGGAATTGTTAACAACTGCAGCAATAAATCATGTTCAACTAGTTAATTTGACTCGCTAGTGTAATCTAGAATATTAACTATAATTAGCTGTGCGCTTACCACAGGTTATCTGAGGGCACGGGAGTGCCCCAGCCATTGTATTTTTTAATGAAATATTATTGTGTTGACGGTGAATTAATTTCGTTGTTGTATGTATTAATTGTAAGCTAAATATATGTAAGGGTTTTAATTTATTGTAAAAATGTAAATGATGTGTGTGATATGTATTGTTATATGATTTTAGTTAGTATACACATTCCTTTAAGTACACAATTTTACTTTACTGCTTTGAGCTTTTAAATTGAAGGTGATGTGTAATTTCTTTTTTTTATAACTATCACAGTGCCCTTTCGCCAAAGTACAGTGGGCGATTGAAAATAAATGCGTATGTCAGTATTTGCGTCTACTCCATTACAGTATAAACCGATAGTTCACGCCACACTTCATCAAGGCGATTCTCGCAACAATCTCCGAGCACGAGTAGTAGTTCGAAATATTTTTGACGGGTAGTTGTACCCACGTACTAAATGGAATCTCATGAAGGTCAAGGTTACCCAGTATAACAGGTTGGACGGGGTTTTAAAGATATATAGTATATCGATAAAGATCATTCTGTGCTCCTTGCCTTCAGAGAGTAGCTTCAGTTTCATAAACCAGTACCTTATTAAACATAATTTTGAAACCATTTTTATCAAAAATCCGATAAAAAGTTGAACGCATCCGTAGCTCAGCATGGCCGTTACCATAATATTATTATGAAACGCATTAAAAAAAATCTGTCCTTGTGAGAATAGATGCACCATTGCCAAACAAAACTCAACCTTAGGAGAAAGAAAACAGAACTGAATTGACACTATTGTGGATCAAAATACTTAAGTAATAACGTTTATTTACAAATAACTATCATTATCTTAACAACTAATTTGCCTCTACGACCTCGTGGGGAAACCACTGGGACTCTTCAAGACAGTCCCAGAGTGACAACTCAGGGTCCAGGAACTCCTCGTTCATTTCATCGATGTCGATAATCTTCTTGTGATCTGCAACACAGACAAGTATTCAAAAATACTCGATAATATCTATATATAATACTTCGATAATATACTATTACATACATATACTATCTACAAACTAATTTATATATACATATATAAACTCATTTCTAATAATACATAATGTACCTACTATCTTACATTAAACGCCTTCCTCTCTTTTAACTTGCTGTGCCCATCAGGGTCCATAATTGTGACAATAATTTTATAATCTTCCACCTTATGTACATTATGGAATGCAATAAAGAATATGAATATGAATATGAATAAATATCCTACATAAGCATCAGGAAAAATAGTAAAGAAAAGTTAACAAGGCCAAGCGCCTTCCGAGGTGGGCTTCAGGTTGATGCCAAAATGCGATTCGCAGAATCGAACCAAATTTAAATTATAGAACGCCATACTAAGCAATATTTGTTTGAGAAATCGGGTATATTCCCAATCATAGTTTGCCTCCAGGTGATAATTGGGCATAAAAAAGTCTTAGCTGCGCTGGGTTGCAGGTGGAAGCCCCCATGTGGTGGCTGGGAATATACCAGAAATCCAGCTTTCAACTTTTATCAGTTTATTTTGAAGACCTTTTTTAAAATAAACTTACTGTCATTGTTACACAACTGTGCCCTGCTTGCAATCGCGCGAACCGTAATACGATAAAACCATGTTACCCTTGAAGTGGTTTTTCATCATGTACTCACTATAAATTCAATTAAAGGATACGCTCATCAAATTCACATGCAAATAGTAAGTACCAAGTCGTAAAAGTATATGTCAGCAGATGTAGAGACAGCAAAGAAACACTAAAGCCAATTATTTTGATGAAAAATCACCAATGGGCGCTTTAGCAACTAGCTTTAGCCTCGTTCGTTAAAATATTGTTTAAGCTAAGCACACACTTCAATTCAAAAAAAGCTAGCAAATTAGCATTTATATCCCCAAAATCTCGCGAAAAAATAGATTTCTGAAAATTTTTGATGATCATCTCGTAAAAATCGTGACTACTGAAGTACTTTGAATCACCTGCTTTAAAGTTTGCATTTCTAAATGATGAGGAACTAAAAAGCATTTAAAAGCTCTTAAGACTTACCAACTAAGGCCAGCTCGTCGTTCTGCTTGTTAGCGGCGGACGGCTGCGTGACGTCAGCGACGGGCACGGTCTGCGCTGCGGCCGCGCCCTGCTCGCCCTGCCCATAGTAGCCAGACCATGCTGAGTAATTCTGCCAGTATGCAGACGGATCATAGTATTGATTGTACTCCTATAAAGTAAAATGTTACTTTACATGTACAACTTCCTGACTGTTTATCCGTCAAGCCATTTTCCTGGTGCAAGGCCCGCTCCTTTATAGCTTTCAGTGCTTTGAATATTTAAGGGTGCGTCCACTTCTGGTGAGTGCTCCGCGAATGTGCAGCTCGCGAGGCGTTTGCGAGCTGCGCGCGTGCATTTCTGTTCATGCGCAGTTTCTGCATGCAGCGCAAGTGCCGACCTAAGCCCTGTAGGCGATCAGCACGCGGGCGTCGGGCAGTCAAGTAATTTACGGAGCTGCAAATTCGCGGCACATTCATCAGATGTGGACATACCCTTAAAAACGCAAGCTCGTTCTTTATGAAGAACCTAGATTGATGGCAAGCAATAAGCTGTTGGCCTACAGATGCTGTCAGGTAGAAGAAAAACTGGCATTTGGAGTACAATTTAAGAAGAAATAACACACATGCTGAGGCTTAGTAAATATCATCCTCTTCTAGTTAATAAAATTTGTCCTAAAATTTTCTTTAACCATTCATGAATTCATTCATGAAACTGGGTGCAGAAAACAACCTGTCTGATACATTAACAATTACAGCTTACATACTATTCAACATCTTTGTCAAAATCACATACCGAGCCACTGCTGAATGTAGAATTGGGTGTAGTAGGGGCAGATGGATTCTGATTGGAGCTGTTGCCTTTCGGCTTTGGAACTGCGGTACATATCTTCAAAGGTTTTGAGCCAAGCCCGGTGTAACCATTCATGGCATACAATGCATTCCTTTGCTCCTCTTCATTACCAAATCTCACAAAACCATAGCCTTTTGTGTAGCCAGAGCTGTCCAAAATGACTGGAAAATATGATTCTTTTCATATTTTATGGCCAAGGCACTTATTAGAAATTTTATAACAATCATAGAAATGAAATTATTTATTTAGATTATACTATGATATTAACCAAAAAAAGCTACCTTTAGCAGTTTTTATAGAGGAATATTTGGCCGCAAAGATTCTATAGAGGGAATAGTCATCAACATCAGGGCTAAGGTCCCCAACCCATACAGAGAACTCCCGCTCCTGTTGCATATTTGCACGAGCTTCTCGTGATGCAGTGTTTAACCGAAATCTCACCACTGGAAATGTCCCTGGGATTGGTTTACCATTCAGCTTGTGCATAGCATCAACTGCTTCTTCATCGGTCTGTTAAAATACTTAACTTTAATGACGAATTTAAATTTAATATTTTCTAAGTTGTGGTAGCCTAGTGGATAAAGAGCCAACCTCTTGAGTGTGAAGGCGTGGGAAGGGCCAGGCAAGTACCAATACAACATTTCTAAGTTTGTATGTCCTTTCTAAGTATATCTTGGACACCAATGACTGTGTTTCAGATGGCACGTTAAACTGTATGTAGGTCTCGGCTGTCATTGAATACCTTGGCAGTAGTAAGAAGCCAGTCTAACCAAGGGGTATTGGGTTGCCCCGGTAATTGGGTTGAAGAGATCAGATAGGCAGTCGCTCCTTGTAAAACACTGGTACTCAGCTGAATCTGGTCAGACAGAAAGCCGACCCCAACATCAACTATGTTGGGGTCGGCTTTCTTGTCAGGTCTTGTTTGTGTCTTGTCAGGAGATTATGATTATCTAAGATGATACCTGAAAATGTACAAAAGCATATCCAGCAGGTTCTCCAGTGAATTTGTTTCTCATGACTTTCACAGCCAGCGGACGCTGTCCCATTCGATTGAAGGCAGCCATAATAAAACTTTCTGTCATATTAGGCTCCAACTAAAACAAAATTTGAATATATCCAGACAAAAACGCAATTTTTACTCTATAAATATAAGAAATAAAACAACATTTAAAGTGAGAACATTTTAATTGGAACAAAATTTAAATTCATTTCGAGAATTTTTAACAAACTCTTATACTCACACTGCCCATCCACAGCTGGCATTGCATCGCCATTCTTGAACTATTCAGAAGTTTTGAATGTTTATAGAGAAATTGGGAAACCTGATTTTATTTTCAAGAATCCAGTACTCTCAATGAATGGTTTATAAACACAAAACAAAATGTTTTCTTTACGATGTCGAACTTTCAAATGTCATTGTCACAATCTCTGTCATCCGTCAAAAAAAACAGACCAACCAGTATATCTCAGGTGTCGGTTCTTTTTTAACTCCCATAAAGGCGCCGTACCCAAAAGGTAAAATAGGACTCCGATTACTAAGACTTCCCTGTCCGTCTGTGACCAGGCTGTATCTCACTAACCGTGATAGCTAAAATGCTTGTTTTTGCACGATACGGGCACGGGCAACAGGTAGGCGATTGAAACATTCTCAGAATAAAAAAAACAAGGAATTTTATTTAAAAAATGGATTATAAAAAAAACGGAACCCTCTCTGTGTACGATACCGAGTTCTGGTTACCGTTACTATTTAAAAATAAAGCATTTATCCTACCCTAAAATTATTCTTTATTCAAAACACGAGAAAGCCGCACTACAATTAGTCCCAGGAATAGTCGGTGCAAAGAGTATACAACTGAGTCGGTGCGTCCTGTTAGTATGTTTAAATGTATGTCCGAAGTTTTACCCATGCGGAAATAGGCATAGCATAGCCTTAGGAAAATAAACAATACAGCAAATACATAAATGCAAATTCATTTATTTATTTACAATTAAATTCACCTATCCATATAATGTTTAATCTAATAACTAATGCGCCTCTACAAGTTCTTGCGGGAACCACTGCGACTCTTCTAGACAATCCCAGAGCGATAACTCGGGGTCCAGGAAATCCTGATTCATTTGGTCGACGTCGATTTCTTTCTTGTGTTCTGAGTAAAAAACAATAGGATGTATCAGCAGTCGGTATTTTTTTTATTGAGCTTTAATTTTCTTGTTAAATAAAGCACATTATGCAAACATTTTTGGGTAGGTACGTATTTTGAGTCTTCACATTGATCTTATTTATCAATGCAAAATCTGTATCCTCCCGCAAAAATATGCTTACCAAGTAGAGCAGCTACGCGCGGCAAATGCTCGCCTGGTATTACACGTCTATCCGTATACAGTTTATCGTCGGGAACTCTGCGATCTTCTTTTTTTTACGATTATTATGGGGCAGTTAAGTCTAAGTTCGTATGCATTTTTTATGTATGAAATAATTGAACTTACCAACTAAGGCCAGCTCGTCGTTCTGCTTGTTGGCGGCCGGCTGCTGCGTAACGTCAGCGACGGGCACGGTCTGCGCCGCGACCGCACCCTGCTCGCCCTGCCCATAGTAGCCAGACCATGCTGAGTAATTCTGCCAGTATGCAGACGGATCATAGTATTGATTGTACTCCTATAAAGTAAAATGTTACTTTACATGTACAACATCCTGACTGTTTATCCGTCAAGCCATTGTCCTGATGCAGGGCCCGCTCCTCTTTAACTTTCATTGCAGTGAACATTTTAAAGATGCAAGCTCGTTCTTAAGGGAGACACTCGATTTTTTGCAAGCAATAAGCGGTTGGCCTATAGATGAAGTCAGGTAGAAAATCGAAAACACTGGCATTTATAAGAAAATTAGCATAATATTTAAAATTACCGAACAACAATAAATTGTAGCATGATTTATTATGCATTGGGAACTTAAAAAAAAAATCTGCCAGTGCTTTCAATTTGACTATTATATGTTTAACTAAATTCATTTTGCATTATCTTTAGTTCCCTGTATCTGCATGCCACTGTTGGTGCTGTAAAGCAAGCTTTCTGTAATGATCAACATTTATAAGGCCACTTGGCACATTCAGCATTCACTCTCTAAAACCGAAAGCTACAAAATTCTTGAACACTTACCGTTCCACTGCTGAATGTAGAATTGGGTGTTGTAGCTGCAGATGGTTGACTGGAGCCGGTTTCAGATTTAGGCTTTGGAACTGCAGTGCATATCTTCAAAGGTTTTGAGCCCAGCCCAGTGTAACCATTCATGGCATACAATGCATTCCTTTGCTCCTCTTCATTGCCAAATCTTACAAAACCATAGCCTTTTGTGTAGCCAGAATTGTCCAAAATAACTGAAATATAAAATCAATTCAGTTATGAACAGAATTTAAGGTATGTAGAAAATACGAAGTAACCTAGACCACAGGTAATAAAAAAATGAACCTGTAATTTTGTCAAAAAAAAATCATTAATTTATTTAGGTGGGGCTACATTGAGGACAATGGACGCGGAAGTGTTGACCAAAATGTAAGTTACATTGACTGAGCATTGACTCGCCATGAAGAACTAGAAGCAAACTTCTGACTTTGAAATAGCTTATGACTGAGTCTGCCATTGTTAAAAAAAGTTACAGAAATACACACCTTTAGCAGTTTTGATGGAAGAATATTTAGATGCAAAGACTCTATAGAGTGAGTAGTCGTCAACTTCAGGACTCAAGTCTCCAACCCATACAGAGAATACCCGCTCCTGTTGCATATTTGCACGAGCTTCCCGTGATGCAGTGTTTAACCGAAATCTCACAACTGGAAATGTTCCTGGTATTGGTTTACCGTTCAGCTTGTGCATAGCATCTATTGCCTCTTCATCTGTCTGTAAGAGCATAGATTCACAATATTTCAATGACAATGTTAAAGAGTACATACTACACTATCACTCATACTCAGTCACATTAAGGGTCAGTTCATATCTAACAGAATATGCGTTGCGTATTATCGGTCGCGTAACGCCAGAACTGACAAATGTATAGAAAAACACTTGACCGTTCACACTCAACCGATGATACGTTAGTACGACTGATGATACACTATTTACACACTGTATTTATACACACTTTATTTATTTATGATGATACACACGCGTATTTTACGTCAGATATGAACCAACCGATACTCAGTTACAGGTCAAATAAAATAAAAGAAGGATAATAAACATCCATTTACATAATTATATTCTTGAACAAAAAATGTTAACATCTACCTGAAAATGTACAAATGCATATCCAGCAGGCTCTCCTGTGAATTTATTTCTCATGACTTTTACTGCTAATGGTCGTGGTCCCATACGATTGAAGGCAGCCATAATAAAGCTCTCGGTCATATTGGGCTCCAACTGAAATAATAACAATGTGTTTTACTATTTCAAAATGTTGCGAAACATGATAGGTTCAAGGCATTGCGGAAAAATGACGGCTTACATCTCAACAGCAATCATATTATATAAAAAATCAATACATTGATCAATGAGTTTTAATAACAAAAAAATTAATGCTTCTTGAATAGGTTCTGGCCCAGAAATTATTTACCATCAGATTTTGATAGCTGTTTCAGATTTTGGTAGTTTTGGTTTGATTGTTCTTAATATCTTTTATAATATTACTAAATTTAAGGCTCACATCGAAGTTACACACAAAACACATTTTGTTATCGAAATCCGATTCATCGATCATGGTATACTTACGCTGCCCATCCATAGTTGACACTGCATAGCCATGATTTATACTTTTTATTACTTTATTAACCAAGAAGGATTTTGTATTATCAATATTTTGTTATCTAAAATTTTCACAACAACAATATTACAGCGCATCGGCAAACGAACGAAACTATGGAAATTGGAAATGTCGTTCGTTGTCAAACTTATGTTGTCAATGTCAAACCTGAGATGTCAAACTCACAAAACTAAATATTAATACAGATAATGTTCAAAATAAGATCAATCATTAATAATCGACTAAAACTGCATTGTGATGCATTACAAAGAAAATACATAATTTTTTGAGTTTACTTTATTACATGTTTATTTAAGAATTTGCAGAGTTATTGTTATCATATTATGACATTTTAATGATGTAGGTATTTATTTTCAATGATCCTCAGGATTATGCAGTAGGTATGTACAGAAATGCAATGATTGTTTTGTACTCTGTGAGTGCAATGACGTGTGAAGTGCAAACGGAGAACATGAACATGTCATGTCAGTGATGTCATCAACGAACTAAAGAAAGGTGAAGACAAGTGGATATTGAGATAAGAAAAGCATTTTCTTAAAATGTATATAGTGAATGTGATATGTAACTTATATCTAATTTATCCATAAATCATAAGAAAGTGTAAGGTAAAGTTTTTGCATTCTCTTGCCTTTGTTTCATCATCAGGTCAATAATATTGCAGAAATGTCACGACTTGATAACATTGACGCATTGGAAAAGCAATTAGCCGAATTACAAATGGCTAAAGATTTAAACAGTTCTGGTAGAGTCAAAAAGATACCACCAGCTGTACCGCCAAAAAAGAAAGCTCAACCTCAGGTTCCGCACAGCGCTGTTGTTAACGCTATTTGTGAGCCATCATATTCGTCGATGATAATGCCACCGACAAACAATAATACCATGTATAGCAGTAATACACGTCCTCACATTCATAAAGATTACGCAAATGTAAACCAATTAAATCTGTCAACATTTAACCATGCATACAGACAAAACTTACCCTTGCCGTCTAAGGCTTACAATGCCACATACAGTAATATACCTCCATACAGAAGCAATGATAACCTGCCTCCAGTGCCACCGCCACCACCACCCCCTCCACCGCCATCTATTGCGATCTCTACATCAAAACCTTATAATGGAAGCCAAAATAATGACGAATATTTGCCGCCACCATCACCCGTAAGTTCTAACTACAGTGAATTAGTCAGAGCCACGGCAAACTTGAACTACAACCAGGAAAGACCAAATTATCCACCCATATATCAGAATGAGTTTCCTGAATATGGAGCTTCCCAATCATCGACATATGAGTCACTTTATGAGCCTATTAACCCACGTCCTCACAGCAACTTGTCATCTCAATCTAATTCCATGCACAATTATCGCAATAACTCGTCTAACGCAAGCAAGTCACCACTTCATAAAGAAGAAGAGGTTGATGTCTTAACTAATCTTCTTGTAAAATCTATAACTGATAGTCAAGACTTAGATGTGTTTGGAACATGTGTTAAATGCGATGGTAAAGTTATAGGTGAGAGTTCCGGATGCACAGCAATGGGAAATATGTATCACGTCACATGCTTTTGTTGTCACCTTTGCAATGTAAATTTGCAAGGAAAACCATTTTATGCTGTAGAAGGTCAGCCATACTGTGAAACTGATTACTATGAAACCTTAGAGAAATGTTCTGTTTGTGACATGCCAATCCTAGATCGGATTTTGCGTGCTACTGGGAAACCTTATCATCCAAATTGTTTCACTTGTGTTGTGTGTGGGAAAAGTCTGGATGGAATACCATTCACAGTGGATGCTATGAATCAAATACATTGTATTGAAGATTTCCATAAGAAATTTGCACCACGCTGTTGTGTTTGTGAGTTGCCAATTATGCCAGAAGAAGGCGAAGAGGAGACTGTACGAGTAGTAGCTTTGGACCGCAGTTTCCACGTGAGATGTTACAGATGTGAGGATTGTGGGCTACTGCTGTCCTCTGAGTCAGAAGGCCGAGGATGTTATCCACTTGATGATCATATTCTTTGTCGAAACTGTAATGCGCATCGCATCCGTCTTCTCACAAATGTTATGACAACTGATCTTTAAATGATTTCAATGAAACTGTATTTTATACACTATGTAGCCTCATATATGCCTTTATGATTGTCATAAAATGCTTATTCACATTTAGCAGCTCATATATTTTTATGATTATTCTAGATTTTTGTTGTATTGATTATTTTATTTGTTAAGTAGAACATATTTTCTAGTGATATGTATACAGTAGTTATTTATATTATGAGCCATTGTATTCTATAAGAAGACTGTTAATCAGAGTAATATTTTGTCAATTCTATGATAGTGTTAGAGAATAATGTAAAATATTTTAATTGGTTTTTATGATAACTGCATCATGTGATAATCGCGACAATATTGTTGTGCATCTTCTATTTATGAAGCATTATAAATGCTGTAAAATCGTTTATTTAGAATGATATATTTACATTGGTAATGTATTTTTGGGGCAGCATATTTTTTTTCTTTAATAAATGTTCTTAAATATTTTAGTGTTCTTTATTTATTCAAATAAAGTAGTTAAAGTATGTATTTAATAAAATTTATTAAGTCTATAAATCATCTATAAGTAGAGTATCTATACAATACTGGCTTAAAGTGTAAAAAACATAGGCAAGTTCTTGATGATGTCTTAATGAGTAGAAAATTGTATATTTTTACTTAAATATTATCACAAATACATTTAAAAACACAGATAAATTCATTCTAATGAACATATTTAATCAAATCCTCTGAATTTAATATCACATTTAGCACACCAACTGTTAAAAGTAGATACCTAGTCTTAAAATCTGTGTTAATGAACCATCCGAACAAAAAGCTATCTATTGATTGTCGGTATCCACTAACTGATATGGCGTCACATACATGGCGATGTATTAAATCAATGCAAATTTCTTAATAAGTAGATTGTATAAAATGAATCTTATTGGTACCTACGTAGTATTAAATGACTACACTCATTCTGAGATCTATGTTCACATTGACTTCATTCCTTGTAGAAATAAAATACAGAAAAAAAATCTAGGAACTAAATAGTCGCATGTTATAGCAGATATTATCAACTACACCTTATGTCGTAATTTAGTATTAAATTTTGGTGGGCTTAAAACTTGTTTCATAAATAAAGAACGCTTTTCCTTAATGTTTTTTGACATAACTAAATCGCAGCCTACAGCTGCATTTGGAAGACTTTCACTTGGTTCAAAGGATAAATTATCATAATTTTGTTTTCGTGGTACCGTTCTTTCTCCTTGTTCTGCGTCAAATTGGTTTTTCACATGAATTACGCTAGAATCTGATTGGGGCCGACTAATCTCGCATGAGCGGTATAAAATTTCTTCATCAGAATTTAAATTAGTCCTAGGCTCAAACCTTTCCCTTAAGATGGAAAATTTCCGTCGTGGTCGACTTCTTGCTCCCTTCTTTACATTGGATAATTTCGATGTTGATGTGTTAACTACTGGCATTGTCGCATCTTTTTGTATCAACGACTGTAAAGATGTTGATATTTTATTTGAAGAACAATCCTCACTGGAATTATTAGGTGCAGAGCTTTCTGAAACAAGCTGCCATAAAAAATCTATATCTCTATTAGATAAATCGTGTTGGTTTTGTTCAGGTTTAATGTTGATTTTCTTGCTTTGCAGTTTGATATTACTTGAATTGGTTTTCTGGCGTCGTCTTGTATTTTTATTGTAGACAGATGTATTTTCTTCACCGTGTAAATCTGTTGATGTCGATGATACATTTGAAATATTTAGCTCTTTTTTTATCATTGCAAACTTTGATCTTTCAGCAATGCTCATACAATTCTCTTTCTCTGGCAAAGATTCCATGATATTGCTTGGATCAAACTTTGAAGGCTCTTTCCACAGTGCTTGTTTCAGATCAATTTTTGTGGATGTATTGAACTGCGGTGAATCCCACAAATGTTCTCTTCTATGATACAAATTTCTTGGAGAATTTGTTACCGTAGATTTACGAATTTCATCAATAGTAGCAACTAGGGAACTTTCTGAATTCAATCTCTTTTTATTTGATGGGTCAATATCACCTAGATCATCTAATTCCTCCATTATAGGTTCTAAGTGATTTGGATCTTTACTAATATCAGTCATGCACGGCTTTGCTAAGAAGGTATCGTCATGTGATACTAACGTATTCGCATAATCATCCTGATTCGTCCTATCGAATTTCACAAATACGTTTGAATATGTGTGTGGCTTTTTAGGAAAAGGTGGCGCGGCTAAAATGGCGTTCTTAAGGTCTTGTGAAATACAGCTACTTATTTCAGAACTTCCCGAAGTTAAAGTATCTCGTCTTCTGTCTCTTACTACGCTTCCATCGTGGAGCCAGTTTTCTATATCAGAATATCCATTCCAAGATCTCAAACCCCAAGCTTCCCTAGCAATATTTACAGCGCAGATATTTTCATAATCATGAACTGATAAAATTTCTGTTGGTGTATCTAACTCACGTGGTTTTGAAGGAAATAAGTCGGTACCTATTCCATTCTTATTTTTATCTTTTTTGGCGTACATTTCTTTAAGAATATCTAACGCTATTCTTTGAATGTTTTCGATATCTGCATCTTGATTTCCAACTTTGATATTCTTAAGTGCACTCAAACATAGCTTTTGCACAATATTTTCGTTGAAAGTGTTTATGTCAGAGCTATTTATATCGCTAAAACTTAAGTCTAAATCCATATCAATGGAGTCCGAAGATGTTTTTTTATTAGAACCATCCGTATCGTGACTTATTTCAGAACTGTCAGTCTTTAACATCTTCATGAATTCTTCATTAACTAAATTACATACCTCTAAATTTATATTGGTTAAGTCGTCTCTCAATGCGTCTGAGGAACATATTCCTCTTCTCTTGTGCAAGTTTAAATTGCTAGAAGTTATTTCGTCTATTGAGCTTTCTAAGTTCTCCATGGAATTTAACTTTAGAGTTAGCTCGGTTGGGGAACAAATAGCTCTTTTCTTGTTGTTTTTAGGTTTGTATTCATCGTCTTGCAACACTACCTGCGGAGTATTCTCCACAGTATAAAATTCTATGCTAGAAGCCTCCAAGCTGCTATTTCCGATGGGTGCTGATGTAAATGTGGGTGAACCAGATCTAGCTATCCAATGTTCGAGTAAAAACTTTTTATCCGCATTTTCAGTTTCTTGCTTCTGAGCTTGCTCCGTTGTTATATCTTTACTGAAAAGGATAACAGATACGAGCATAATTTTATATTTTTAAAAGTATAATCATTCCTATATAAGTTTTTTATGTTGAATATATTCAATACCTGGAAGTTGCTTCAGTATCCTCATTCTTTTTTGCACTTTTAAATGACCTCACATGGTTTAGACTGCCTCCAGGCCCTTTTTTATTAATTGATTCTTGTACGGTAACCTTATTATTTAATTCTATGTCATCCGTTTTCCATGAAATAGGCCCAGTTGAATGGAAATATCTGTAGTATAATATCATTGAAAGAATCCCTGAAAATTTTGCAAAAAAATATTATTACTACGCTACACGATTCGCAATAATTTTCTTTGACACTTTGTTTGAACTTACCAACGATTGTTCCAAATAAAATACAAATGGCGGCAGCAACGGACCATGGCTTCTTTTGTCGATCAGCTTCAGAAATGAGGACATATAAAAATAGGCTTCCAAAATTTTGCGATATCATTAAAGTATAAAACAACATCAAACGATATCTTGTATGTCCTTCCCTCAAATTTATGTAGCAGAAACAGTACACAAAGCCCATGACGACGTTGTAAAGGGTTTCTTCTAACTTATTAGGACAGAAAGTAGTTTTCTGAACAACAATCCAGAATGTCATTGCAAACCAGTGCAAACCTGAAAATATATGTTATGTTAAATATTAATATGCTTTCGAATTCCGGTGGCTGTAGTCTGCTAGTTAAAATTATTGCACATTTTAAACACATTTATCTTACCTAATGGTATTAATGTCCATATCCCGAAAATTATAGCAAATAATAAAATTCCTGGTATTCTTCCGATCAACATCCCGAAATGCCATATCAACTTTAGTAATAAAGAATTCCAACTGAAGTTTTCATTTGAAAATGCTGTAATACTGTAAATATATGTCGCACAACCCCATATAACAGAAGCGATTGACGCAGTTAGAGCAAAAACTGAAAACATGACACAAATGTTAATACCTAGCTCATTGCATGAACAATTATCACAGCTTGCTTAAGATAATATAAATAATATTCATAAAATACCTTTTGTATAATAATTATCATCTAGAGTAACAACTGCATAAGTTTGCAATATTATTTGTGGCACGGTCCCTATAAAAATATATAAAAAATGCAACAAACTCAGATCATTTCTCTGAGAAATTAACTTATGAGTCTTTATGGACTCTAAGTTTTTGCACACGAATACTTTGCGCAAAAATATAATGTATCTGAAACAGAAAATGTACAAATAAGTAAAATGGCACAAAACTTCTGCAATATAACTTTGAAATATTTTTAGACTGTACCTTTCTAATAAACCAACGAGGCATATATGAGTTATCCAATGACGCAAACTTGATTTTTGATCAGTAACAAACCACCTTATTGAAAATATATTTATGAGAATATTCGGAGTTATAATAAAAATCAATGTGCCGAGTCCCCAATAAAGATGCCCATCTTTACAATATTCGGCAAAAACTATCACGTCTGCAACATAACAAAATATTGAAAGCTTTATTTAGGAAATAAATTCAAATTTTAACTGAAAAAAAATATATTCAGTAATGTGTCATTATTACCAGTTAAACTTAAAAAAAAAAACTTTGTTTGTTCTCACCTGTAGTCAAATCTGCTAAGATAGTTACAAGTGATATAAATACACAAATAACATGAACGATACAAAAGTTTTCATCTTGACTGTTTGATGATTTACTTTCTATGTTATGGTTCCCAAATCTACAAGCCTCCGCCATTCTAAATGATCAATATAATGTGATCATTACACATATTCAAAACAAAGAAATCAATTTCATTTGGATCAGTTGACCCACGCTTGTATTAATTCAAAATTATTGCTGTTTATCATAAACTGTACCGAGATCACTTTTGTGTCAAATGCCACAAACCAATACAATCAAAATCAATATTAGTTCAATGTTGTAGCCGTAAGTCAAAGCACAGCGTGCGTGGGCGCAGACAAACTTTGTTCATGCTTTTTTGTTTTGGAAGTTGTCAAACTTGTAAGTTCTCTTAAGCTCTGCTAAAGACAAAAAAATCATTTTGAATTGACAGTTCTTTACCCCTTTATTTCTTGGTAAATAAATTATTATTAAGCGTTTTTAGTAATACATACAATAAATTATGCATATAAATAAATATGCATTTTGAGAGCATTCGTTATGAGAAAGACTTGATTGAAAGTTAAGAAGTATAAAGGTTGCACTTGCACCTAACCTAAATTAAGGCAGTATTGCTCAAAATCGACTAAATATTATTAATGAAATATAGAACAAAACATCGGGACATGTCTCTGGAGATCTTGGAATCCTTATTTTCTAATCTCGCCACCTGTGCCTGCTGTCACTGCTGTCAGTTTATTTTTGATTTTGAAGTTTCACAAAAATACAAGACTTGAACCAGTGAGATTTTGAAAATAACAACAATGATCGCTTCAATAATTTTTATGTTTACTTTCTAGCTAAAAAAAAAAACAAATATGATTCACGACGCTTTATTGATACTTTGGGATTGTTCCCATATTCCAACGGGACAAGAGGTCAGTAATGAAAAACTGATTGAACTTAATCTTATTAAAAAATAGCGCAATGTTATTAATGAAGTTATTACATTTTTGCAGAACGAAGTAGTAGTATACGCTAACCAGGGCGATTCAGAAATATTTGCTAGGATAAACGATATTGCTAAGAGTCATCACAAAATCCAATGTTTTGTTGAAGCTACAGGATTCCGTTCCAGGAAGAGTCATGCAGGTATGAACTACTTAAATATACTTGGGTCAGTGCGCGCCTAATAACTTGTATTTCCGCACAGATATTGTAGAGAAGTTTTGCTTGTTCAAAGTTGGGTTGGAGTGTAGCCTTAGGGGAACTATGGAGCAAGTAATCTCCGCCCCTAAGACAACCCACTGACCTTTATAATTATTGAGAATTAAAAGGTGCTGTATACGTTTTCCCACAGAATTTTTTTAAAGGTCATGCAACAATTATTATTCCTCAGGTTTCAAGATGTGTGGTTTGTACTCACAAGCACTAAGTGAGGGTTTCTCTGAAGTTCTACAGTCATACAAGAAAAACCTCTTGGAGGTTGAGAGCCTTGTGATAGGCAATCATAACTACACACTCTCATTTGTGTACAGCTACGTAGAGAAGTTCCGAGGCTTATTCAACGCATTCAACAAGATCATTGCTACCATCGAACATCGGAGACTGATTGGATGCCAAATATTGAGTTTATTGCACCAATATATTTTGAATGGCAATGAGAGGGTGCATGAAGCTATTGTTAGGTAATTTTCATTCAAAATAATATTAAAGTTACGTAAAAAAATATTGGTGAATGATTCTGTCTCGTGTTAGTTGACTCAACATATTATAATTTTCAGGATATTCTCGTGTGTCAACAAAGTATTTGTGAATCAGTTATGCACTTGGCTTTTATATGGTGAACTGAAAGATCCTTATCAGGAGTTCTTTATCCTGAATAACCAATCTCACAACACTTCGGACACATTTCTATCTTCACCTTCCACCACTAATACTTGTGATAAATCACTTGTTTCTGCTGTAAGTATATAATGTTTTTGTTTTTTTACTTCCAGTAATGTTAAGAATAAAAATTACAATTTGCAGACCTAAGACATATCATTAATTTATTAAAAAATAAATGCCCATTACTTTCCACATTTGGCATTTTGTTACAAATATACCCTTAACACAAAAGAAGGGGGTTGGGGTACATGGCTTCCTATGAAGAGTCAATTATTATTAACATAGAGATTGTAAAACTGAAATAATGGACATCAAAAAAACATTTTGTAGTACATAAGTATTAAAATGTGTTCAACCTCTATAACAAGTTACATATAAATTTTATTTTACTATTTTTCTAACACCAATTTGAAATTTGAATTTGGTCCAATTATACAAGAAGTGCAATTGTTCTTTCTTTCGCAGCTTCAAGACACAGCCTTAGAATGTGGGTACACACTCAATGCAAACATGATACCATACTTCGTGCCCCTGTCCCTGGCCCAAGAGATACTGTTTATTGGAAAAACTATCATCTTATTTGGTTTTGACCCCAAGAAGGTGAAGAAAAATAATTCCTTTACTGCCAGCAGGACTTTGATGCCTTTGCAAAAGTGTGGAGTTGAATCTCGAAGGTAAAATTGAAAACGATTACCAATTTACAAATATATTACAGAATGTTTTACTCAATAAATGTGGACACATTTAATTTGATTGTTGCCAGGTTCACAATTTGGGAGGAGAAAGAGGCCGAGTTCCATGAGAAATTGCAAAAACTAAAAAATCCCGAAGTTTTTGAAGTGTGCAATCTTAGAGGAGTTATCCGGGAAATTAAAGAATGTGTTACCAAGGTATGCTTAGGTCAAATTTCTTTAATGGATTTTCAACCTCATCGCATTAGTGGAAGGTTAATGTTCGAATGGTAAAATTTGACAGATTTGGGTGGGTTTACCTGCTGGCGTTTGTACATTCGATAAATAATTCACACATAATAACAGACTGTTAGTGATGCGTTTCGGATGACAGAAAGGGCAATCGTGCACGTCAATCAAACAAGCGAGTCACTGCATATTCGTAACATCCGCGCGGTGGATGCCCGCTGCCGCACGCATAAAAGCTTTACATACACACATATATAACAAAAACTTAGAAACGATTTTGGTTATATGAAAGACAAAAGTCGAAAGGAACTTTTTATTCTTTCACAAATACATTTGCTATACTTTCCAGCATCTTTGGACAGTAGCAGTTGAAGAAGCGCAGTTGATACACGAGTTGAGATTGATGAAGGACTTCTACTTGCTTGGTCGTGGCGAACTGTTCCTTGAGCTGTTGAGGCTCACCGCTCACATGCTGGATAAGCCTACTGCAAGGACATCTACAAGAGGTAAATGTTTACATTTTACCCTTAATTATGAGGGCATTGGAAGGATTTGAAAAGTTACCTGAAAATATTGTTCACTAGCCGTTCCCGATTTTCGTGTCCAAAGGTACTTGCTTCCCGCACCCACTTAGTAAGTAAGTTAGTAGCCTATGTTACTGCTTGTTACACTAGCTACCTGCCAATAAGAATCAGGTCAAATAGGTAAAAGTAATTTCTGAGATGAAACGGAATGAACGAACAGACAGACATAGATGTTATTTTTATATATGTACCGTATATATATTTATATGCTTGTATTAAAAGGTGGTTATTTCAATATTACAAACAGATACTAGTTTTGTTATGTATAGATGACAGTTGTACATACATTTTTTTGTTACAGATATGAATCACGCCTTCCAGTTGGCAGCAAGAGCAGTATTACTAAGTAACAGTGCTGATATAGAGAAGTTCAGCTTCGAGTTGCCTTATGTGAAGCCAAATGTTTCAAATAACACCACTCTCGAGGATGATAGCACCAGCAGTATGTATAACAGCAAGTAACTAGTAATTTTCATACTTCATTGCATTCCGACAGCCTTAGGAAACTTACTAATTTGTCAAAGATATTGGTTATATCTTTTCTTTGATTTTACCAAGTTAGACTACTATGTGTAATGATGACTATTATATTTTTTTTAAGTAGCTGTATTACCCGCCGTCTGAGGGGACTACAGCCAATGTCATTTCTCAGAGTCTAGACTATGTGTCTACCAAATTTTATTGAAATTGGTTCAGTAGTTTTGGCTTGAAAGCGTGACAGACAGAGTAACAGCCTCAGGGTGTTAATAGACCTATCGATGGACCGTCAATCGATGCCATCGATCATCGATAGGATACATTGGTCGACGCTATCAGTATAGTGGAAACTATCGATCTACGTCGACCTTTCTATTTTAGCATCGATTTATTGCATGTGTCGACAGTCGATCGATTGGTCTGGTAGCACCCCTTTCGCATTTATAATATCATCATCATCTCCCGAGCCTTTTCCCAACTATGTTGGGGTCGGCTTCCAATCTCACCGGATTCGGCTGAGTACTAGTGTTTTTAAAAGGAGCGACTGCCTATCTATGCCTATCCCAATACCCCTTGGTTAGACTATCTATAGCATTTATCAGTATGGATTAATTTGACTTCAATATTTTCTCATATAACAAACCTTTGCTTACAGTAGCGGATGGTTGGTCAAGTATAATCCTGAAGTATGATTTCAAGTGGCCGTTACACCTGCTATTTACGCCTGAAGTGCTGGCGCGGTATAACGACATGTTTCGACTGCTGCTAAGGATTAAGAAGACACAGCACGATCTACATGCATTATGGAAGACTTATAAACAATCTACTAGGTATGTAAACAGTGTTACGTTATTTTACACAACACATGGGTCTTCTTTTGTCGTGAAAACCCACATCTATGCGGGCGGAGTCGCGGGTGACCGCTAGCACTTATACAGTATGTAACAAAATTAGTGCACCATATTTTTACATGTCATCCAGAACATGCTAAAGATCATGTTTACTACAAAAAAAAGTCATGAAAATCCACAATATATTTTATTAAATTTATCATCACAGTCGCCAAATTGTACGTATAATGCCGGTCTCTATGAAGGCGCTCGATCGTTGACCCCTGGGTCATTCAACTTTTTTTGTGGTAAACATGAGCCTTAGCATGTACTGGATGACCTGTAAAAATATGGTGCACTAGTTTTGTTACACCCTATATATGTATAAATATAAAAAATATATCCTGCTGATGTTTGTTATATTCAAAATAAATACTATTATATTTATCATGTCCTAGTTTATATGCCCAATGTTTTTGGACGATTTTTCTTAGAGACAATATTTTTTATTTCCAGTTTTTCAATGTGCCAACTCCACAATAAGCTCATGTTCCTGATGGACAATTTGCAACATTACATGCAAGCTGACGTACTTGAGACCAACTTCTCCCGTCTCATGGATGCTGTACTGAAGACCAATGATTTCGAGAAGCTAAAGAAGGCACACGCTACCTTCCTCGCTGATATATTGAGCCAGTCGTTCTTGACTGTCACTTCTGTAAGTTTTATGATTGTTTTTAGAGAAATAGTTGTCCCGGAATAATTCAAATCAAATACGATGTCCAAGTAGTATATATAATAAAATTATGGAGTTTTCAGCATTAAGGCCCCTCACCCACGGCGACTGTTTGTAGCGACTGCTTCTAACGCGTATTAGTCGCATTTGGAACGCGCTACTGTGTCGTCATTGTATCGATACAAACGCGCGACAGCGTTGTACGACATCGGAGAAAGTACAGAGGGGGAGGGAGTAATCCGAACATCAGTGTAATTGCATCGAGAACGAATCGCGTTTGCATCGCGATTGAATCTGGTCCCGTGGGCGAGGGCACACACCTAGCGGTAGCTTCGCGTCTGTATCAACGCCTACGCATCGCTACAAAAAGTCGCCATGGGCGAGGGCCTAATGAATAAGTTCCACTTTATTTTGTAGATAATTTTATACAAACTCCGTTTCATTTGTGAATTTATTTGGTAGATAGTGGCTTCTCGGACATAGCCTTTAATTTTTTATGACTTTAGAGAAAAGTAAGTATTTTTTTCCCAACACGTCAGTTTAATGTTTCAGTCATGTGAGAGCGACTGTTCTGGCGACACGTCGGACGCGCTAAACAACCCGGTGTTCTGTAATATAATGGAGCTGCTCAAGCTTTGCCACTCCTTCTGTGGGATGAACGACAGCGTAGCCGACAAAGAGGCTGAAGATTACTACATTAAGGGATATTCTGAACGGTTAGTAGCTATGCATTTGTTTTATACATATAAGTACTAGCTGACCTGACAGACATCCTGTTTTTTTTTTCATACGAGCCTTCTCCCGACAATAGCAAAGACAACAAAAAAAAAGTGACATTGGTCCAGCCATTCTAGCATGACCAAGGGAAATAGGCCTTCATTTATATATATATATGTACATAGATTTAGTTATTACTCATTGATTTGCTCCGTCATTGTCTTTATCATTCGTGGACGTAGGTGCATTTGTAACAAAAAATATGGCCTATATAACTTCCTTTCAATTTCCTTCAAATAATAAAATTTATATATTAAATTCCAGGTTTAGCAAACTAGTGAAGCAATTGATGCAGTTACTAGTCTCATTACGAGATCGTCCCTGCGGAGTGTACCTAGCACGCCTACTCATGCGTCTTGACTACAACCGGTGGCTGAGCGGCGAAGCTCAACTCACACAATCCGTCACTAACATGCTGCGATACTGATATTAAGGATCAGAAAATATGGAAATTATCATTTAAATTCCCAGAACACCCATGTGATGATGGGATGGCGGATGGCCTAAAAGAAGCGATTGATGAAGATTTTTTCAGGATTGATGCAAGCAACCACCAAGCACTCATAGCTAGAATGATTGTCACAATACATGTCACACTTACTTTATTTCGATAGAGATTAACAAAATATTATCTTTGCTTACAATTTTTTAGATCTAATCCAATAATCAAAATATATGATTTCGTAAATCTCAATTAGTGACTATATCATTGTAATAACATACTTTTAATTACAAAAAATAAAATAAAAAACTTTTATAATTTTTTTAATCACCCTCATCAATTATATCTTCGTCAGTTAGAACAGTGGAATATCTTTTTGGTTTAATTTGCATCGCTATTTGGTCAGCTTTTATTTGTTCAGCATGTTGTTCCATGTAGGCCTTCGTTAATATGCATTTTGTCATGTGGCATGTGCATGGCAGTGGATGCTCTGCAGTTTCTGGGTCCAGCATTGTCAATTGTAGATTGTACCTGTTATAACAAGTGTATATATAGGCAAAAATCAAAACATCTTCCAGAATAATAGGAATAATAAAGGGAAACCTAGACACAAATATATCACAATACTTGTAAAGCCACGTATTCACTGAGCAACAATTGTTTATAAACTCTGTTTCAGAAACATATAATTTTGTTTCTGTAAACACTACGTGTTTATCGGTATGTTTCGGTGCTCCCCACTTGCGGCGGAGAACACAGAAACAAATCACTTAACAACACTACTTCCTCGGGCGACATGACCTAAGCAACTGACTGTGTGGACGGCAGCGTTTTCGAAACATTGTTCCTGGAAACATTTACGTGATGTTTCAGTGCTCAGTGAATACATGGCTTAACAAACCATAGGTATACCTTTTCCATATCAGAAGATGCAGAAAGAAAGCATAATGCATAATATTATAGTCTTAGAAAAGAAAGCCTACCTTCTGCTTTTAACATTGGCTCGATTCATATCCAACTGGAAAGCAATGGGTTCTCCTTCCTCAACCTTCTGTTGTTGGGGCAACACTATAACTGTTTGCTTCCAATGTGTAGCCGGGCTCTGTGGACTTGTGTCCAGAACTGTGCGACGGTTTCCTGCACAGTCAGGAAGCTCTGGGAAATTACACTCGAACCATATGCAGAGGCCTTGGTAGTTACCAGTTTTGCTTGCACCTGAAATTGGAACATTTAAGTTACACTTAGAGCGCAGCTTGCTGAACATTCGGCTCAGTGATCGGATACGCAACACCTTTATCCGGTCTAAGACGGGTCACATCTGCCGAATCCACCCTGATAAGTGGGATAAGATTACCACCCATTGGAACCCAGATGATTGAGACGAAAACCGAGGAAGCACTGGAGAGACGATTTGGGTTCCTCGAGGACCATATAAAACTTGCGATATAAATAAGTGGAAAGATATGGCCGATATGGGGGAGGCCTTTGCCCAACAGTGGGACAACACAGGCTTATAAAAAAAAGTAACTCTGAAAAGTATCTTTAAAGACCACCAGACAAATATTAATGTGTTATAAGAATTATATTCTATTCAAATTAAATACTTTTGAAAAGTTTACCATTCCTTTCAGTTGCTGTCTTAATTTTATTAACATGGATTTCTTGAGCTTTTTTCTTACTCTAATAAGTTCATTCAGGGGACAAAACATCTCATTATGGAACAACATCCCGACATTACATTTGTGCTGTTCTTATTACTTAACTGTCTTATGATAAAAAGACAGTAATAATTTCACACAATGGTACATTTATTTAAATAATGTTAGTACAAAAACAATTTGATTGGTTTTGTTGATGATGATGAGATTTTTTTGACATTTTACTGACAAATATTGATGTTTTGTTTAGTTTTAAAAGTAGAGCTGTAGGCATGTTTCCAGTTGAGTAGATACCTTATTTGTTTTCATTGAAATAATGCATTATTTTGTATAAAATAAAATTCATAGATACAGTAAAAATAACATTTTATCAAACAAATAAAATAACAAAAAAATCTAAAATATGAAACATGCCCATTATCAACTAATAATCAAACAACAATTATCAAGGCTAATAAGTATCGTTCCTAATCCCAATTTTTTAAAATTAACATTTTATTCTGTATTTATTGGGAAAGATAACAAAATCTATTTACTTATAATATAGAAATTTGATTAAATACTACAGATATATTTGGACAGTAAAAATGACTTACCTACAACATGTTGCATGGTATAATGATTAAGGTCATGGGGCTCATCCTCCTTCAGGTTGATCCAGCAGAATGCCACTTCAGCTCCCATTAAGTCCTCCGGTTCTACATTTAGTATTTCTGGCTTGTCTCCCTTTTTGGCTCTGAGCTCTTTTGCAAATGATCTCATAAATACTCCATGAAAGTAATCCCACTTGTCATATAATGATGGAATGCTGGAAAAATGAATGTGTGTTATGAATATTTCCAATGCAAAAAAAGTATAGAATAATGGAATACACAACACATGACTTTGTCTCGTTCATCCTTTTCCCAACTATGTTGGGGTCGGCTTCCAGTCTAACCGGATTCGGCTGAGTACCAGTGTTTTACAAGGAGCGACTACCTATCTGACCACCTCAACCCAGTTACCCGGGCAACCCAATATCCCTTGGTTAGACTGGCGTCAGACTTAGCCAGTAAGTCTGACTTTGTCTCTTTATCAAACTAATATGATGAAGGTATATGTATGTTAGTTACTTCTTTATTTTTGCTGAAACTTGGCAGCAATATACATAGCTCAGACATATAGTTGACTTTTTATTTAGGTGACTGAAGTACCTACTTCCATCAGGAAAATGCTGAAATCATTGGTAGAAGCTATTATCATAAATTTGGAAATATTAAAAACTAAAACAGATCACCAACTTACCTACATGGAGCAACATAAATAGTAGCACTTTCCGGAAATATTTCCCCATCATCTTTCAAGAACCACTCCTTTGCATACAAGACGGAGTCCAACATGCCCTCGTGCAGCAAATAGAAGCCCATCCACTCTGATACTATGGCATCTACCTTCAGGTAGTTTGGTAATATTACATCCTCAACTCTTTTGTGGAGCACCTGTAATTTTTTTTAAACATCGTGTAGTTGCCTTACAACATCATGTCCATTATATTTTTTCTGGCAAGGCACAATGCATTGCATGAGGCTTATCATTGAATGAATTTATCAAGCATGTACTCCTGCTTACCTCTATAACATGTTCTAACTTGTTATCCTCAACAATCTTTTTTGCTAAAATGGCCAAGTTACTAGCTTCAACTGCATAAACTTTTTTGGCACCAGCTTGAGCACAGAATATGGATAATATTCCTGTACCACATCCAACATCCATTACAATTTTGTCTTTAAAATATGCTTTGTTATTAAAAATCGCATTTTTGTATGCAAGGGTCCTGGGCTCATCTTCAAGCATAAGTTTATGCACCTAAAATGAAAAATATAAATAAAAATAATATAACGCATATGGGAGGTAGGAGTGTTATTTACTTTGTTACACTCACATCTAGATCTTCATAACTTGCAAAATATTGGTCTGCATCATCCACATCCATTTTTATCTTTTCAAGTCTTTTAAGTTATCCAAAATTGGAATGAGTTCCCTGACGAGAACACTTGTCGCGCCGAACACGATTGATTAATTAACCTCAAATCACACACACAATCAATAACTGATTGTGATTTGTGACTGTGTGATAAAAACCAAAACATTCAACAGTTTTACTCGTTCACTCTTTGTTTTCCTGATACTCGTTCAAGCAATTAGGTATATTCATTTATTCAGAAAGTTCTAATAACAACAGGAAAAAAACTCCGTTGGCCGTGTTGTAGGTTTTTCAATTCTTCATCCATATTTTTGTATGAATTTACAACTTACAGATTCCCCAATATTTACTTTAATCTTTTCGATTCCCTCCCTCAGTAATTTCCTTCCATACATTCAAGATTCAAAGAATATGTTTTTAAGTTGGCATACCTGTTAAAAATATTTGCGAGAATATCGGTCATGATGTCTGTGTGATTTTTACTCTGTGCTAAATGTAACATCACTTTCATTTTATTTTTAATCTGTAGTAGATTTTTTCGAAGACGTGCGTTGTTGTACTTTAGAAATAATTTACTTATATTTAAGTTTTGCAAAGGATAATGATTCTATTTTCTGTATAAACTAAGTTAATTCACAGTAGTCGTGACACAATGGCTAAAGAAGGAGATATGTCGCTGTTCAATGATGTCTTAGAGCCATTCAGGCGCGTAATAAATACGGAGCCGCCGAAAGACAAATTGTCGTCGGCTACGAAATTGAATTTTTCTGATAGTAACCAGTCTCTGAAAGAAGGTAACATTTTTATTGATATCGTATGCTATTTGAAAAGTATTGTCCTTTGCATATACTAATTCGAATGAGGTGATAATTTGCAGGACTCACTAACCTATTGTCACTGGGTAAACGAAAGTCTAGCATTGGTATTAATGATGTCTGTACGCCTGAGAAACGTATGCGGACGGATTCTTCGTCCACACCAACTGCGCCGCCATCACCCTGGGAGGCTAAGCGGCTGAAGATTGATCTAATAGCAGCAAAGGCCCAGGTAAAAATATGTGCATTGGTAAAGGATAATGTCCATTGTTTGCCTTTAGAAGTACAAGCGTGATGAAGGGAAGATCCCATAAGTTGTCTGATAAATAATGAAGTGTATATATATTTTTTAATTTTCTACAGTGTTAATTAAGTGCTATATTATTATTTACTTACTGGTCAATATCAATTATTTATTGGGACTAAAATAGAAATATTTACAGTCACATTCTTTTGTCCATATTAACAGATTTACTCATGGAGTAGTTGATGAACCATCTACCAGTTGGTAGATGTTATTGTTAGGAATGCTATAGTAACATACATTCACCAATAATAATACAAGGTAATACTTTTAGATAACAAAACTGGAGTCTCGGATAAACCAAGCTCACACAATTCGTAAGGAGATGCAGATTCTATTTGAGGAGGAGAAAGGCTCACTGATGGAGCAGCACAAGAGGGACGAGAGAGCTCTCTCCGATATGGAGGACAGGCTGCAACTCATACGGAGGAGAGAACAGGAACTCAAGGATGAATATAATGAGGTTTGACATAGTTTTTTGACTGAAAATAACATGTTTATTGGCAATTTTGTAGAAAGCTTAGTATTTTCACAGGTCCAGTAATTATGTGTCCACCGTAGAGCTCTTTAAATTGCCAATAATTAAGATAGAAAAATGTAAAACTGTTTCCCAGATTTATTAGACAGTATAATAAGACTGCAATTAAAGCCGAGGCTGGAATTGACAAAGTTTATCTTTTTGAGGCATCATAAAAATAGTTCCCATTAAAACAAAGGCAAGAAGTAGTTCCAATAAAAATAAATTTATATCGTTTCTAGGCTGTGAAAGAGCACAAAGACAATAAAGCGCACTGGGACAGGGAGAAGGCGGAGCTACAGAAGCAGATAGCTGATCTGAGAGACAAGCTATTGGAGTGTAATGTCAGCAGCAAGGACCAGTTATCTGAGATGAAGAAGGATATGGATGAACTGCTGCAGGTGAAAATAATAATAGAAATAAGATGGTTTCTGATAGACATAATGCTTTGCTAAGAATAAAAGGGGTACTCTGTTGTGTTGGTGTATAATATTAAATTAAAATAAATCACCTGGTTACCCTTTTTCCCAAGCTATGTTGGGGTTGTCTTCCAGTCTTAACTGGATGCAGCTGAGTACCAGTGTTTTACATGGAGTGACTGCCTGTCTGACCTCCTCGACCCAGTTACCTGGGCAACCAGAGACCCGTGTGCGTTTATGTGTAGGCTGAGAATCTCTGCATACAAAGTTTAATTGATTTTTGTATTATCATAACCACTTTGTATGCTTGGTTTATCTCCAATTTCATATCTTAAATTAGTACTTGACCCCTTAAACTACAATATTCATAAATTTTCTTTTCTCACAGGCTTTAGAGGGAGCTCAATCAGAAGTAGAAATGTTGAAAGCTGAGGTAGCTAAACAAACCAGCAGGGGGGAACAGTGTACAACCCTGAGGAATCAGTTGGAGAAGCAGAGCTTTGAGCTGCAGAGTGTCACCAACAAACTGAAGGAGCTGGAATATGAGAGAGACTCTTACAAAGACTGGCAACAACAGGCTAAGGTAGTTGGACAATGGAAAAGTTAAAAACTGAGTTAGAATTTAAGTTATTGCCTACACAATAGTCAATTATATACCAAAAAATGTATTGCACAGCTAAACTGATATATTTATCCCTGTCCCCCATTTTTTAAGTGTGTTTGAGGCATAAGTAGTGATGTGAATGGTTGAAATTGATTGCATTTAAAAGTACCCACCCTTATATAAGGGTGTTAAAAATTGTTATTGGATATGTTCTAACAGTTTTTTCTGATATTTCAAGTTTCTAATCCAGCAATTAGGATTTATTATGAGAAACATTAATTTTTCAAGAACCATTTTCATCACTTTGACTTTTGATGGTCATTGGTCATGTTACTTTGTAGACCGCACAAAAACGCTTAACAAACATGGCGGAGCTAGAAAAGGAAGTGGCGAGGCTACGTGCGCAGGAGCGGTCACTTCGAGATACGGCGTGTAACAAACTGTTGCTGGAGGAACAGGTGCATGTGCTTCAGTCCAGGGTTGATGCCTTGCAGCCGGTGCAGAATGAGTTACATGAAGCTAAGGTAATGAGATTGTTTGTGACTTTAAAAAAAAAAACTATCGGGATTCCATGACTAACCAAAGGACACCCTGTATAAATAACATTAAGATATTTTATTAATCTCATATTGTATTCACAAGCATTATTTAACCAAAAAGTAACCAAAATATTTCTTCATCAAGGACCCATTCTCTTCACAGGTGAAACTGGCGTCCCTAGAATCCCAGCTGGAGGAATGGAAGGCAGCTGCGCGTACGCACGGCGTGGAGAACGCACGTGCCTTATCCAACGCTTTGGATTCGGCGCTCAACAGTCAACTGAATGCTACAGCCGCGTCGTCGCAAGCACAGTCGCAACTAGCACAGCTTACTGAGGTAATGATATACAAATGGCGACAATAGAAAATTTATTTAGACCTTGCTTGTCTTCCTAAATACATGCAATTGTCGCATAGCGCGACTTCTGTGCACAGGGTCTTGGATTCCCGAGTCAGGCCCGAAATAGCTTTGTGGTTTTAAGTTTTCACAAAGCAGCCCGGAGTCTGGAAATTGGTGATTGATAGGGCATCGGGTTGCCCTGCGCCTGATCTCTCTCCGGTTGCGTCTAATTGCCATCCCTTATGAATATGAGAGTATGGGAATAGAGAGTGCAACTATGTTTGTGCAAATTCTTGTGCACTATAAAATGTCCCCGCAGCTGGCTGATCACCTTAGCGAAAACAGTCGCCGCCGTGGCCGGCAATCGGTGTGGACGCCATCTTTAAATTATCTTTAACTAACCCCACAAATAGACTAAATAACTTAATTACCAATATTAAATACTGAAAAAAGCGTATGAGAATTGTTAGGTGAGTTTTTACATGAATATAGTAAGTAAGTATCATCATCATCATCATTTATTTATTTATTTATTTATTTATTTATTTATTTATTTATTTATTATGTTAAAACGGTTTACACCAATTACATTAACATAGAATTAGACAGCGAAATAAAAGAACATAATATAAAAGAAAACACGAAAAACTTAATATCAAAAAAATAAAAATTAGAAAACAAAACAATACAATTTAAATTACACGTTACATATTAAACAATTCGTTCGCAGAGGCTGAGACAAAAACACATTATTATTTTATATTCATCAGCGAATAGATCACAGTTCGGTTGAGCTCCCATGAGGTCGTTGAGCATAGCTAGAACCCGGGGAACTGGGGATGAGGCGCGGGCCACTGTGCGACTTGTAGGTGCGGCTAGTAGACGGTGTTTTCGCCCTCGGAGGTAGTTATTAGGGACGTAGAGACGAATCAGCTCATTGTGTAGATCAGGGGCATCTGTTATCCCTCTACATATTTTAAGCATGATGCTCAGTTGGTCATAGGCTCTTCTAGTTTGCAACATATTAAATCCTAGATGTCCAACAAGAAATTTGGTTGGATATAAGTATGGATAATATCCATACCGAAATTTATAAAGGAACCGCAAAAATGCCTTTTGGACCTTCTCAAGTAAAAGTACATATTTGGCCTCATGCGGGTTCCAAACACAGGAGCTCGCCTCTAACTTGCTTCTGACAAGCGTACTGTATAAGAGCCGCACGACATGTGCGTTTTGAAAATCTCGTGCGTTTCTTAGCACGAACCCCAGTCGCCTGAACGAGTCTTTAGCAACGGAAGACATATGGTCGTGGAATGTCAGCTTCCGGTCAAACACGACACCCAAGTCTTTCACGGTGGTCGATCTTATTATAACAGTGCCATTTATTTTATATTTAAAGTCTATTGGGTGTCGCATGCGACCGAAAGTCATGACATAGCATTTATTGGGATTAAATGTCATCTTATTTGTAACTCCCCATTCATATATAGCATCTATATCTCTCTGAATGGCTTCACAATCTGATATAGTGCTGACACTGGCGTAAAGTTTGAGGTCATCTGCATAGAGGAGACATTTAGTATGTTTGAGAACAGAAGGCAGGTCATTTATCATAAGGAGAAATAATAACGGTCCGAGAATTGAGCCCTGACTTACGCCAGAACGAGTATGATAAGCACACGAATCATACATCCCCAACCAAACAAATTGCTGGCGATCACGGAGGTAGTCAGCCAGTAACCGAAGCAAGTTAGGGGAAAAGCCTATGTTGCTTAGCTTTAAAAGCAAGATATCGTTATTAACCCGGTCAAAGGCTTTTTGGAAGTCGAAATACAACACATCTACCTGTTTTCTCTCGTCTAACTGCACAGAGATGAATTCAGTTAGAGTTAGTAGGTTTGTCTCCACTGATCTCTTGCGTCTAAATCCATGCTGAGCATTACTGAGATATTTTTCTACTTGAGAGTAAATTAACTTGTGAAGGACATTTTCAAATATTTTAGCTGGTGAAGATAATATAGCAACGGGCCGATATTCTTCTACAGATAGTTTGTTAGAAGTTTTAGGTATAGGTGTTACACGAGAAACTTTCCACTGTAGAGGATATAGTCCGCTATTTAAAGACAAGTTGAATATGTGACACAAAGGAAAAGCTAATGAGTGTTTCAAATACTTGAGAAGCTGGGCTGGTATACAATCTGGGCCAATAGAACTACTTGTCTTCAATTTATTTATTCCATTTATAACATCCTCCGAGGTAATGTGGAAAATATTGACATAGTTGCTGTTGTGATTAACATCAAAACTATTCACACTATCAGCATTCAACTGAGGTACATCTGTCAGAAATACACTTGCAAAAAACTTTGCAAAAGCCTCAGCTGCAGCTGCACCTGTGAAACTTTCACCACGGTAGTTGACCTGGGGTTCGAACCCACCCTTAGACCGTAAGCTACTGATGTGCCGCCAGAATTCACGTGGATTGAGTTTAATATTATTTTCTACACGTCTAATGTATGAACGGTATGCATCCACGACCCTACTTTTTAAGGAATTTCTTAAATTAGAGTAAGTTTTATAGTCATCGTCACATTTAGAGCGCTTCCAGATTGTATGCAATGTCATTTTATGTTTGATGTCATTAATGATATCAGGTGTAAACCATACAGGGTACCTTCTACTGGTGGTCTTTGAGCGACGTTTTTTAGGCATACAGTTGTTAAAAATGTCGTAAATTATATTATAAAAGACATTTACAGCATCAGAGACATTAGTAGCCTGCAATACACGGTCCCAAGAAATTTCAGAGAATAACAGATAGAGTTGGTCGTAGTCGCATTTGTTGAAATTCCAGTCTTTCGCGGGATTTATGTTACTTGGTTCAATTACTTCTGAACAATAAGCTGATTCTATTCTTACCTCTATTTCCAGCGGAGGGTGGTATGCGTCAGGTTGAACAATACCATCAGTACTAGAAACGCGTACCCCATGAGAGCCTTCCCGAACTAGTACTACATCCAACATTCCACCATGCCGATTTAAAATAACATTTTTTTCTACCAGTGAACAGAATGATAAAAAGTAGCAGTAGTAGTTAGTGACACTTATTGAAGCACTTTTTAAATTGAGATCACCCATTATAACTACAAAGCCTTTAAAATTGTTCAAGAAACTTTCTGTTTTACAAAACCAACGCATATATTCCGCGTCACTGGCGCTGGGTTTAATGTACACAATACACACAAGAAATGAACGACCTTGCCAGGTGAAGGATGCCCACAAATCCTCGCCGCAGTCGGTTTCGTACTCCATTCTCCTGCGTAATACAAGAGGATTTCGTGCTGCTAGTAAAACTCCACCACATGGCGAATTTCTATCTCGACGTATGACATTCCAGTCACCTGTTTCCAGTTCTGAGTCCCCTACCGAAGAATCAAGAAATGTTTCAGTAACAGCAACCAGGTTGTGTTCAAATAAGGCAAGGTTGTTACGCCATATAGGAAGCTTAGTTTTTAAGCCGCGGACATTCTGGTAGAGGACACTAATAGTTTGAACATTTTTAGATTTGCTGTGAAGCTGTAGATTGACGAAAGGGCAGTGGCTGACCCGATGAAATGTTAGCTGTATCGTTATTCTTATTATTAGGGACACGTTTTCTGTAGTTAATCCACGGTTTTATTTTTGCATTTATTGGCCAGACATCAGCAGAATAAAGTATGTCGTAGAACTCAGCGGTAATACCAATTTTGTATGACTTATAGTCTCCACGAGTGGTAAGTTCATCTACTGAAAAGTTGGCTGCAGGACACAGGTGAGTAATATAATCATCATCAGCCTATCGCAGTCCGCTGCTGGACATAGGCCTCTAGTTTAATAAGTAAGTATAGTAATAATTAATACTTTCTATTTGTTATCAGGAAGTAGCATCAGTGAAGTTCGAGCGCGACAAGGCGACGGGCAAGCTGAACGAGTTGGTCACAGTTCGTAAGAATCAGGAGAGTCTCATACATCGCCTGCAGAAGAGGTTGCTGCTTGTGACGCGCGAAAGAGATAGCTATAGGTATGTGTGGCAATAATGCGTCGCTGTGAAGCAACATAATTTTGTTTGTGATTATAAGACATTGGGTAACTAGCTAATATGCATTATCTAAATACTGTAAGTTTTTTATATCAAGTTTATTTATTGAGTCTGATGTCTACATATTAAATAGATATTTTTTTCGATTTTATTCCTACTACGTCGAGACGAAACAATCGCTTTTATATACCACCATGTATATGATGCTACAGCCAGCACATAAGGCTACTCGAAACTGTAAAATTTTCCCAATCTACTTTGAGCCATATGCTTCAGTGATAAGGTCGAAAATCGATTTATAAAATTTGGCACGTAGACAATAGTAGTTGTTCCACAGCAGCAGTATTGCTCAGTAAGAAGTGTTGTGTGCAGACAGCAGCTGGACTGCTACGAGAAGGAGCTGACGGTGTCGCTGTGCGGCGAGGCGGGCGCGGGCGGCGCGGCGCTGCTGGCGGCGCGCGTGGACCAGCTGGAGAAGGCGCTGCAGGCCTACCGCGACCTGCTCGCCGCGCACGACCAGCCGCAGCACGTCAAGCGTCAGTGCCAAGCCTTGTCCGCATTCCTCACCCCACATTCACTTTGGCACCACCTATACCAGCGCTCTCTATGGAGCCTTGCTATTGCTACTTGCTATAGTTTCATCCGCACCATTCTATGCACTTTAGTGAAAAAGTTTACAATAAGTGTCTCTAGAATCAAATTAAACATTTAAATGAATTGAACAGTTTTATCATGAAATACCAATCTGTATAAAATTATAAACCATAATTTCAAATTCTAACAAAGGAATGATATAGTAAAACCGGTAACTAACCCCTATTTCCTTTCACAGTGGTAGAAACCTTACGCGCGGAATCAAGCAAATGGCGGGAAGAGGCCGAGTCGTTGAAACGTGACGTGGCCAAGCTGCGCGCGCAGCGGGACACGCTGCACGCCAACCTCGAACGTATCGGTGCGCAGACGCAGACTAAGGTATACTACTTTTATTGAGCTGAGCAAACCAACTGTTTGCTTCAACACGCTGATCTCAAAAACATTAAAAAACAAATTTAAAGTGGGATTGCCTATTTATCGAGGTAGGCTATGGGTTCGACCGCCATTTTACTTTTCATGCCGTTAAAATTTCCATAGTGGGCTATTCAAAGTATCGTATATCATACATGACTCGTTAAAGTTAACGTCTCTCGCCAACCCTCGTGGACCATGACAGTGTCACATATCAATGTGCCTGGCTATAAACACTTGCGAACTTTTGTCCAGGTGCTGCATTTAACGAACAACCCTGCAGCTGAAGCTCAGAAACAAATGCAAGCTGAACTAGAAGCTGCTCAAGAAGAGGTATGTTGTTTCTATTCTATATTTAGACTATAGTACTACTCATTTGTTTAGTAGTTTCACGCCAATGCCATATAGTGCTACTCTAGCTTGTGTTATAGAAGTTAGTCAAGTAGATTATTAGTCGTAAAATATTAGGTCAGAATAATTCTTACTTAAGTCACTATAGGATGTAAAAAACATGATTGTTCTATTTATGTTCAGATTTTATCAGCTGTGTTTCGGATGGCACGTTAAACTGTAGGCCCCGGCTGTCATTGACCATCCTTGGCAGTCGTTACGGGTAGTCAGAAACCAGTAATTCTGACGCCAGTCTAACCAAGGGGTATTGGGTTGCCCAGGTAACTGGGTTGTGGAGGTCAGATAGGCAGTTGCTCCTTGTAAAACACTGGTACTCAGCTAAATCCGGTTGGAAGCCGACCCCAACATAGTTGGGAAAAGACTCGGGAGATGATTTTATCAGCTGTGTTCATAAACTTTTGAATAAATAAATAAAAATACAATTGAATATGCTTTTGCGCTGTTAAGCAATTATATCTTTGCTGACTTCAAATATATAAGTAAAATGTCTTATTATGAGTATAGGCTAGAAGATTTAATTCTAGTTCTACATTGACTGGAACATACATACTCCTGTTCTTAAAAGAAAGAGAGGCATATATTTTGTTTGTTCTGTTGCCATGTCTACCACAATTTCTCCAAAAACGGATGAACCGATATAGACAGATTATTTCAGAATGCTGTGCGCCTCACGTAAGTTCTTGATACTTTGGAGACGTTACAGTATTGTATATTTTAACTTTTTTTAACCTGTTTGTTTATATTAATGTTACATTTTGTTGAGGTTGGAATCGAAGGTTTAGATAAAATTCAGAAATAGTTATTTTATATTATTTATTAATGCACACGCGACTGTATTTTAGTAAAATAGTTCTCGATTCATAATCAGTTTATTGTTGAAATTTCGCGTATATTGTAGTGTTTAATGTACGGTTTTTAGATAAAAAGGCTAAAAGCAGCAATGCGAGATGGCGGCACTACCCGCGCATGCCCAGAAGAAACTCAACAATTACGGCAGCAGTTGGAGAGTAGCCGTATTAAACTTAAAAGGTAAATAAATAATATAAAAAAAAAAATAAACAGGATGAAGATTTTTTAAAATTAAATTTGTATTAGTATAATTGGGATGATGACTAGGTCAAATATAAAATACTTCATCATATTCAATTTGTAAAACATCTTAAAATAATGACAGTTTCATTTATCGTTTTGAACCGAAAATTGTTTACATTTTTTATTGTTAATATAACCGAAATGAGTATACGGCTTGATGTGAAAAATCTGTGACGTCAAAACTAAGTATTTTCATATAAATTGCATACTAAGTAAATTTTTGACAGTTCAATAAATGTAATGAATTTGACTAGTTGTCATCTACCGTATTAATTTTATTTTTACTTCTTATTTCAGATTGAAAGAAGAATTCACTTCATCTGCTCAAGAATATAGAGACGTATGTTATATGTTATTAGGTTATAAAATTGATAGAACAGGACATAAAAATTACAGGTTAGTTACGTAATTATGATTTAACTTTGCCTATCTTAGAAAGTTCCCATCCAATGTCTGAAGTAGTTATAAAACAAATGAAACATGTCATTCACAATTTCATTTGATAATATTCTTATTGTCAAATGAAAATTACTTAAATATTAAAAACGTATACAGGATGAAACGGAAAAGGGTATGCATCCGAAGGGAGGTCAGTGTACTCGTAAAACTGAACACATTTCAACAGAAAAAATATTGGATGTTTTATAGAAAATGCTTGGTGCCTATTATTGTATGGAGAGTCGATTTTTTTTATCGAATTTTGTATTTTTTTCGTTTTACGAGTACATTACAGTTACACCCTGTATATATATTTTTTCTTCACTCGTGGTTCCTTTCACACTCGAAGGCTTAAAAGGCATCTTAAAATCAAATTGTTAAGACAGTTAATGGCAAACCACAATTTTATTTAGTTCTGTCTAGTCTTTGTTCTATAATTTCCGATTCTCATAATGTATTTATAACTTTCAGAATATCAAACATGTATGCAGAATCTTCCGAGGAATACCTCACTTTCACACTAGACGACGACGGTATAGAGATGGTCCACACCGACTATTCGTCGACTTTAGGCGAGTTGGTAGAGCTGCACCTACATCAGCACCGCTCAATTCCTCTGTTCTTAAGTGCTCTCACTATGGAGCTGTTCACACGGACTACTATGCAACAAGTTCAATAAGGGAAGGTACTAGAGGTGTACCGTGCATTTGTGACTTCATCACATGAGTTTTTAGTCGATAGTCACAGTCTTGTCTATGGTGTTCCCTATATTAGTGAGATATCAAGTCTAGTGCGCGGTATGCCTTTATTTTTCTTAGTAAGTGAGAATGATAGTGTGACTAAATTGTTAATTAGCTTCAATCGCCATTTTTTTCCTAGTTAATAGTGTTGTCACTTGGAATAAATAGTAACACTATAAAAAATGGTTATGTAACTGCACTAGTGCTACTATTTAAAAGAGGCGACAAGTTGTATAGGATAATCTTTCATCTCATGCTCTTCCAGTTATTCCCATAGCCCGCTAACCTCTTTCCCGACGTAATGTGTACTGTAAAAATATATAAATAAATCAAATAATAATAAAACTTTGTTAAAATTTTCATATCGAAATATTTTATAGAATGTTGTCATGTCATTGCACTCTTCGGAATTTAAATGAAATAGATTAAGAATTTTGACTTCACTTTGCTAGTAAGTATTTGGACGATGAACACATATTTAATGTATGAATAGTAATAATAGCTTAATGGTTATGAGTAAATCGTAATGGCGGACTATTCAATTGACCGATGACTTTGTATTTTCTTAAAACAGATTACAATATTGGTCGTTATATTAAACTATTATTATGAGCCGACATCCCAATTGCGTAGACGATAGCAAAGTTTTCTATGAGCAGTTAGAAGCACGCAATCTTGGCACGAAAGGATATGTTCATAAGGTCCATATTAGTGTGACAGTATTTAAACAAACGCCAAACGTAGAGGGCATTAGTATCGCTTGTAGGTAAATTAGGATTTTGAAGCAATTTTCAATGTTTTTATCTATATAATTAATGTCAAAATATAGTACAAATTTATTTCTGGATACACTTTTAAGTGATCTTGAAATTAACCAAGGAAATATACTTAGAAGCTTGCCTCAGCTTGCTATAAAGGTTGCCTTACTCTAACATTATTTGTCAACACTTTATAAAAATATAATTTATCATTGACGTTTATTCTAGTGATAGACATAAACAACCATACAAATTATTCGTTACAATATATTATCTGTCTTCCCCATAGAGTTTACATCGCAGAAGTGACACAGCTCTTCTTTTTATGCCAATTTGCTGAAGGCTACGGCAATTTCTGCCAGTGTCGCGTGAAATGATAACTCATTTGTTCATAAACAGGCAAATGTTATTAGAAAGAGAACAAAGACTTTTTGTGGTGATCCTTTCGAGCCTGAAACAAAAACAAACATCCTACATACTTAATTTTTAACCTTTTGACCGCCACAGTCATGTATAGATGTCAAGCTAAAGAGTGCCCAGACTTTTAAATTTAACAATAAATTGTCAGTTTCAATCGATATAATTCCGAACTCACTACTATATTGTAGGTATTTATGGGTGAAATATTAGCTTGCCGCTGAGGGCACGTCTTTCTGTTTTTGACGTGGCGGCCAAAAGGTTAATATTCAAAGTTACAGTTGAGTGGGACACTATAATTGTTCGGAACACTTCATCTAGTACGCAGTATGAATATATATACATTTTAATTGGAGAGGAAAGAATTTTAATTGCTTTCTTTCTAAAATAAAATTATTAGCAATTGATTAAAATAGCAGCAATAAAATTTATTGGTAAAAAAGGAAATGCAATTTTAAAGACTTCTAAATGGTAGTAGTAATAATAGATAAAAATATAAACAAATTAATTTTAACTATTAAAAAGCCAACTTTGGACAAAGAGAGAATAGATGTGGACAGATATATTTACGAATAGACCGAATATATATTTACGTAAACTTATCATTAAAGTGCCTTTTCATTGATTGAAGATGTTTATACGAAAACCATTTAGAGAAGATTTTAATCAAATTTGTTTGTACCGTATATATAATTTAAATAAGGTGTAGTTTGAGAAACTGTAGTGTGCTAGGCTTTCTATATTAAATTTTATCCACTTCGCCATCGAAATAATGTTACATTATCGGCCGAAATTAATAACCCATCTATCCGTTGTTTTGCTTACTAGAGATAGGAATTTGACACAAATTATATGGGGCTAATGTCAAAATTCAGTCTCTAGTAAGCAAAACAACGGATAGATAGGTTATTAATTCCGGCCGTATATGGAGAAGACATTGTTCTTTTAGAAAAAGACCCAAGCGAATAAGGCATAGACAGACTGGCAGTCATTTTATTTCGAATTAGTAGAATTAGGCGCCAGGTCAAAACAGCCAAGATTGCGTACTATTAATATAGATTTTTTGATTAATAACAAAAAGGCCAGTTTTAAACTAAATTTAAAAAGAAAGTCTGTTCACCTCATAGCGTGTTATCGTCTATACATTGCGGTTGATTGAGATCCCCGTCTTATGATAAAGAGGATAAATAGATAATCTGTGTATATGTGTTGTTCGTTACTGGGGGTGCTAGTCATTTTTGGAGCTGGCAACATTTCGGATCAAACCCATACAAACGTTAAAAATCTGTAGAATGTACAGATAATAAGATTCGAGATTTAAAAACGAGTTCAATGGGTTGTTACACGGATAATTTTATCACATCGAAGTTGCCAACTTGAATAAAAATATGTTCCCAAGTAATTCCTGAGACTAGTTACCCAGTCTCTGTGGTAAATGGACTCAGGGTCGTCTTTAAACTATTTGAGGCCCACAGGCCCTATTTGGGCACATTAGGATCATGAGGCCCCTATGACCTAAAGAAAACACTATTTAGTTATAATAGATAAAGAAAGTAGACAAACAAGGTAAAATTTGAAAAATCACCTTAATGTTAAGAATAGGTAATTTTTATTGCAAACCCAAACATATCAATCACCTTTTCAAGAATTAAATCCAAGTAAACCAATAAAACCAAGTTTTCTTAGTATTCGTTTGTTTAATATCATCAAACAGGCTCCAAATTGTCTTTTGTTTTTTTAAATTCTGTGTTCGAAATTCAAAAAAAGACTATTGAATAAAATTGTGAATGTGCCAGGTTCAAGAGAAAAAGAAACTAGGGGGCACCATTCGAACGCCCCCTGGGCACGTGCCCATAGTGCCAAGTGTCGGCTACCACCAGTAACGACTACACGTCATTGTTAACATTTAGCGTTCCGTTCAACGCTGCGTAATAATATAATATGTTTGTTCCTGTATTTGCGATAGTTTAAAAAGTGTCAAATGGTAGTATATTTTGTGCTAGCTTGTAAGATTTTGTTGGTAGTGCGTGAAAGTCTTAGGTGTAGTTATTGAAAAGACGGAATGTATTGTGAAGGTTTTTATTCTTGTCTAAAGTGAGGTTTTTACCTAAATTATTTTTGTGGTAGTCAACACTGAAATGCCAAGACCAAGGTACAGACGCCAGCAGATCAACACAACTGACAAATTTTCCCAATCAACTTTGAGCCATAACTTCAGCGAAAAAGTTGAAAATCTGTTAAGGAAATTTGATAGATTGTAGTAGCTCTAAACTTTTCTCAGAAAAAAAAAAACCAGTTATTGCATCACGAAAACCGACACCTAATCTGTGTATTTCTCAGACTAGTCAGTCGCATAAACAAAAAATTAATAGATCAGTGTATAAAACTAGTTGGATTGTTGATTGATGAAGATTCCTTTTGGAATACATCTGGTTATAATGATTTAAATAATATGTCTGGCGCCATTACAAGGCACGCAATGCCGCAAATTCCCATAAACACCTGGGTGCAATAGTTTCTTTCAGTAATTTTGGTAAATGAAAGAATTGAGATATCTATATAGGGTGTAACCAAACTAGTGCGACGTATTTTACACGTCATCTAGAACATGCTGGGGATCATGTTTTCCACAAAATTTATCATCATAAAAATATGGTGCACTAGTTTTGTAACACCCTATACATAAAACGCCCGCACGTTGATAACAACCGTAGTGTATACCTAGAAAAAATAGTATTCAATACATAAAACCTTAGTTACTGCTACTCTGTCGAAGACTGAACTTTCTTTTTTTGAAATCGGTTCAAATTTTATTGGGCTTGCCTAATTTTCAAACCCTAGGGACGCCACTGAGTAGCTTGATGTGCTGGCTTCTGTACCTGTTTGGCTTAAATGAGGATTCATAAATAGTAATAGTGGTGCTTGTATATAAATATATAAGGTTTACTTTTCTTGAGTTACTTTTATATATTTGAGGTAGATTCCAGAGAGTTGTGGGACATAATCAGACACCATAATGAGACAGATTAAATCTTCATAGTACTACCTAAGTAGAGGAAGCTGTAATATACTTAGCACTTAGTTATTAGAATAATCATTTTATTATAAGGTCCTGCGTGGTTAGCCAAGATGTCGTTCACGCTAATAGAAGCGAGAGAAGCGAGCGATTTATCGTTTTGAAATGTCATTTCCATACATTTTTTTTGTTTCTACTAGCGTGTACAGACGTAGAAAGACCTCTTAGCTAACCTCGCTGGTTCACCTTGGCATACGGCACAGACGCCAGCACATCAAGCTACCGAAAGCTGCGAAACTGACAAATTTCCCCAGTCTACTTTAAACCGTTATGCTTCAGCGATAAAGTTGAAAATCTACTAAGGAACTTTGACAGATTGTAGTAGCTTGATGTGCTGGCGTCTCTACTTATCCAGGGTCTGTGAAACGCATGTCACTTATAACACCAACAGCAATAATGGTAATTCTATATAAGTTAAGCACATTAAGCTTCATTACATTGTTATCGTAAGAAAATGTTCCATTGTAATAATATAATATTTACTTAAGTTAAATCAATTTTTAGTCCACAACTTTGTACTTCAATAATAAAATATTTTGTAAATGATAGCCGACATTCCTTATCATTTTATGGTGCGGACGCACCTTGTTCGAACACCCCTTTTAAAATAATAAAGGTGTCTCGCGTCGAATATTGGTTTTATTTGGAAAGTATTCGGGAGCTCAACCTGGTTTAACCAATTGATGGAGCCATGTGATATAAATAGATTAGATAGTCTCAATTGTAATAAAAGGCCCAACGCAAACTGGTGGTGACGCGGCGAAGATATTGAGGATCAGGGCCTCCGTAAGGTCTGCTGGCGCCTGTGTACAAAAATGTAATTTTGGCGCCTCTTTTTTTTCCGTGGGAAATCATCAAATGAGAGTGCAGCTGGAGGGAGTGTCACAATTTTACTGACCAAAACCCACTATGTTTCTTCTGGAGGTCCCTGTGTGCCAGGACCACGGTATCTCCTACGAACAACCCTGGGATGGGATGAGCGGTGCGGTCTCACAGTCGCTCCGCCGCCTCCTTCGCTAGCATAACTGCTTCGCAGAAGGAGGCGACGGCATCCCATTCTTTCTCGTTCCGGATCATGGCCTGGACCAGGGCCGGACGCGAGAGGTCGCCGCCGGCAATTGATTTATCCTCACTGAGATCAAATCAATAGAAGTCAAGCTGCCACGAAAGCAGCCGCGAGACTGCCGTTTGCAACCGCATGCCATAGGAATGAAGGTTTATTTTAAATTTATTTATTCTTAGTATCTTCGCCACGCCTCCGCCGGGTTGTATTGGGCCTTGCTAGCTTGCTATGTTGTTTATGAGGGTCCTATATGGTTAAAAATGATAAACCAGATACCAGTGTAAAATATTTATGAAGAAACAAGGACAATATATTATACACATCATCTAATGTTTGCAATGAATTCAACTACAACAATTTAGTATTATTATAGTCAGACACAGTTAACAACGTGATTAGCACTAGGAAATAATTGACAAGAGCCGAGCTACTGTATTATGTATTGTTTTGTTCACAATATTAAAAAATAAGTACAAATATAAACAATAATTATTTTTCGTTCGAATAAAAAATAACATAATATAATTAATTATTAAGCTTTTATGACTATACAATGACTTCAACAACTATTGAGCTGCGCTTTCACTCTTCGAATTTTCCGAGAACAGGCTTGTAGTCTATGGGCGTTGGACGCATCGCGCACAAGCCGCGTTCATGGTCCAAATGCCATGGATACAATTAAAGTATGCATTAAAGCTTCGTCATCCGCTGTCCTGAATGAATACCATTACATAATATAATGAATAGTAGAAAAACTTGTAACTATTTAAAGCTAGGAAGGACGCTGAGACAGTTGTTTCTACTACCTTGACATCACACATTGCTTTGATTCATTTGAGAAATTCACGAAGATAAAACTCACATACAAATAGTCTTGGAAACATTTTTGGAAATAATTTAAAAGTAACAATAAATTACTTTTTACCTACAGTCTATAAAAATCACTTAATTTTCAATGTAAAATGTTTCGAAAATAACGATAGTCTAAAAATCTTACATACACATAATACTGAAAACGTATTGTATAACACTGTAAACATGTCCGAATGACGTTTTGACGTTTCTTGTGCTACGCATCACGAGCCATGTGTAAAGACAAACAAAACAAAACATATAACATAAATTTCATACAATTTTCAATAAAATTATTGCACTAAACTTCATACTCGTAACTTAATAATAAATATTGCATTTAGCGTTAACCACATTTCGTGAAGTAAAATTATTTAAGTCTTAAAGTACTAAGAGTTAATTAAATTTTAAGAACAATATGTCAGTCCGATGAAAGTAACATTTCATCCTAATACGAGCTTCGTTCATAGTAGCGACGTTCAACAATACGGAAATTAGAATTTATTTATATAGAAAGTACCTAAGTTCCAAATATTGTGCTAACTACAGTCCCTATGTTTAACATTTTGTTTAATATTAAGTACGATTTGGTGCTCAAATTTAATAATGTAAGTGTTAATTATTTAAATCTAGGTATATAGAATTATTTATCTACAAAGTTTGAAAGGGTGCATCAGGCTTGACAGATTTATCTAAGTCTGAACTAGCTAATATTTTTTTTAATTTTAGTAGATCTGACGTCATTTTGAGTCACACATACATATGCGAGCGGTCACTGCTAGTTGGAGGGGGAATAAGCTGATAGAATTAAACCTTGTTTTCATAAAGTTCTAGTAAATTTTATGAGATGTAGTAGATATTATTTGCAATATTTAAAAACTGACATAAAAACCGCTGCACTTTGCATTGAGTATTGAACGATGACCCTTTATTCACGCCGAGAAGATAATGCTGAAAACTTGTAGATGTACCGACGGGCTTCCCGCACACTGGGCAAACGCCCGCCGCCGACGTCAACTCGTCAATCACTACGAAGCCGGTGGACCATCCACGATACTAGTCTATGACTATAGGACGCGCGTGGTGTCCACTTCGCTCACACTTCTCTCAATCACACTATTGTCCGTTATGTTTTTGTTGCCTGTGGACAAAAAGAGTTGTAAGTATAAAGATAATGTAGAGTATTTACTGTAAGATACTTACATTTATTTAGGTATTTAAATGAAGAAACCGTATAATAATTGGTCGTCGTGGCCAGAAATTTCGCTGCACAATATCTCAGGGCACGGTATGCGGCAGTGCCCCAGCCAAGTATAATGTTTCAGAAACGAAAAGCTATACAGCATGTAAGATTAAAGGGTCGCCAAGATAAGTCGTCCTACCTAGATTTTTGACAGACCCTAACACCTTTAAAAGTTTTTTCTATAATATTGTGAGAAAACTGTGTCACATTTCGATTGACGAGCGGTTAGGAAAGTTACCTTTGCACGGTCCAGTATGCAGTGGATCGACGACGCGTCCGGCGTGGCAGGCGGCGCGCTGCAGGCGGCACCACGACGGGTAGGTGCGCCGGTCCGAGCCGCACAGCTGCCGCCGCGCCGCCGCGCCGCACCCGCCGCACGACACGCACCGCGCGCCCGACGCGCCGCCCGACACGCAGCGCTGCGACGCGCCGCATGATATCGTCGCGCACGTTGCGTTCGCTGCAACATAGTATTCTACATGATAAACTGGATCAACTAATTCGAGAGCAAAAATGTGTAGGTCTAACCTTATTCAAATCAGTCTGACGATTCACAGACTCGTCAGACTGACGAACAATTTAGAATAGAATAGAATTCATAACAAATAACACGGGTCTGGAACTATAGCGACATTTGGAGCACAGACGTTCAGCGATTCAGCTAATCGCTTTCAGTTTTTAAGGAATCTGATTCCCCTCCAAATAGACAGGATAATGGATAAACTCTTAGGGCCTTTCAGTGTCTATTTATATGTTAATAAAGATTTTTAAGGTAAATGCATCACTCACCTATGCAAGGGCCTCTATAAGCCAGCGGCAAGGCTCTGCCCCGTTCACACGCCGCCCGTCGCAGTGCGCAGGCGCCGGCGTAGGTGCGGCCGTCAACGGCACAGACGGGCGAGCCGGCCACGCCGCACGCGCCGCAACGTACGCAGTGCGCGCCTAACTCTGCGTCCAACACGCAGCGTTTGTCGCCGCCGCAACGCACGCCTTCGCAACTGCCCTCTGCGACACAAACAGTAACTACGAATAACTAGCTGACCTGGCGCACTCCGTACACGTGTATTCTGTCAAGCAACTAACACTGGAGCAAAGTTAGATTTTTTATTTTTTTATTAGAACCTTCTCCTAACACCAAGGAACACAACAATAGAAATATTTCGGCATCGGTGCAGATATTTACGCGTCTTTTTATGTAGGGCTTCACTTTAAACTTTTTAATCTTATTAGATAGTTCAGGTAAAATTAATAATACGCTGTAGAGAATACATGATTATGAGCCATCATTCAGCTATGTGCGCAGCGTAATCAGTCTGAATAGCCTGCGTTGCTTCAGAAATTCGGACCTGTATCTTGGAAACGTATTACTTTATTTTTGATTCACTCTGAATATAGCGACAGGAAATAAAGCGCATAATTTTATTTAAAGCCCGCTTCACTTCATAAATAATAATTTCTCATAAAAGATTATGCCCGAGTATGCAACTGTACACTTGATTGTACAGTTATCATTATAATCTCTAAACAGGAGTAGCATAGTTAAACATAAAAGTCTGCCTGACCACTATACTTAAAAGCCATAAATTCGAGCGAGATAAAGTTAATTGTATCTAGGCAACTTTCTAGGGGTGCGGCTATTATGTACATAGAAATGTCTGTGTAACATTGCGGCGTGATAGAAATCAGTCAAAGCAGTTGCGGCGTGTTAATTCCGCTGTTTTCCCGGGATTGTATCGTATTGCGGTTTATGGAGCGCTGGTCTAGACGATCGAGTGTCCGAGTTTAGAGTGTAGATTACGTAGAATTTATCGTTTCTGACACGTCTGCTTTATATAATTGTACCTACTTAGGAAAGATATTTGCAAAGATATTTCAAGAGTAAATCTTTATTATGGTTGAAAAAAATTATAAAACATTTTATAACTCCACGCTTCACTGTTGACAAAGTTAAAGACCTGAAAATACCACTTTAAAGCAGTACAAAATCAAAATCTTCTAGCAACCATTTACCAATCCTGTTTATAAGCCGGTACTTGATACCAGTGCCGGTTTTAGTACTACCAGCGCCCTGGGCGAGATTTCTACGGCGCCCCCTAATTGCAGTTCAAACCCATACGAAAAAAGGCGAAGGCCTTTACGGCGCCCCTTAAAGTCCGGCGCCCCTGGGCGGTCGCCCAACCGCGCCCTACCCTAACGCCGGTACTGCTTGATACGCCTCGTATCTGACACGACATGTGATGTGGAAAACCGTGAGACATAAAAAGGAAACTGTCCTGTAATAAGCAACCACGTAAAATGTATATTTAGCCAGTTACAATGAGCAGTTTATGTCTGGTATATGCGTTGCGGTTGCGGGCCTATTCGCTCGTAAACGAGATGAAGTGGTGTGGCGGCGTTTAGAGCCGAGCTTACATCGATATTATCGCAAAATATTATTCATAATATGGAATGAGGACGTCTGGGTCGCTCTAGAGACGACTGCGGTTATGACAGCCCACGGCGACGACGTTCATGCGCCAAGGTGACACACGGATGTGGTTAAAATAATTTCTGCAACTGCAAAATATCTTGGCATATCTTTGAAACGTGGGTACTGAGTATTAAAGAAGCTGCAACATAAAATATTACAACCGCAAGTTTTCCTTCAATAAATAGTAATCTTGTCAGGTAATTCTGAAAATCCGTTTTAAATATTAATGTAGCTAAGCAGTTTTTAGTCGTAAAGTTTATTTATAGAGACTGGTTTAGAAAATAACTGTGCAGTGTATCTAATGGCTTGATGGTTATCTGCATCCTACGTCTTGTACCGTGGGTGTCGTAAGGAAGTGTGTGAGTAGATGTAGCAGCACCCATTGGGCTATAAAGCCATCACTTCTCTTCCTACCTGGAAACTGGCAACATTAACTTAGGCAAGCCCCGAGGCGATGGTTTCGTATTTACACGGTATGTCCATTTCTTAGACAAAATTATAGTAGTTTATTGTAAGAAGGTGTATTAAGTAAGCAGTGGTTCTAAGAACAAGCGTAAAAGTAGTTACGTATATCTAAGCCAGAAAAGGCCCTCATCATTCCCCAATGCAATGTATTTAACATAGTTAAAAATATCCCATGTGAACCCAGGCTGAAAATTCGACAGAAAAGCGCCGAGTTCCTGTAAATTTCAACACTACAAGAAAATACTTATGTCTTATGGCAATGCACAACAAAAGCGAACCAAGCAAGCACCAACACTGCAATAATACTATTGAAAACTTGACTACGAAAGTACGAGACGGCATAAAGACGGTTGGACACCAATACATAATGTGGTCCATTCAGTGCGTTCATGTGTCCACGTGTGATTGAACGCGCGAGTAACGGTCGGGCCTATTCTACTCGCTATTCTGTAAGGGTGAGTACAGATTGTATTAGGCCCGCGACTGCGAGTCGTTGCATAATTTAGTTCGATCTGAAATGCATTTATTATAGTATGGATTTAAAGGTAATAAAGTTTTTTTGGTTTCAGAATCAACAGGTAAGTTTTCAGGAATATATTAGACCTGCTGCCTTCCCCGTGCTGGGCCATAAGACGGATGAAGGACAGCTGCATACAATGGAGATGAGAATGTTAAGAGGAATGTGTGGTGTTACGCGAATGGATAGAATAACCGAAAAATTGCGCGGAGACCGGCAGTTATGGTATGGGTAAGTGATGCGGAGTGAGGAAGGTTTTGGGTACGAACGTCTTTTGATCTGGCTAAAAGGAATGCTTCTTGTGAGTCAACGGTAGATACTAACCAGTGTGGACGAAGAAAACATGCTGCGCCGGCCCCAAATTAAATAAAGGCAGGAGCATGATTGTTGAGTGAGACAATTTGTTAGATTCCCTAACGCGTTAAGTCGAATCCACATTCCTCTACAGATATTAGTTTTGAAAACCGTCATGTGAACTGTTCGTAGGTAATTTGGGAATTATTTTTATATTTTGCTTTTGGCTGAAGATTTATTCAGATATCTTTTATTTTAATTCATCAAATGAAATGTCGACGTTGGTAAGTATTCACACCTTTAACTGTATGGACACCTCAATCTTGTTCACCTTTTCAAAATAATACCTTTAAGAATATTCATGGGGCCCAGCCTATAAATATTCGCGAAGGTAATGGTTATGATTCGATTGTTTTCAGGTCACCTGAATTTAATTACACATTACACTGCACGAAACGCACCAAGACAAAGTTAAATTCAAGTATAAATTTTGAAAATATCAACTATGAATTAATGAATACTATTTCAAATACTGCTAAATTTAGACATTAAAAGATTTTTCAAACCAATATATTTCTATATGTATAGTTATCTACCAAGCTACTTTATTCCACAATTTATACATGACTTACGACGTGTTTAAAAATTGCAGGTCAATAAGCTACAATTACATCGGTTCCTTACCCACTATTTACCTATAACACTGCAATTAGTTGCCTTCAGGGCCTACCACCGACAAAAAACGACCACTCACTGGAAACTACGGAAACTCGAAGTCACTAGACATAAAGTCGGCTTCAAGAAGGTGAGAAACACTTAAGCTTTTGGAATTAGGAATTATCTGTAGCCTGTACACAGTGTAAAGGACATTATTGCAAAGACCTACATAAAATTTAAATGCTGAAACACACGTTTAAATGACATTGTATCCAAAACTGGTAAAACTGTCGAGAACCATAAGTTGGAAACGAGCACTCATTCACATTCATGCACCTCGGGCGAGACGCGTTCGTCCAGACGTATCGTGCATCGCAATGAGCCATTATTGAGTCGCGATCCCAATAGAGATGTAGCTAGCCTTCTAGGAACAAGAGGGCAATTTACTAGCGCGATAGTAGGGGTGTGTCCGGTCATTACGGCAGTCAGGATTAATGCACCCGACTGCGAATGAACAAAAGAAAATCCGCGAAACTCCCATTTAGCGAGCTAAGTAAAAAGTTCCATGACTTTCAATAGGCGATTGTTCAATGCTGGCGGGCCTATCGTAGGCGGTAAGGCGGAAAAATAAAATATGGTTGAAATATATAGGTACGTTGATTTTATTTGATAGGCGCAGGTAAAGGTATTGGAGAAGTTTCAATAACTTTTAAACAAAGCTAATAATATGCAATTTTTTTGTGCTAGTGGGGATTGCTTTATGCTGCAAGAGTAGGCGCAGACGCAGCCTGCGCGGTGACTTTGCGAGAATAATCAAAGCTCGCTAACATGTCATGTGCTATTATCCATATTGAGACATGACAGCAAAACTACACACGTTTACATGTTTTAAATTGTCACAGTCTTGATGCGAAAAGTGACCGTGGTGATAGCGAATGACGCAAGTTTGTACATCACTAATAATTTTGTATGAATGAAGCCGTGCGTCACCTTCACCTTGACTTGGTACTTGGTTACTTGCTTTGCTCTTCGTTTTTATTGGCATCTACTTTTTTATCTTTTCAGTATTGGATGTAAGTTCATGGTATTTCCATACGTATTTTCATAGCATTTCCATCAAGCCCCGACGTGGCTACCTACAGAATCGGAATAACAGATTGTTGCACCCGCACCTTAAATTAGAAATGATTATTTGTCAGACCTAGATATTGTTATTCTCGTGGATTTGCGTCAGAGCTTGGTGCATTTCAACATTCTGAGGGCGATAAGCGTGGCAAGCGTTTGCTTCAGTCAAGCTTGAGCGCGCCAATAATTTGCTAGTAAACTTTGATGGGGCTTTAAACAGTCGACTGTACAGTACAGGTATTATTATACCTGTATTTATCCAGACAGTTACTAGGTGCCCGCGATTGTGAATGATGGATCGTCGAGCTGTTGCCAAGTGAACGGCAATGAATCATATGCTTATTTATAGATGTAGATAGATAGGTACGATTAATATGCAACTTAAGTGCAGATGTTATAGATAATAATTGAATGACGATGTACATGGCTATGCATGGAGTAATTTGTGTATAATATTCACCACGGTATTAATAATCATAGATCAGATTGTGAAGGTAGGTAGTGGCTGGGGATACCGCGAATTGTCGTGTTCATGATCAATATAATGTATTCAACGGTTGATTAAACTGTCGTCGACTAGCATAAATTGGCTTGCGTTATGGAGTTGATTGTTTAAATGTGCATGTAGGTATTTATAGCTATTATTAATTCTAATGTACTAAAATATCTACTTTATGTGCTGAGATAAATGTAGACTTATGAGCAAGCTTCGAAAGCTCCAGCCGAAATGTCGATCAAATATAATGGTTTTGTATGTTTAGTGCATTTTAGTGCCCGGCTGGCTACCTGCCCTAAACAAGGATGATGGACGGCCGAGCTGCTGCCAACTGAGAGCCCATGAATCATCCGCTGATTATGATATTATAAATGAATAGGGACGTAATGTATCACGCATAACTGCTGAGGACAGACCCACAAATTTACGAGATCATTAAACATCTTGATACTTAAAAAGTCGTTCTATACATATCTTTGATTTTTTCCGGTTGCAAATAACAACTAACTCTTCTTTAACACTATTGAGTTGTACGAAAAATATTTTACGCATTTGTTATACAGTATTAATTTAAAGTTATATCTGAAAAACTCTTAGTATCAGATGAAGGAAAATGTAAGACGTGAATAATGATCATAAATATGCTTACCTTGGCAAGGTCCCGGATAGTCAAGCACGAGGTGTTTGGCCGGTCTTCGGCAAGCACGGCGCCGTAGCCGGCAGAGCGACGGATACGTCCGGCCGTCGCTGCCGCACACGGCGCCGACACGGCGGCAGGCGGCTGCGCATACGCAGCGAGCGCGCCCGCCACGCACCACGCAACGTCGTCCGTTGCCGCATGACACTCCGGCACATGATTCTGTTAAAAGAAAATAGGATAAAAAGAAACTATTTTAATCTTACGCAGATGGCACTGCAGGATTCTACATTTTATAAAAATAGATCTATTAATAGATCGGTAGAGATAGAGCTTCCAGCATACACTTACGTAGGTGTTCCATTTGTCGTCACTATACAAATGTCAAGAATTCACCGTAGGAACAAAATTGTATATCGTATCATGATGGAATTGTATCATGGTGCATAGCTAAAGCACCCGCCCTGCAAGTGCGAGTGTGCGGATTCGGCAATGTTCTAGGTAAAAGTAATAATGTAACTTTTCTGAGTTACTATATGTTATTTCAAGTCCATCTTGAACTTCTCTCTTAATCTTTTAAAAGCACTTTAAATTCTGAAATCGCCAATACGCCTTGAGCCTTAATATATAAGTAGATGGGATCAATTGGGATCACTTGTTCCCTCATTTGATCGCTTAAACAGAAACCCAAAAAATATGTGTAGAAATGCCTAGATTAAACCGAGATAAAATATACCGCCTTTGAATCGCTATTAAAGGATAAAACAAGAAATCGCCACACTCACTATATTCTCACAGATGAGAAATAAACGGTTGACATTTTACGATTAAGAAAACTTACTGTTTCGTGTTTGCCATTCTCCCACGCATTATTAAAAACATTTGTAAAAATTTGAGTTTCACACGAGAAATAAAACTCGTTTATTTAAAATAAAATAGTTTATACAAGAAACAAATTAATGTCAGTGTTTTATTTTGGGTTGCTATTATTTATGAAGCTTATCTATTTTTATCGCGGAAATTATTAATAACAGGAAATTATTACAAACAGTCGAGCTAATTCGTTTAGGTACAAGGAATAATTACTTTCGTCTTTTCAATGCCAGTAAGATGCACTTGAAAAGTTGGTACATGATATGCACAAGACGATGGACGCGATCATCGAAAATTACATAAGTTCCCTCTCTGCCAAAACAATTCATTTATTTACGAAATTATTTGTTTATATCTAAAATCACATATTTGACGTTTTGCCAACTCTGTGTTGATTCGATGCGCAGTGCTCATCTATCGGGCGATGCACTCGACGTCCCAATTTTATTATTTGCTGAACAATATTGTTACTGGGATATAGTTTATCTGTTTGTTTAGTTGATTGGCGTAATTGGGCTTTCGGCACGTCTGTCTTTTGTCTGTGTATTGACGCAATTGTTTAACTGCCAATAGTGCCAACTATTGTTTTGTTTTTAAAGGTATCTGCTTTACGATCTACGGCTAAAACATGCCAGTCTTTCCGACACTGCAAAGAAAAGGTTCAAGTATTTTATTTATTCGATATTCGCATAAAACACGCTTATCGAATTGATCATTCACCCTGGGATAGCTTCTTACTATTCTTTTAAAAACGCGTATATTTACGCAAATAACCAACGGCGACTGAGAGTGCAATTAAAATAAATGTAAGGATCATGAGTTAGTGGATGCGTAAAAATGTTTAGTAAAACAAAACGACAACATCTGAGTGAGTTAATTTTGTAGTAAATTCAGCAACCGTAACAAATTATTTGCAACTTAAAATAATTAAGTAACTTATAAAGATATGAAATAAATATTTTTTTGATCATTATTTTAAATCCGTGTGTAGATAGATAATTAATCAGCAAATGAAATATATAAAAAAAAAAAACTGACTAACTCTACTATTAATACTATTAACTCTACGACTACTAGTCTAGCCCAGACCATAGAAAGATAAGTTCTTAAAATACGGGTACCTAAATAAAAATAAAAAAAATCATGGCAAAAGTATACTTTGTATTTCCTAACAAAAGTCGTTTCAGTCACATCACTAACGTAGGTACCTAATTTCTTGATCACGCCGCCCGCGACTAGACTATTACCTGACGTCATTCTAGGCTCAAATTACTACAAAAACAATACCATCTTTGAATTCTAATTGGACTGTGTTTTTTCCTAGAAGCAGTGCCACCGGAAGGATATGGCCATGTCTTTAATTAACTAAGGAAGCAGTTTCGCCGAACTGTCGTAAACACACCGGAGAAAAACGTTAATAATATTTAAATATGTATTGTGGCGGCCGGCAACTAGCTCATTGTCTACAGGCAAACTCCACCTGGCTTCCTTTGGTCCATAAAATATAAAGGGGAACAATAGAATTTCCTTTAGGCCTTACTCTGAATATCTGCTAATTTACTTTATTGATTTTCATGATCGAAGGCTGCTGATTTTAATCATATCTATTAAAAATCATAAAAGGAAAAGCTTACTGTTAAAAAATGCTAATGAAGATGATGAATACTCCAAGTAGAGATAAATCATCTAACATTTCGATCCACCAGACTAAAATAAAAATCTAAGGATTCAAATTTCGATCACCCGAATTTTCATTCTCGTATTTATCACTAAACAAAGTTGAGTAGCTGAAATTAATTACCAGCACAAGCAACACAGGGCACTCCTCCAGAGAGCGCCTTATAGAAGAATATCTCGCCGCTGTCGAGGTCGCGGGGGCTCCAGGCGGCAGGCGCGCGCGATGCGCCGGCACAGCACTCGGCGCGGCCCACGCGCAGCGCCGCCACCGAGCTGCAGCGCCCGCCGCGGTCCATCCCCGTCCAGCAGATCCCGGCTACGAATAAAGAAGTACGTTTTTGATTACTGGTTATCAATAATTACTAACTGATTGATGTATGTAACTGTTTAATTTGTTCTCTAATTTCCGAAAACATCTTAGTGCACACAAAGGTACGTCATTACATTATATTAATCGTTACTTTAAATCTCCTGCATATATCATATCGTTTCATATGTAAACCGCAAACTGCTGTATATGTAGTTGTAAGCCTCTATCTAAAAAACGGAGTGAAAAAGAAAACCATTCCTAGTTTCATAATTTGGCGTGCCCTATCAAATACAACGTGAACCGCTACTTTAATTAACAGCCAGAAAACTGCATCTGGTGAACATTACAATATTGTAATAAGAAGGCATAATAAAACGTTCGCTCCGGGTCCAGACTAAACATAAATTGAACAGATGTGTCTGGACGCTGCGCAAGCGGCTAGCTCGGAGCGCCGTATTCGGTTGGATTCCTGCGCGTGAGTCACGGGGCACGGCTGCGCGCGCCGGGCTAGACGACCGCCAGACACTATTTTTCAATGTGCGCCCGCGCCGCTCGCCGTAGCGACCGAACGACCGCAACCCGACATGGCTATAACTAGTAATCGATTGACTTTTTACAACTATTGGCTCGAAATTACGGATCTAAGGTCCAACAAAAGGCGATAAAAGTTCCGGGCCTGGTTGATGATCGATGAGCTTAACGTAACGTGTTAAGTTTACAGTTATGATTGATCGCAATCTCTTAGATATTGTTTTGCGTCGTCGTCTGGTTTACACTTTAATTATGTTTGTTTGGGTAATATCGTGCGGTTAAGTTTTACAAACTTTGTGAACACTTGACGACAGACGAGTTTAGACGGATGATGAAACATTCCGCCGAATATCAATTTGTCGGTAGGACTTTCCGAGAAAATAGTAAGTAAGTAGATTAATCTCTTCGATTTGTTTATATTGGAAATGGAAATTTTAAATAAGAGGTTGATAGGTATTAGAACTAGAATAATATCGTGACTTAGTTACTAGGTAATTTCTTTGGGGCCAATGACTTGAAACTTAAGAATTTATTCATTAACATTTTACAAATATTTACTATAATGAATTCATTTAAATTAATCAAGTCACGATCATAATCATGAATATTTTTTTTATTTCAACGGTGACGGGTCTATAGATAGTAGACCATACAAAATATTATAACGCACATATTTTAGTAATTAATTCTGGAATTTTAATGAACTCTGCAAAATAGTGTTCGTAGGCTAATTTTATGCATGGTTTTTTTTACAAACAGTTCTATCGATATCACGAGGTATATGTGTAGGTAGCAATGTATTATTTAGTCATCTATAGCGCATAACAAATTTTCAGACAGTTACGTAATCACCCGTTAGTTTGCTCAAAATAAATCAATGCAAAAGTGATTATATAGTGCTATTACCCACACATCACATGGTGTTTTATTAGCCGCGAGCTTGTTAATCATTAAACTACTAACGAAGTAGGTATATGTTACTTTATTCAACACGTAGGAATATATTTCGCGGCCGTCTGGGATTGCAACGGTTTCCATGGTAACCGGTTGTTGCTGGGCTTCGTCTGAGAGGACTACGCGCTTATCCCGTGTTTTCCCGTCTGTGTCAGATTAAATATCTATATATATTGATAACCACTTTTTAGGGGATTTTTAACTGTTTTTTTTTAATAATTCCGCGTGCTGTTGCTAGTATACGACTTCTCAAAGCTGATAGTTTTTTTTTTGTAAATTTATTAACTTCGAAAAATGACGGGTAAGATCGTTTTAGGTTTTCCACTGCGAATATAATGTAAAAAAATCCATATACAACAATTGATTGCATATAAAAATAAAGCGGTTTATTAGAATAAATACATACAAAACTAATATCCACGTTGAACATGACCAAAGCATTAGCAGCCAGCCTATTAGGTCAATCAAAGCGACAATGGCCTTTCGAGAGGGTAAAGCAACACTAAACGTCCTAACCGCGTCATTGGTAGCTTCGTAGTCGCGCGCGCATTACCTCGATCGCGCTCAGAAACACGTGCTTTTTCTACTTCAAAATATTTGCCTTCCATACTAATTTCATATCGAAGGTTAAAAAACACGTGGCGCGGTCGATTCGTGGATGGGTAAACATCTGTGTTATAAGGAGTTACTCCGTGTTTCGGGAGACAAGTTAAATTTGTGGGTCCCGACTGTCATTTGAACATCTTTAGGAGTTGTTACGGGACAGAAGCCTGAAAATTTGACAACCGGTCTTAACCAAGGGTAGGAGCCGGCAGGGCTGACGGGTATCCTGAAAAACTGGCATGAGGAGATACCATAGGCAATCTAAAACTGGTATTCAGCTCCATTCGCTTAGACTGGAAGCCGACTCCAACATAGTTGGGAAAAGGCAGATGGCATTAGAAAATTTTAATATCTTCTATCTACCTAACATAGCCTAACTTATATTTCATTCGGATGCGTGAAGAAGTTCCTACGGGACGCGGGCGAAACCGCAGGCAAAAACTAGTCACTTATATTGAGGTGACGCGGACGGTGCGTTTTTAATGAAGCCACGAAAGTATAAATTGATATATGGTGCACGCTAATGTCTGGAGCGCTTGACCGGTTCTCAATGTTCGGAGTATTGGCAGTAAAGCACCTTTGGAGAAATGTAAATATATTCGAATATGATTTTAGTGTGGCGAGCGAGGACGTTGACTCCGCCGCCCGTAGAAGCACGATGCTTATATCTTCCCGCGCAGAGTATTGATAACATATATAGAGCGCTACGTTACGGAATCTTCAGAAGTAGTCAGTGAGTCAGCGACAAACTATTAAGAAAGACAAGCTTTTACATATTAAAAGTGCTGTAATGAAATGATTTATTTTGTGATACTTTAAACTTTTCATCATTCATATATTTTATTGACGTACAAAAGCTACGTAAGGTATATTACAATACGCGTTGACTCGTTACGATTAAAGCATACGTTTCTTACAAATTGCACCAGCTGATTCAATGTTTTAAACGCGCTCTATAGTTCATCTCAATACTCCATCCACATGTACGGTTCCGTCAACTTTGGCGCCACAATTTGGAGCCGAGATCCGGCTTGATTGTGTGGGTGTGAGAAATTGCGACAAAAAATCTGTAGCGAGACCAAACGTAGGCTGAGCATGGCTTGTGTTTTTCATCGTCACGGTACTGAGGGGTTAGGATCCTATAAATGAAATACACGAGGCACGCTTCTAATTTAGCATATCAAACTCACTCATACATTATGTAGGTACATTTCGATTAAAACTGCCAGACTATACCTATAGTAGCAACACTATTTATTCGAAATTTGCTTCTCGTGCTCTCGTCAAACGAACATTTTTATACTTATAGATGTTCTATGAATTTTATTTCTTCAGTCGTTAAATCAGAAATAATTTCCAAAAGGTATACCATATTTCATATTTCATTGTCAGAACATTAAAAAAACTTTAGTTTGTATTGGTAAAAATCCGAACACTGCACCAATATTGTACCATAAAGACAAATTTGTATATAAAGATACCCTGCAGATGTGTCTTACGAAGAGACATAGGGTATTTTTCACATTTGTGATTCTGTAGGCCACACAAGCCCAATACACACGTACCTATTGTATATTAATTAGCTTCATTGAAAGAATTGCTCGTGCTCACAATATAAAGTGTTCGATATTTATCTATTCCAATAAAGAGTTACAAGTTAAGTAAGAGTGTAGAATGACCAGTCTTCGAAACAATTGAAGCGATTCTGTAAAGTATGTGACTGGAAATAGGTACGAGTAATTTTTGCAATGTAACCTTAATGGTTACAATTAAAGATCAAATAATGACCTCCTTTGTGTATCCACTCAATTAAATGCGGAAATTCACTCAGAAAAATATATTAACGGCTGCTTTTAATATATAAAATACTAATACTTTATTAAATACGAAAGAGTGTTACATTTTCAACATTTCACGCAGCCGACTGAAGTTCATGAAAATTAGGTCGAGTTCTGAAGACCCTTCGCAGACAAGGGCCCTTGAGACGCTAAAAATGTGGGGCCCATTGTCTAGGAACTTAAAAATAACACGGTAGACACAACAAATTCAAAGTTAAGGTTACTTATTAGCGAAAATTAAAATTGCGATGCTGTCCTACATTGTGACATAATAATTAGTTAATATATTTATCAATAAATAGCTAGTCTGAATTAAAAAATACAAGGTAATGAATAAATATTCTTATCTTAATTTTTAAGGAAAGTTATTGTTTAAATAACAAGAGCAGTCTTAAAAAAAACTTTTGTAAAATGCACAAATAATATTGAAGTAGTAAAAACTGAAACCAGCTATACAAAAACTGCAAGAACCAGAATCTCCATGAAAATAGTTTGGTAACAATCCGATGTGTATACAGATAATATTGTTGGAGCAATTAGCGGCGGACTTCTAAACGATCACAAAAAACAAACAAGTGAAGAGTCAAGAGCGGGCACGCTGTAAATAGATCAGTGGCGCGTCATCCGCGTCATCATGTCAACTGTGTGATGTGCGTACAGGGCTGGCTGAAAGGCTGAAACCCTCGACCAGAAAAAAAGAAATGAAGACTCTATGATTAAACAATTGGGTTTAATGTCGTCGAAGATTGGCTGAATTTGAATTTCTAAATTCAAATTAAAATAAAATATACGTGTTCGAAATTTGAATAAAAACTTTAAAACGTTCGAAATTCAAATCAATTTGCCGTTTGTAATTATTGAAAATTGCAAACACAATATTTGCAGCCCTATTTTAGTGGGCATAATGAATGGCCCGAGAATAGTGGCGTCTAAATCGGTTAGTCTAATTATATTCAATGGCCGTTTTATTCTTACTATCAACAAATCAATGAACAACATCCGCTGGCTTGATTACGTCGAAATAATAATATTTAAGAGTGATTTACGAAACGCAGCTATTGGTTTTGGCAGCGCGTCGGATATAAACAAAATGTCACAGGTAGGTATGTGTTGATAAATCTTATTTTAGACTAGGCCGCACATCCTGTTTGTTATATATCGTTATGTTGGTTGACAGTTGTGGAAGATTTTGTAAAAATTATTATAGATGAGCTGAACATAAGTCTAACGACTCCTCAATGGAGCAACTCGTTGTCCAGGGAATAGTAGAGAGCAAGCGGTCACATGGGCGCTCACCTACGCGAGACAGACCTCATCAGAGGCCTGATGCTGCTAATTTAATATTGTGTCAATTGAAACTTACATAATTGGATCTTAATAGCAATTTTTACCTTATGGGGTATTCTGTTACTAATTTAAGACCAATGGTCTACGTTTGAACTGCCACTGGTACGCAAAACGTTTATTAAAAACAATACAATATATCATTCATCACTTAGCTTTTGGTAGAATTAGAATAGCAACACCGATAACCACAATTCAATTACGACTTTATTGAGATTGAAAACAAAATTTTTCGGAATGCCCTATTTGTCTCAATCGACATGGAGTCGTGATTGAGTATCAGTTGAATATCAATTGCGTGTTCTTTAAACTAAATTAGCAGCATTAGGCCCCAGATCTGCAACACAAACATCCATAGTCCAGAGTTCTCGAGACGCTGTAAACCGTGACATGTGGAGACGGATCGCGAGAGCCTCAATAGCCAATGAAGAAGAAAACATCATCAACCACGACTTGTCAAGAGTGAACGACTAGGAGGAGGAACATTAAGTAATTTAGGAATTGTTTGTTATTTGTGTTGCATAAATCACTTTTAAATTATGAAATACTAGTTTCCGCCAGCGGTTTCACCCGCTTTCTGAGGGAAGTACTTTCCATACCCGGATAAAAAGTAGCCTATATGTTATTCTGATGTATAAGCTATACTGTGGTAAAGTTTCATTCAAATCCATTCAGTAGTTTTTACGTGAAAGAGTAACAAACATCCATAATTACAAACTTTCGCCTTTATGATAGTAGTAGGATGAAGCCTTTTCATAGTTTATCGACGGAGTCTTCATTGTTCAATCAGTAACTTACAATAAAATTGTTATAACCCAATATCTTTTTCTACAAATATAGTTCAACGTTTGTTCGGCATATTCCGCGGGTTTAATACGAATTGCGCGGGTAATGGAAGTGACGTTATAAAATCTACTAAACAGTAGCAAGATGCTCACTATTAATGAGCTGTAAAGTTTTACCGTCCAACTTGAAAGTGCTGTGACGAAGCCTGTCGCGTCTCAGACCGCCTAATAAAGGCCTAATACCCAGGGCTATCTAATGAAATGCATTTATATACATATAGTAAACTCCTCTAGCCTGTAAAGGGTCGCGCCATCAGCCTTTGTATCGTCCCACTACTGGGCATAGGCCTCCTCTCAAACAGAAGGATTGAGCGTTAATCACCACGCTTGCTCAATACGGGTAGGTGATTTTAGACTTCAAAGTCCAGGTTTCCTCGAGATTGTTTTCCTTCACCTTTAATCAGTCATTGGTGTCCAAGATATACTTAGAAAGTACATATAACTTACAAAATTTACATTGGTACTTGCCTGGAATCGAATCCGCACACTCATACTTGAGAGGCTGGTGCTTTCACCATTAGGCCACCACGACTGTAAAGGGTACCTTATTTAAAATTGTGATTGTCTGGCAGGCTCCCGGCGACCTAGTTTTTGTTTCTGGGACGATGAAGGACAAATTTAACCAGGTGTCTGGGTTGAAAGCACATTTTGCATAATATGATAAGTCGCCGTCTAGCCGTTTGATTAAATATTTTAATTTTGGGGCGTTAAACCAGAATAATTGTTAGGGTAAACGATATAATTCATGTCCCCGTTAAGTTAGTTCAGCAGCCGAGCCAACTTTTGGTTAATTATTCAGATTTATTAATATTTAAACATTAACTATCGCACTTTACACGGTTATTAAATTAGAATATTTCTAGGGAACCAAGTCATAATATTTGTAATAAATTATTTTTTCTTGAATAATTTAAAATCTATATATGTATGTACATATACCTACAGCATTTAAAATAGTAAGTACCATATTATTGTTGTATCACTGCCCATAAAGTAGAATATTCTATAATATTAGAATTTTATAAGACTTCAAATAACTGAAAAGTGGAAGTCGTAGCTTTTCATTTTGAGAAGATCGATAAAACGTGAACGTACTTATGAAAAAAGGAAGACAACCAGAAAACATTTATTATTTTAAACCGGCTTCCCAAAAAAAGGTGAAAGAGGTAAGGTAAAAAATAACCAAAACGATTACAATATAATACTCCTATTTATATAATATAAGCAAGGTAATCTCGACTTTAAATAGCCAAAATATATTAATTTGATATTCATGGCAGATATGAGTTTCCTAACTTTGCAGGCATACAGTGCCGGACTATTAAAATTTTTAAAAATCGATTTCATATTGTTCCTTATAAAAATTATAAGACTATATTTTTATTTTGGAAATTTATTGTACTTAAAGAACGTCTAGATAGGAATTGAAAATAATTTGCGTATTTAATTCAGTTTTTTATTTTGTATAACTTGATAAAATTAAAAAAATAAATACTTGGAAAGAAGTACGAATATTTTCATTACTGAAATAAACTGAACAAACTAAACAATACGCTTATAAAAGACTCACTGACTGACATTCAAAAACAAGTTGTGCATACAAGTAAATACTACATCTAATTAAGGGCAGGCAGACAATAAGTACAAGTGGCGAGACACAAAATACTCCGGTTTGGCAGGTCGAGCGGTCGCGAGCCGCGGATTTTTTCACTGCGCACTAACAATAGCGGGGAGTGCGCGATGCACCGCCGACTGCACCGCGCTTGCATTCACGATAGTGATGGGATATACATGCAATCATGCGGTATCGATACATTTTATTACTAATTTTAACAACACTGTATAGCAAATTGATAACTCTCAACAGGTTTCAAAAAGATTTATTTAAATAACTAGTGATAATAAACCAGTCACAGTATAATCGATTGGTCTTGTTTCTTCAAGACATATTTACTTAATGAATTCGAATCGATACAACTAAAATATACCGTTGTAATCGATTACATCAACGTAGATAACAAACAGGTTCGAGACGTATGATTAATAACTGCTTTGAAGTGAACAATCTGCGCACATTACACGTTGAGGAGTTGGACGCGCGATAACACAAAACAGATGGAGTAGTGGAGTGATGCTAATGTAAAGCGTGCTCAGCGGCGGCCGGGCACACCGGGGCTTCTCACGTCGAAATTCATGGAAATATTTGTATGTGGCCAACAGGCGGGACACACATAAATCTCGCGAGGCGATTGAATGCAGACGCGTAAGCGTGCCCGTGCGCATAATTCAAAGGGGCGATCACCAGGAATCGCCGCTTGGCATGCAGACGGCCGCGTTCATTCCAAAGCAATAAACCCGTTAGTGGCGACGTAATGTGCATATTGGAGAACAATAAACGACATACGGGGACCGAACGCACGCTCCGTCCGCCGATAAATTCATCAATCGTCATATTTCCCAAAAGTGTCGCCGTGAGCCGTGTTCGCAATATGTCTTCCTCAAAGTGTTCGCGACAAGAGCAATAAATTTAATTCACCGTGTTATTTACCGGTATCCGTCGTGTGCAACCCTAATTGTATTTATATTACACAATGACATTAATCAAAATTGCACCTAGGTTATTATAATTTTATTATAATGTACATACATACATCAAATTCAGACATACACCTAGGCAAAAGTAGGTGTAACGAAATAGTTTTACATTACCATTACCGTTCAATCTTCTAATATTTTTATATTATCGATATCGATAAAGCCACCGTCACCAGCCCGCAGGTGTTCAGTTGTGATTCCTCTGGAATCATCGTCGGCGCCGGCAGATAGCGGCGACCAGACCACCGAACTTATTTATTTACACATGCAAATAAGCTGCCACCCGGCCAAAGCACCACCAAGCGGCTTCGACCCAGGATGACTAATTCGTATGTTTTGGAAAACAATACACATCACTTGATATTATTAACAAGTACTAAATAATATACTATAATGTAACTCGGACGATTTTGTTTACCAGTGTGGTAGCAGGGCTATGATAAAATGAAAAAGCATGTTGCTTAAATTGTGTCAGTAAAATTTAAATTATCCTTAAGACACATTTTGATTAAACAGTCAAAAAGAAAAAACTTAATAATTACAGATCAGCTCCAATTAATTTAGTTTTTTTTTAAAACGAATATGTTCTCCCCTTATCTTATCTGTTATACTTTTCAATACCTTTAATAAAGTCATCAGCGTTTACTCGTTATTTTAATTCACGAGGGTCATGAAAGCAACCAGACGTCGCGTCGAAGTTAATGAAGTAAAAACAAGTAATTAACATACATGCATATGATATCGGCGGCTAGGCAGCCGCGCGGCGGTCTAGCCGACCGACGGATGTTTCCCAGACAGAGAAATATTATGTTATTCAGTTAAGTGGATATTAAATACATAGAAGTAGGCGCTAACTGCCGCTAATTTCACTTAAACGTTGGTGCTGCGTGTACGCGCCTTAACTAGTCAGTTTTATGGGCAAATTATTCAAAGTCGACGCGACTCAAAAATTGGTACGAAAATAGTTTTCATTCACCAGGGTTTAATTGCGTAAGCGCTTGTGATTATCAGTTTTGAACGGATCGTCTGTTTTGGCGAGCGATGCAATAACGTAAGGCGTCAAATGACGTCAAAAATTGGAAGACGAGCCGGTAGTCATCAAACGCTTGGACTCTCTTTGACACATTGTAATTAAACTGGTTACGTCAAAGAAGCAACCAAATAAAACTAGGAGTTACTAAACGTAAATCTCTGATGACATAAGCTTGTAGCATTAAAGGGGCTGTAAATTTGTTTTAACGTTATTCACTACTATGAAGACTATCGCGTAAAGCTAATCTTGGCGGAAGGCAAGGGCAGCACGAACTGTCAAAATTAGACAATTACCCCGCAGGATAGTTATTTAGTTAACACCGACATATCGCGAGTGCAAAACCTTACCGAGATCTGCCCCACGTTTTATAGCCTATTAAAATATACGACCGAGTTTTTGGGACTTGGATGCGGAGCTTGAGAGTTTATTTTTGGCTCGCAAATGATGTTGCATCGACAAGCAAATATAAAGTCTTTATTTAGTATCCTCACAGGTACAAAATGCAGCAGTTTTATAATCAATTAGTTTAGAGGCGCACGGCGTAATAGCAGCAATAAATGCAATCTCTTTTTATGTAAAAAAATATTATGACATGTTTTTTCTGAACATATAAAAATGAAATTGAATTCTTGAAGCATAATCAAAAAGAATTGCTTTCTTTAATGTCTTATGAGAAATGTATGGGGTACGTGTTCGTTTGTTGAAATTTCTCATTATTCGTGCGTTATCAACATTTCGTCGTGTAAATGACACATGGTAATAGTGTTCTCGTCACTGTCAGTGTAACAAGTGCGCTGTTTCCTGCGGGTTCCGCGCCGATGCAACTATGTGCTCCATCAGCCAAATAGCTACAAGATCTTGTCACATTTTTGAAGATTTTTTATTGAGAAAATTTTCAATTATAACTCGGGATTGGAGTTGTGCCCGGTGGAATTGGAATTGTACACACATTTGAATGGACTTTGGGATCTGCGTTATCAGCTAAATTTTTAATGAAACACTTATTTCCAAAACAAGAAAGCCATAATCTGGGCTCTATTATATGTATAATAACAATAAAAAAGCCTTTTTATAGAATTTTAAACACAATTAATCGACTTAAGTATTAAATCAAATCGGTGATGCCTATACATATGACTTTACAGTTTAATCTTTAAGAGTATGGGATATTGTCTGCAAGTTTTTAGACATCATATTAATAGAGCAACAAGGAATATTTTTTCTCTGATTAAATATTTCGACGGTCTATCTATTAAAAATATTAAAACTTCAAAGATAACATAATGAGAATTATAACACAATTCTAAAAGTACTTGAGTCAAGTTTTTCATAATTTTACCGAAACAGTCAGGAAAAAAAGTTGAATAGGTACGTGCCAAGCTTGGGCGGTGTATGTAGTAGCTATTAATATTTGCAATATATGTTATCTATCGAACCCTTCAAAATTATCCTTGCAAGTCCATTCATACGAAAAAATTTTTACTCATCGTCGTCTTCAATTAACCATAACGAATAATATTACTTTTGGGAAATTAAATTGGGAAAGTAAATACATATTTTTTGTTAATATAATATAAATATAGGTAGTATATATTTGCGTGTAAGCACTTGTTTATAGAAAAGAGAAATATCAGCCAAATTTAAGTTTAAAAGTTTTAAAACTGAAATTTACTGATTTTTCAGACGTATTTTTTTTACATAGAGTGGCAGCTGATTTCTTTACTACTTAATATTTCTAATTAAAGTGCAGGCTAACATCTGTTGCTATAGTAATGAGATGTGGTCGTCGTGCACGTTTTATATGCAGTTGAGGTAACTGCATTAGAATACAATTGATTTAAAGAATCTATTTAAATTGTAGTCTTTAATTTGCACCAAATTTTTAAGCTTAATTAAGTTTTTAATGTAGTAAGATTGATTTAAAAAGATTTTTCATTAAATCTTTTAAGCGACAGTAAAATTTGAGTCAACAAATATCCGAATTACTTGTAAAATAAAGTGGAGGATTTTCGAATATCAATAATGGCTACACTTCAATAAAATAATAAAAATGTCAAAAGTGTATTATGGTTATTGATAATATAATTAATTAAAAGTTATCACATGTATTTTCAGGCAAATCTTACTATTATAAGTAAAACACTCATGTTAAACTTGGCAAATATTGGACTAAAATTCACGTGGTCGTAACAACGTAACATTAAAACGTGTTAATTATAATAAGTTGGTGCGTTTAAAACGGTTCGTGTGGTGGCGCGTAACTCCGCGCGGAAGCCGTCGCACCGGTCCGTCAGCCTGACTTATCACATGTTCTGATTAATACCGCACTATTCATTATGCCGCCTGCCCAGAGCCCACTCAAACACGAAACACACTATACTAAATACTAATTCACCACACAAGACATTTATCACTACTTCCAACCTTTCCAAAATAACTTTTGGAGGTCAATTGATTAGGTAAATTAATACTATTATCTCTTGCAATTGTGACAAAACAATAATTTAAGACTAAAATAAAAGAAAAACATTTTACGTACCCATACGGAAAGTGTAAAACTGAAAACTTTGCCAAGTAACCTTAAAAATACGGACGGGCGCTGAAAGTTCACGAAATGCAATTTCCCGACGAAAGTTAGGTAAACTTTTTGTAAGAAACTTTTCACTTATAAAGCGTCTATGTGTGCCAGAAACTTAAGTTACTTAGTGTATCGATAAGTTTATAAATTGATTAATTTAATAATTACGATTCGTGAAACCAACACAAACTTTTCCTGAAGTCTTTCCGGCAAGCGCGTGCAATAAGTATTTTAAAACTAGTTACGTCTTACATACTAAATGCAAATTTTCCCAAAATTTTTCAATTTTCCGGAGCCGAGCTTAACTTGAAAACTTTTACGAGTGGACAACTTTTCACTGCTGTAGTGTGCAGCATTGAATGCAGACGCTGTAAAGTTCACGAAATGCGATTTCCCGGAGCGAAACTTGACTAAACTTTGGGGAACTTCACTGGTGATAGTTGGTGTGTCGGGTTAAGTATAAATGGGGGCTCACCTGCTGCCGGGCGCGCAAGCACGAGCGGCAGCACGAGCAGCGGCAGCAGGGGCAGCCGCATGCTCTCTAGCGTGGCATGCCGGCGCGTGCGGCGCTGTGCGCTCCACGCCGGCCGCCGCGGCACTGGGGCCGTGCCGAGCGGGCGCGCCGCCGCGCACACGTGCCGCGCGCACTCCGCCTCCTGCAACAAGTGACCGCTGCACCTCCGCGACCACGCATGCGACGCTGTACCCCTGCGGAGAGCCGACGCGGACTGAGCGAGCGCCGCCGGTGCAAGTGCAGCCGTGCTGGCGTGTCGACGACCCGCGCCACGCGCCCAGCGGCCTTCCGCCTGCCGACCAGCACCACGCGCCGCCCGCACATCACCACACCGTGACCTCGGGCTTATCACCTCGCCGCAATATCTCCATAGATACTCATCTTCGACAAGGCTGTTGTTCACGCTTCAAAGCAAGTGAAGAGATTTCTGAAAAATAAAATATCAGACATTAGGATCAGCTCTAAGGAAAATATCTAGTTAGATACGATGATTAAATCGGAAAATAGGCTTTATTATTTATAGGTTAGAAGAAAATAACTAACGTAAGTTTTTGAAGCTTACTAAAGAAACTTCAATTATTGCAATAATCGACGATTGTATGTACATTTGGAAACTAGGATATGTTCTAGCTACGAATAAAAGCAGAATATTATCATTGAGAACCGACTTTCATTTTGGAAATAGTCAACATAGTTACTTAGCCTGACATTAATCTTACAAACTACATTTTTAAGTCGTTCATAAATTTTATTTTTCTTCTGATGACTTCTGACACATCAAAAAATGGTGGAGCAAAGGTAACCTATAAAGTACACGTTACTTCTCTCGTTTCTTTAGACGTTTCCATTCAGTTTCCCGCTAAAAGTACACAATGATCGAACATTACGGTCATCATTCAATTTGACAAATGTAAATGAACACATTACATAATATCGAGTCACATAGTTGTATTGAAGTTAATCTGATTAAAGCATGCTCAATAATAGCGTGGATCAATGAACTTCATGTCGGGTAAGCGTTGAAGTCTTTTCAAGGGCGCTTATTACGTTACATTCTTAAAAAACGAGTTTGTCTCGTAACACAAAATATATCTCTTCTATTTATTTAAACATTTTATTTTCTTACTGCTTTATTTATCCATTAATCATAGTATTATATAAACATGCAATATTTATGCTAATTACAATAATTGTATGGAGATTAAGACAAAACACACGTTCAGAAAACATGTATTATGAGAATTCTCGAAATGTGGTCGTTTATTTGTGTGGCTAATGATTTTGCAAACGCACGGTAGCCGGAGTCGATTATTAGTGGTAATGGTCGATGAAGTCCGCCTTGATTGCGGGGCTGGGCGTACCGCGAGAGCTGCGTGTGCCTGTCGCGGCTGCACCCGAGACCTGCCTCGGCGACAGGATATTATAATCCCGTGATTGGCCACCAGGCTCACAGCCAACGGTACCGCCGGATTTAAGACGTAGGTACAGCGAAATAACGAAATGTTGTGTTTGTTCGTCGGAATAAGGGAGACTGATACATACATTTCGGAGCAACACATTTTATATTTTTTCAGTAATATGTATTGTTATTTTCAGGTAGAAAATTATGAAAGCAGTATAAACGTAAAGGAAACTGATAATTTAATTTCACTGACGTATCAAAAATTTTGTCTGTAATTTTAATTACTAAATTAATTTCCAAGTGTAATTTATCTTAATCTTAATGTATAAGGTGTTATAATAATATCTGCCGTGGCTTTAATGGGAGGTTGTATGTGCCCGATGGACTTCTAAACTACTTTCACACCGTGTGCAGTATGATCCAACTTGAAATATAGGATGCAATATTATTTTATTGCAAATTATATATCTATTGTACTTTTAATATCACAAAACCCTTAAACAGCAACGCGTGGCCGGCTCTGCTAGTATATATTATTCTTATGTAGTGTAAAACTCATGTACAATATATACATACATATGTATAAGTCAAACAGCCTATTGTACTAGCGCAGGTACCGACCAGAGGTAGGTACCATTACTTTCTGTCAAGTTAAATGTTCAAGAACACACTCATTCGTGATGATCGCGTCCTTACACGTAAATGTCAGTTTTTGTCTATAAACAAAAAGATTTGACTTTGATACCTTAAAGTGTGCATAGTCTACTGTCCTTATTAATGGGATTTTCTTGGAAAAAATAAAGGAAACATACAAAAACTGTACCTACATACTAGTTGATCCGTTACTGGTTAAAAATGAGTCATCGTGACTGCTAAAGGTAATATGGTCAAGATTGAAAGATTACTGTGTACCTGTTTGTAGCATACAGACAATTCAATTAAACTTTACTTTTATAAAAAGTGTTCCGCTGCTGATAGTTCAGGTAATTTATTACCTAGCTTATAAACATTATTATTTGTTCTTTTTCAGTCATTCAAATCAACTTATATATAGATTGAGTACTACATCAGTACTCAATCTATATAAGTTTTGAATTGCCTAGGAAAATATTGGTCACTACTATAAAAGCCATACTTCCATTACCATGTATGTATATATAAGTAAGAGCCATAGGCAGTTTTTATGTATAAAAACACGTTTTTTTTAAACAGCATAGCGAAGTTTTTCTAGACAGAAAAGAAGCTGCTTTTAAAAGATATCTATTAAAAATGTGTATAATATTGATGTATAATAACTATAATAACTTGCCAGAAGATTTAAGATTATTAATGAGCTATGTTTCTACAGTATTGAGCGATTTATAGGATATATAAATTTTCATTATATTGGGACATCTTTCACAGATGGTTAGCTCGAAGCTGATGATTAGTTTTTGTCCAGGGCCCTGTTTGGTATCCTCGAAGAGAAGTCAGCAACATCGGAGGGGCCCGTACCCAAGCCTGCCGGGGCTGTGGGTTGTTCGCAAGAATTACCGCGTCCCAGGCACACAGTTTTTAGTGTCACACAGATTTTAGTGAGTAAGAGTCTGACACTCCCTTTTTTTTCCATCTGAGAAAAATGCCTGACGCATACACACACCGCCCGGGGAGACGGTGAGGTTATGTGGGGCTTGCACTCACTAAAAAACTTAGCCTTTATGCCATCTTCTGCCTTTTAGGAGAGGCCACGTGACCTCTCAGCAGCGGCTGGTCGCCTCCCTCTAGTCTGACACTCCCTACAGTAACACTCTCAGCGGGAGGGGTCCTTTGATGGCCTTTGAGGCCCTGTTCGGCAGTCCGGTATGATGACTTATGTAGTGTGAGAAACAATTTTTTTCGCCTCTTTGCCCTGCAAATACAGTGAAATAGGCTTAAAAATCTCTATAAAAATAATGTATCCCTAGCAAGTAATGTCTGAAAAGGAATTTGAAAATTTAAGTGAACTTATTGCCTTCACCTCTCAAAGCAATTAAAATTTGATTCAATTTATGCTTCAATATCAGAATGAGACATATTTATTTCTTTGGAGCTAAACCCTGAACGTTTATTAATATAAATTTATTTGGTGTGAGTGATTGCGCTATTCGATTCGTGACACGGTAGCATTCTACGTAGGTGTACACTAGTATTTATTTATCGCTGACTTATCTTTAAAACTTATTGTAACAAACCAACTTAGCTTATTTATACCGATTTAAACTATATAACTTAATAGGTCTCCTTTTTTTCGGCGGAAACTTTTATTTTATTTTCCTTTGATTTCTTTTATTTTGTCATTTGATTATAATCTTCTTGTTGTTAATGAATATACGTTTGAAATAAATAAATAATTATCATTATATTCAAGGTTTTTTCTTTAAAAACATATCTGGGTCGAATTAAAACATACAAGAGGTAAAAACCTCTCTCTCCTCCAAATTAGGTTGACAAATAATTAAAAAGCGAATTCTCAAAATATAAATTCACGAATTTACCATTTAAAATTCAACATTTCCTGTATAGTTGTGCACCGTTACGGCTGACCCGTGCAAGGCCGTAATTGCACAAATGACAGACTTTACATTTCCGCCCGTGCGATCCTCACTCATGTTTTCCGTTCCGTTAATTTCGCAAATAATACATCGAAACGAAATCGCCATGTGTAATTTACGAAATTATACATTATGTCCTGTCATTTCTATTGGTTGCTTGTTAATCCTTACAAATATTTGATACGAAACTTTAGTACTGTACCTAATTGAATTGACAGTTAATTGGGGAAGTGCCTACAGATATAGAAACTTTTCAATAATACGATAGATGACAACTAGTCAAATTCATTACTTTTATCGAACTGTCAAAAACGGTAACTTTTGTATGCAATTTGTATGAAAATACTAAGATTTCACATCGAGCCTCATACTTATTTCGGTTATAATTTCAAAAAACAAAAAAATGTAATTATATTTTCAATAAAAAACGATAAATGAAATTGTCATTATTTTAAGTTGTTTTACAAATTGAATATGATAAAGTATTTTATTTTTGAACTAGTCATCATACCAATTCTTGAAGGAGTTCCTCAAAATTGTAGCTAAAATCTCGAGAAACATCTAGTGTCATAAGTTATACATAACATTTAATGCGCATCGCAAGTTATTTGCATATGTTGCGTGCGTGTGTTTATTTCGCTCCAAATTCCAAGATGCGTTTAGTTTAAGGCAGCGCGAATATTTAGTGAATTTACACTAATGGCTTTACGACAGGAATTGAACTATAAACTTGACGCCGGCGGCTTCTCCTCTGTTTAATCATAAAATTGTTTGATCTTCATAAGACATGGATTTTTGGAATTTGTATCGGTTTGCGTTTCGATAGTATCGTAAAAGATCAATGAAATATTTGACGAGTGTAAAATCTATTAAAATAATTCCTTTACGTGGGACTCAAATCACCGCCATCGAGATGGGTAGTTACAAGAAACTTGTAGCAGAAGAGTAAGACGGAGGTACGTATACATATTGACTACTTTTTTTTACTTAATCTTGTCTTATAAAAATATTAAATAACCAGTGTATGTTCTCTTACTTCTCTTCTTATACATTGTAGTTTCTTTACGTAACAATCTGTGGAATTAGACATCGATATTTTACATACAAGTGGAGCTCTAATTTGTTACAAGCTTTCATAACACATCCTGCTTATTGCTCGTGTCTGACTGTAAATAAACAACACTATCAGACATTATTGCCCGAGTACTTAAAGCTAGTACGGATAGCATCAAAATCCAGCCTTCACCGATAAAATAAATTGACAAGACAAATTCACCAATCACAATTTACTATATAAAGATATCGATAGTAATATAAGTTCGTGAAACGCTGGCAGAAAAAAATAGTTTTGCTAAGTAAATATTTAGTTAAAATTAGTAGTATTTAAACACTTTTGTTGCTAACCGTACACGGTGCATATCCCTAATCTCGGTGCTTAGTACACTTGTTGAGCGATCCGCATGTTTATAATCAGAGTCGCTTCTGTCTGTCGGTCTATTTCACCTCTTGTATAATTAGAGCTTTTATCTGACGTCCGGAATCCTGAGCTAACATTCCGAAATATCGTATAAACTGGGATATTTGTATATGAATAGAGAGAAATGCAGTCAACATCATGAATGCGTCATTGCGTTCTAATTGACGGGACAGAAGTGCTCATCCGTCATTTGTAACATGAATGATTTTCTTCTAATTCCCCTCCTAAGCTCCTAATGGCTTATTAAACGTACACTCGATTTTGATGAAAGACACATGTTTAAAACTTTTAGCATTAAATCTAAATAATGTGATGTTTTTATTCTTTACTTACTGTTTGACTGAAATGTTAGACGTTTTCACAAAATATATATATTCTTCAGCTACGCTTCTTTGATTAGATAGTTTAAATATCTACAATAATATAAGGTGTAAACATTGCAACGTAATTTAAGCCAAAAATGTACCTATGTAGGATAATCTGAAAATAATTGTTTTTTTTTTTTACTGTAATATGTTTAATTGGCCGAATATACGAGTTCCTCTCTTTTTCATTAAATTAAACCAATATCATAGATTATATAATATATAATCGTCATCAGATACTGAAAGGTGTTAAGAGTCAGTTGTACACAAGTCTGCAGCTAATATCAAACACCGTCACTTAAATTTTACTACTTTACTTTATCGAGAACTTTAGCAGGTCTTAGTAATTAATAACTCATACATTTGTAAGTTTATGGGTTGTTATACTGGTTATTACTGGTGGCACTTAACAGCTAAGTACGTACACATTATTTATATAGAAAGATATACTAATGTATAGAAAGTTTTAGACTCGTGATAATTAATATGTATGATATAAATTATTATTGAATCAAAAGAAAGTATATTAGTATTTAAAAAAAATAGATAATCCGTGTTATAACAATATAAATTTTATATAGGCTTCGTGAGTCTTGAGCTGGATTAATAAAAAATCATAAAAAAGTGAATATTAGATTCTGTATTTTTTTTAAAATGAATCTACAAAGTACTTGTTACAATATTATACTAACATGGACATATTTAGAAATTACGAAACACATTATACGTGAACGTGATAGGTATATGGCAAAGACGTGACATTCAATAGTTGCATCGCAAAACCACACAGGGACTAATTGCGCTGACATTTGGCAGGCAATCAGGCATTCAAGCATCAAGTCGATCGGAACGTACGCTACGACTACGAGTGCGAACATTAGTTCCGTACGGAGGCCCGGCCCGTTCACCATTAACTAACTCAATAACGACCATTAACAAATACCGCGCGGCTTAAGCCGAACAAATATGCGGCCAGGCGTGCGATGCCAAGAATTTGGTCGAATCGGCAACTTTACATAGCACTTGTTTACCTCGCTGTGGCAACGGCTATTTCTGAATGTACACTATATTTACGGACACAATACCGGTATAGTACCGTTAATTCGTGTTCACACGACAACTATGTATCGCACGGTTTACGCTCTCGCTGGGAGTATCGATCGAGACGCGAGATGCTATCGAGTTTCAGTCTGTGCGAAAATCTTGGACATCGCCGAAGGTCAGGGAGGTCTTTTACAGCATGTTTTCAAAACTATCTGAGTAAAAACATGTCTTGGAGCTGTCAAAACAGCGACTGATTAAGTGGTTAAGTTTTTGGTTACCGAAAAAAGACTCAAGTCTGTAAACATTTTTATTGCAGTGGTAAATGAACTCGGCGCACTAAGGGCTCAAGGTCGAGGATTTGTCAAAATTGAAGACTCATGTCTTCGATGATCGTCTTCAAGTTAAGAGCCAGCCAGCGTCCCTATCTAAATATGACCAGGAAGAAGCTACCTCGTTGTTCCAATCCAACGCGGCATAACTCAGATTTTCATGAAAATTTTAGGACACAACTCACTCTTAGTATAACGTACACATAGTCGACATTCCAGACATTTGATTTCGTGATTCAGCTTTCTATTCCAAAACGGTCAGCATAGAGACTACTGGCAAAAATGTATAATATGCCAAATATTTTTGGCAAACTTCATGCAAAGGCACGCGCTGTAGGTATTATTATTTTGTTAGATGCCTTGTCAACATTAACTGTCAATCATGGGTTTAAGGTCAAAGTTTATGTAATTTAAACAGCGAGTTAGCATAGTACAAGTTAGTGACATACATCTTAGCTATTTTCTGCGTAACTACATACTTTTAAGCATTTTCCTGTTCGGTTTTTTTGTTCAAACTAGTACGTATGATAGGAGTTTATACCTACATATCAAAACATCACTGAAATTCATACCAACCATTTATGAAAACTCACAATATAGGACCAGACAAATTAAATAAGATACCTAACCTAAGATATTAAGAAAAACCATTGTAATTTTCTGATATTGGTCCATTATAAAAATAGCTGTCTATCAGAAAGCTAAGCTATACTTAACTAATAAAGTTAACTGGAGAGTTGTACAAGATGGTAAGCCGACTCCTCGAGAGGAATCATTACCGTAATGGCACAAGAAATTATATCATAATAGTGAGCCGTTGTTCCACAAAAGACGTTGTAATTAAGTTATCATTTCTTTATAACTAGCTGCAAATTATAGGTAATTTTATATCAATTTTAATCCTTTATAATTAATCAATTAAAGCTTACTGTATTTATTTAAGTGGATCGTTATCAGATGATTGATTTATTAGCCTTGCTGAGATATAAGCTCGTTTTGTGTATATCATTAAGAAATATGGTATATCTTAATTTAGTTTAGCATAGTTTTCAAAATCTCTTTTGCGACTCTCAAGCTTTACTCGCGGCATTATTTTTATGGTTTTGAGATTCAGACTTAAAACAATAAAATATTTATTAGTCAGATTTAATAAGTATAATGCGTCAAATACTTTTATGGAAATAACTGACGTTAAAATCTGCGGAACTGCTTAGAATTCTTTACCTAACATATGAAAATAGATTTCATTATTTTGTGGCTACATTTAGAAGAATAGTGAATCATACAAATTCTTAAAATAGCTGCCACCTACGCCGCGTATGTGGTTGGGATGCCTTGATGATTGGTCAAGCCAATTTTCCTAAAACTGACGGTGCGTGTCGTGTTTATATCGTTTAGTTTTTATTTATTTTATTGTGCGTCAAAGTCTTAAGTAGATAAATATTTTTTTCTGTCTTCAATTAAACGCAATCCTATTGCGAGCCTCCTAATTTTTAATTCCTATTATTATATTTAGTTATCTTTATTCAAACATACAAATTCTTTACAGACAAGACCTAACGCGATATTTAAAATTTTTGACTTAAAAATAATTATGTTCCTATTTATTTATAGGTAATAGTGGGTAAATTTTCATGAAAATAACTGCTTACACCTTGTGCAACTTATAACTAAAAGGCATAGCAATAAAAATGCTAAATCATTTAACAATATAATCATAGTGGCTACAGCCGCGAGCGACACCTCCATCAATAAAAACGTCATTTAGTGCAATAAAGACAAGTTTATTTAAATCCTTACTATAATTGCTATGCGTTCAACTTTTCCTTTGAAAGCAACGTCCGGCGACTTTCTTCGAGTTATTTACAACAGATTTGGTAAATTGGTCTGCGTGTCACGGTACAGCTTTCCATCTTAAGTGAGACTTCTCGTTATGATATACGATGACGGAATTTGCGTTAGCGACTAACTTCTAAGAAGTTTGATTGATTATGTGATAACTTTGTAAGTTGATCTACTTGTTTACAACCTCGATACGTTGTTAAAATAATTAGGAATTTGACAAATCCTGTTATTGTTGTTAAACGCTGATAAGTTTGTGTATGTTTTCAGACCAGACAGTTGTAGACGTCGATAAGTTTTTCAATTAACTGTGAGACCTTAGTTGATTGAAAATCTTTTTTCCGGAGTTGGATTGACTAAATAAGTTCATGTCTTCCTGTAAGGTGTGGTCAAAACATGAAATAACAAGTAACATATCTGATCTTAGATGAATTGTACCCGAAATGATCTGCGGGCTAAAAATGCCATCATCAACCTTTTTACTGTCCCACTTTATAGCAGGCCTCTTTTTATACAGAAATGTCTTCTTCTTCTGCCTGCTCTGTTCCTAAGTTATTTGGATATTTAGTCAGTTATTGAGCGTTAAATGACAAAGGAAGGTGGATTAGAGATTTCAGTATCCTCAAAATGTTTTCTACAGACGTTCGTGTCGAAGATCACAGAAAGAAAATAACTTAGAAAAGTTACATTGGTCCTTGTCTTCTTGGCATGAATCTAAACCAAGGCTAAGATACCACCACGAAAACGTTCAAGAATGTATTAGTGAATATAAAATGTTTTTCCAGACATATCCAATTTCCACTGCAGTCCAAAAGTCACTACTGTGTGTAGTAGCAGTAGTAAAATATAAAGTAAACAAGTTTGTTTGGTCTGCGATCAAATCTAGTCAAATTAATCATTTTATTTTTTACTAGCGACCCGCCCCGGCTTCGCACGGGTGCAATGCTGATAAAAAACACTACAGAAAAACTCAAACTCAAAAATAACAGTACTTCTCCATTATTTAATGGATGTTATTATACATATAAACCTTCCTCTTGAATCACTCTATCTATTAAAACAACCGCATCAAAATCCGTTGCGTAGTTTCAAAGATTTAAGCGTACAAAGGGACATAGGGACAGAGAAAGCGACTTTGTTTTATACTATGTAGTGATGATAATCCGAGCAGCGCGAGCGTCGGGCTTGCACCGGTGACCGATGCAGACGAGCATTATGTCATCTCGTCTAGACACGAGACGACAAACACGATCACACCATGTTTACTCTGGTCCTCTCAGCTAACACGACTCTATATGGCATCCAAAACGGTTATGTGCAAATATAATGCATACACTTCATAGAATGAACTGATAAATCTCCCTTGCTCAGTAAAAACCACAAGAAAATACGAAAAAAAATTAAGAACGTATTTTACGAAAAAAATACTGCCTAAAAGATTTTCCAAAAAGAAGAAAATGAGGAAAACTGACAGTTTCATAATATTTTTCAATAACTAGTGCAAGTTCGGGCAATAAAAAAATAAAATAGTCCAGTTTCTTTAAAAGCTTTCCTCTAGTGAATAAGGAAAGTTCGAGGCACTTATATCCCTTAACAATAGTCATAACACAGTGTTCGTAAATTAAGTAAACCCGCCAAAACAAATGACAAAAATTTATAAATAAAGCGCTGAATACAGCGTTTCCACGATGCTGGCTTTCAAAGAAACGGTGAAGCAAACATATCGCGTGACCGTCTCAATGGCTCCATTACACGTGTTTGTGATAATGAATTACAACATTGTAATTAAGGACGCCTTAATTGTTACTTGTATTTAGTAATTGGAGAAGAGATTATAAGAAAGGCTTTGATGCCGGCTGGGGGCCGCTTCATTGAAGTGGAGTATCATACACTGATTCTGTTGTTCACACCTTGCCAGCTAGGCGAAGAGGCTCGCGAAGTTATATGTTTGTAGATCCGTATAACCAAATTGTCCTTTAAAAAAATGCCTCTTTATTATTAACTTTTAAATAGTATATTCATCTGGAAACTTGAATGTTTCAGTAGCTCTTTTGGACTATTGACTTATTTACGTAAGTTTTTTTAAAAACGTACGAGGTTCCATAAAGTAGTCATTCTGAAGGAATACTGACTGTGACTGTCATCAGCCTTTTTAGCGTCCCACTATTGGGCCTAGGCCTCTTCTCACACGGAGAAGAATTGAGCACCACGCTTGCTCAATGAGGGTTGGTGATTTCAGACTTTATAATAGTCCAGGTTTTCCTCGAGATGTTTTCCTTCACCTTTAATCAACTGTAAAACCGTATTTTTCTATCTTCCATTTTGTTTAATCTATTTTCATGCACGAAAATAAGTGAGTACTTGAGCCGTAATACTTACAGATAGTAAGTACTTTTTACAGCTCTTTTTGTAATACTATGAAGGACGTCACTTTTGGTCCGAATCCACCTTGAACCTTATGGTTTTTGCACGAAACATCAGCAACATGATGATATGAAATATTTGTAGGAGCGTACATACCTTCATGTCTTATTATTATATTAAGCTTGTCATTTTTTGTGTGGTTAATGACAAAAAATCTTCAAGGCTAGAAAAAGTGGAACACGAAGGCTTCACACTAACCTTAGGTATTTATTGCACGTGGCACAGAATTGGAATGTTATAAAATTAAAATATCGCTTTGGTTGCTGTGTAGTGTTCCTTAAGTTCTACAAGATTACAGAGTGTTGCATCATTTTCCTGTAAGACATATTTTTTTTTGACAAAGATTAGGAGTTCAGTATGCTTTGTGTATTAGTCATTGTGAGCTGTAATCGATGGCTGTAGCTAGTTAGTCTCTTTTTCTGGTGCTATGGCTAACATATAATCTCGCAGTCATTACGATGCAGTGAGTATGAGCTCATGGTAATCCCCCTTTTTTTTTGGTGTGAAATCATCAAATGACCCCTGAGACCCGTTGAGGGTGCAGCTGGAGGGAGTGTCAGACTTTTACTGAATCAAACCCACTATGTTCCTTCGGGAGGTCCCTGTGTGCCAGGGCCATGGTAACTCTTGCGAACAATCGGTAATTCCCCTGAAATCACAATTTGGAGAAATCCTACTTAATTCATCTGAATTAACGTTAAATTCCGAACAAGGTTAGTTCAGTCATATACTTTTTGATTATTATCATTCTAAATGTATCTTTTTGCTTACCTTAATAGCAAATGGAATGTAGCATTGAGGTCGTTTTATTTTTTAAACAAATATTTTGTAGATAGGTACCTTAATACTTAAATAAACAATATGTTTTAAAAACTTACGAATCTGTAAGACGAGTTTTAGCTTAATCAAATTTATATATAAGAAAGAAATTCAAACTTTAACATAGATATATAAAAAGAAAAAAAAACTTTTCATCCTATATTCTTAAAAAAAAACATGCTATTCGTACATACATGGTAGCTTAGTTAGCTACTTCTATTTCTATCTACTATGTACTTTCCTCTCAAGATCTATCAAAGAAACTCTTTATTAATACACTGGTAATGTCGCTGTTAATTAAAGATTGTAAAAATGCAAAATGTCATATTAAGAAGAAAGTGTAAACAAGCTATGTATATAAGTATGCAACATTCGAAACCCATAGCGCTATTTGACTATTCGTCCCTACCGTGCGTGCTTCATGAATCAGCAGATATCTTACTCGTGCCAACAAAACGTAAAAAAACTACATACTGGTCACAAGCTTGTTTGGATCATGCGTAGTGAAACATTTATTAAAAAAATAGTCATTTAATAATAAGCATCAGTTTTATTTTTGCCAAGTCCTTGTTAGGTGTTTTTGATAAAATTGATTCGTGGAAAACTGCGGATGAAAACTAAAGATGTCTAACGTAGTACATTGTGCCTATTCCAGCTAATAGATATTCTGTGTAATAAGTAGTAAGAAGGGCTTAATTTACAAAATCGTCATAGATTCATATTAATAACAGCGGTTTAATCTTCAAACCGTCAAAAAAGACTGAAATACTTTTGCATAGCCACCGAAAACACATAGGAAGTGAACCAGCACATCCAGCTACCGAAACTGTCAAATTTTCTCAATCACCTTATAAACCATATACTTCAGCGATAAAGTTGAAAATCTATTAAGGAAATTTGACAGATTGTAGTAGCTTTATGTGCTGGCGACTACCTGTAGACAGCTTTAGTTTATGATGACTCACCTCAACGAAAAGGCAGTGCAGCTTATAATGCAAAACCATTTCGCTAAACTCTCAGTCTTATTAGTTAGAGATAGCAACAATGTTGCGACTACTTGACTAGTAAATAGCTCCACACGATGATCTTGTCAACTTGAGTCCCTCTAACTAGGTACCAACTACTGATAGCTTTTCTCACTCATTATAGGCATCTAATCAGTTTTTTTTTATCGATACTTAACTTTTTGTACCTATGTATATGTATGTATTTGTAGAAACAAGTTATATGTGCTCTCGTTAATATTCTGATGTAAGGATTTTTTTTTGGTTCTAAATTATTTTTCCTAGCAAATATAATTATGTAGATGTCATACTTATTATTACAAGCTAAAGGCGCCTGTCATATTCTACATTCATTTATATTGTTATGGTGGCATCCAGGCCGATTGTCGGCTACGGCATTTCTCTTTTAAGGAGATCTGCCAGCTGCGCAGGACACTTTAAAGTGCACAAGCAGCGCACAGATAGGTACAGGTGCACTCTCTATTCCCTCACTCTCATAGTCCAATGGGACGGCAATCCGACACGACCGGAGAGAGATCAGGCGCAGGACCGACATTTACGTGCTCTCCGATGCACGGGTTAATCAATCACTAAGTTCCAAACTCCAGGCTGCTTCATGAAAGTTTCTCAAAACCCACTAAGCGATTTCGGCCCGACCCGGAAATCGAACTCGAGACCAAGTGCACAGTGTATTGTTATACAATATCACAAAAGGGCTTGCAAAAATAGTATTCCAAATTAAATCAGATCGATGTATAATATCTTGATGAATTCTTAATTTCTATAATCACTAACGTTCTGACGTCCTAAATGACGAAAATACATATCACGTTGGATGTCTAGTTTCGAAGTCATATGTACTAAGGTAATAAAATTTAATGTCACCGAATTCTGTGAAACAAAATGTCATCTCGTCACGCTACATGATCAATATTGTAATTTGGGTTTCTTGTACAGTGTTTTTTTACTATATAATACGTAGTACCTAATGAGCAATGTGCTCTCAATGTGAACGCGACACATTTAAGTGACGGTGTCGACAGGACGTCAAACTGTCACCTTGGAACCACTGCAGCAATGACACATTTCCAATAGGCAACACAATTCATAATTATTATTAGGTTACTCAAACATATTGGTGATTATTTTACTTTATTTCGAGGTAAGCGAAAAATGAATGATGATGGATTGATAATTGGTAAAAGAATCTCGATGGTAGTCATGCTGCCTATGAAGGAACATGGAGGTAGAAGAAGCTATCAAATAACAGCACTCCTGTTTCTAGCCTGAACGAAAGAAAAGACGAAAGGGATAGAAGAACATTAAAGATAGCTTCATCCGCAAGATTGGCACACAAATTCTTTAGTCGAAATACCAATCAAGCGACATAGGGTCACTACCGGCTAACGTAGCGGTCCACGCGAAGGCTGAATGTCCACCAGTCACATGCACCTACAAATGAACAAAAAACTACAGATACTCGAAAACAACTAAAAAACCAACGATGACGTATACCTCGAGATCTTTTAAAATAGCGGATGTAGACAGTAGACAACTATTTATCTTGTTTTTATTGTAAATACTAACAGGATTTGTTTTTATTGTAACCCACCTACATGCAGTTGTGACCTACCTTAATTGTAAGCGATTATCATATGTCCTTACCGACCTTGTGGCCTGGATGACTGATGCAGATCACTATGTGACAATACCGGACCGTTGTCTCGGTCGTTTTTGGATACTATTCTCGTAGAGGACGATGTGACCGCTATCTGTGGACGTATTACGAAAAAGGTTTGAAAGGTTTGAAGAGCCGTGTTAAAGATTATGAGTCATTATAATCGTTGCTTAGAATTTTTGTCTGCCATGCATAAAAATTTCCTAGTGAACAGACTGTAAAAGGAAATTGTTGAGATCAGTCTGATCTTGGCTATCCCTTGAGTCAGGCTGAATCTTCCTTCGTTCAAAATATAGAGCTCTCGTCCACAGTCTTAATCATGTATAGTTCTCCACATAAGAACCACATTAATAAGTTACGATACTTTCTTCGTTATCTTCGGAAAATCATCACAAATTACAGTCTGTTGCATATTCTGATATTCTACATCAAAGAAATAAAAAGAAACACGTAAGTATATGGATATTCCATAATATTATTGCTTAATGATACATCAGTGAACTGCGGGCATCGAATTAAATCTTACTTAAGAAGCAATTTATTTCTGGTTATAATTTCTCTTTAATTATCATTGTCGTACATAAATGGATGGACTTGTATCCTTTATGGCGTACGAGAACGGCGATGTGGGTAAAAAATCGATTAAAAACCCATTATCGATCCAGTGACTAAAAACTATAAGTTTTTACTGCATCTACGCAAGTGGTTGCGTAGTGACGCGACGCATACGGTAGCCTGCCAACTACATCCACGTACCTTCGGAATAGCTAGTGATATATTTTATGCTTCCATGATTGTTTGAATAAAGGGATTTTATTGCTACATTATGCAAACAAAGTCGGTACTACGGAGTTTCTTGTGCCACTAAACATAAATATATTTATTGAGTTCAAGACTTTAATTATTATTACAAGTTGTAATTTATTAAAATAATATGTACAAGTGGCCGGATGTTTAGCTTAGGCAACTGCGTATAATTTTGAAGAGCCTGCGCCATAAAGCTACTTTTAAAGTCCTATCATCAATGGTCAACCGGAGTCCGGACAGTCGGTCGTTATGAAGTTCTTTATACTAGCTGAAATAATATTTTTTTTATATTAAGATCTTTTTTCATCTTTTGCAAAAGCATATAATTTTTAAGTTGTTCTTTACTGGCGAGATGAACCCTCTTCTTTGTTACCAAAATTGGAATGTGTTTAAAACTGTTTGCATTTGCTTTTGCGCGTCGTAAAATTTTAACAAGCAAATAAACCTAAGTGCCAGATATTTAACGAACACGTATTTAAAAGGGACTTAAACGTTTACTTATCAACATTCTTTATTAACCTTAGGCAATATTAAAGGTATTAGAGTTTCCTGTGCCGTTTAGTTAATCTAAAGCACACGAAACGGTGAAACATGTACAATGAAGTAGGCGCAACACCTGGATCCGCTGCCGATAGAGTAGCTGAGCGGTATCGCGTAACTTATAGCTCGCGATAACGCCCGCCGTCCAGTGTGCCCGCCGCCTTATAAACGTGGCGTGATTATGAAACTGGTCATAATTTCATTTCGACTTTATCAAGTCAATGGACAGGCCGCTCCAATAAACTATTTATCTACCCCACCAATTATCAAATCGCCGGTTGCTTGTGAACCATTACCTAATATTTATTGTATGATATTAGCTAAGTTTATATGAGCCGCCTTTAGATAACAATACTTTGAAATTCTGAATGCGTTTTATCTACAAACACGGAATCTTAAGTGACCGAAAGGCATGTAAGTTACGGCTGTGATTTTTGAATTACATTTCGAATGCTGAATAAATACATGGTATATTGTTGTTGCAGATTTTTGCAAGGTGCTTAGCAATTCTTAGTAGCTCAACGGTCCAACTGAAGAGGAGTTTTAAAAGTGGAGGTGTGTGCGTAGTGAAGAGTTCACGTTTCATTGAGCATGCTGAGTTATAGCGTTGTTTTTGCGGCGGCGTGGTGGCACCGGCCGGCCGCAACGCCGCGCCGCCGGTGCAGTGCGCGCGAGTCACCCGATGCAACTGCTTTTTTCCCAGCTCGCACATCCGCGTCTGCGCTACTTTTTACCCCACCTCCGCATTGGCTGTTTTTCTGTCCGATCTCGATTGATGACCGTCTGGTCCCCCGTCTGTGTTTACACGACGCGTTCTATCCAATGTATTAGAATTACTGTGCGTATCATGGTAGCCGTAACAAATGATCATATTACTTTGTAAATAAATGACTTGGGAAATTGTGGACGGTCGCCTCACAAAAAGTGTTAGTCATACACTTGTCCATTTATTATTACAGCGTAAGACTGGTGCTTCGGGTTATTATCTTCAAGTACATAATTATTAACATATATTTACTTAGATATAATCAAGTCTGTATTTGTCATTAGCTCGTTATGAAATTTTGGTTTTCCCAACCACGTAATTTCACAATAAGTAAATACATTAATTCAATCAAGGAAAATAATAATTATTCTCGGCAAGAGGAAGCTTTAATGAACCAAATCATAGGTGAATCGGATCTGTACTGATGCTGAATAAATGAAGTCCATTAAGACTACATATAATGGAAATTGTGCAACAAAACTCATTACAGTTCCATCTCGTTCATAACAGACGTGTTTTAACTCAAAAATGCAATAAAATCCTTTATCATTCGATGGTTCATTGACCGCTTGAAAAAGTCGGGCCATATTAATTAACATTAGTACTTGTACACAGACGCGTAGTCGCGTACATTGAAATATGAACAATACGGGTATAGCCATTAGCGTCGGCTACTGGATTGGTAATTGGTGGCTTTGTATGGGCCATCAGACTACGCCTAGGCCAGACAGGCGGCCTCCGGCGTCTAGACAGACCATTGCGATTTGCGAGATCACGTTTCGGCCGGCCGAACATGCTAAGTGCACGTCTGGCAGCGTACAGAGCCCCGTCGATGTACAAACACCCTGGATGTGCCTCGCATGCCTAACTAGCCGTTGTATAATGATCGTTAAATAAATTTTTGCAGGTGATTCTGCGTAGGCATGTGTCGATGTCGTACGGCCTACCGCGCAACTTAATCAGTACACGAGGTTAACACCCGGTCCTAATGGCCTATTCAAACGTATGCTCGATTAAGTCTAGTATCAAGTAATAAGTTTTGGTTTTGTTCATTTGATCGAAGCAAGAGCAAGTACATCAATTTGGCTTCGGATTTACAAAACAGATATAATATGAAAGCTGGTTTTATGATTTTCTCACTAATTACAATACGTATTCTAATTTCGAACTCTTCATTCCACTAGATAGTTGAAAATCCCCTAAATTAATTTAAACATCGAATACATTTTTTTTTAATCAAGCCATGTTGTATTAAAAAGGCAACAGTGAAAAAATATAGACTGAATACAGATCTTTCTTTTTCTATTCGTCAATAAGAACGTTATGAATTTTCCATATAAAACTCCGATGTTTTGCGGGTTTCAGCTAGGTTGTTAATTAACCACAAACGAAACCTTTCTACATAGACGGTTTTAGAACTATTCAAAAAGTAGTATTTGTTTATTCGACAGTTATTTATCTATCTAATACTTGTTAAATCGAGAGTTCTCATAGCAACCGTTATTACATCGTTGTTATTATCATGTTCACCAACGAAACATACTGATATTATGTAGAATGAAATAAAAATAATTATGTACCTTGTTATTGACTATTTATTTACTGTTCTACAATAATTAATAATATAATTCGTGTATATTTTTTTTATAATTACTCTTGTAATATGTAAAAAGACATTAATTTATATTTTATAATTTTCTGCTCCACCCCATTTGCATAGTAATGACCTTTGATGAACGCCTTATTGAACTTTTTTCTTGTCTATTGGAAATAAGTTTGACAGTAGGTTCCTCTGTACAAGATAAACCTTTGTTCCATATATTTTGAAACCCAAAACATGAGCGAATGAAGTCGCGGCCAAAGTACATGTTGTGTTATTATATTATCTTTAAATATTTATTAGCACGGTATTCATAAACGTGTGTCACGAGTTCACAAGTTTTTTTAAGACTCATTTCCTTACTATTTTCATACAGTATTTAGCTTCACATTGCGACTACGTTCTTGTTTATTATTATTGCTTTAGGACATCGGTCATCAGGTCTATCACTTATATATAGTACTTGGTAAAAGATTGAATTAATTTCTAAATTCATAGTCAAAATTGAAACTTGAATGATGAGATGAAGGAAGATTGAAAGTGTGCAAGAAAAAAACATGCTACGCCGACCCCAAATAAAATTGGTAGAGGATGATGAATTGAAAATAGAATCTAATCGGTCTACTCAAACTCAAATGCGTTTATTCAAAATAGGCTGATAAATCAGCACTTTTCGAACGTCAAAAACAAAAGACAGTCCCCAAAACGCCCACCCTTCACCACTTCCTATGTGTTCTCGCTGGGAACAAGAAGTGGCGCAACAAACTCCCCAGCAACACATGTATGTCTGTTCGGTTTGAAGAACCAGGTCTTCAGGTTTGTAATATAAATGAATTTTCAATTGTAAGGTCCTGAAAATTATTCCAATCAAGTTTTCAGATCGCATCGCTTACGTATTTTTTCACGTGGAGTATAATGTGTAGTAGTATAACGTAGGAGTGTAATGTGGACTAACACAAATACTCATTTATTTTGGACACGATTTCCCAGAGAGAGACCCAAAAAACTCGGATGCTTCATACTGAAGAACGCGCGCTATGGTTCAGCGACTAACAGTGAACAGAGCTTACTACAAACAGTTGAATAACAAATCAACCGTAAAAAAAACGTTAAGACCTGCAACTTACCTAAACCTGGACATAAATGTATGACCATTGAAAGCATTGTGTTAAAAATGGTTGACAATAAGAATCCAGCGTACTTAATTCTAACTTCTAAAAGCTACGCCACATCTAGTATAAAGCGTGTGAACTATCAATATATCCGTGCACAGTTCGGAGTCTCAAATGTCTATGTACATAGTTAGCACACAGTAACGGTAGGCCTAGCTGCTGTCGGCAGGAAGATTGCTCAATGCTCAGGTACACACGCTGATGGAACATAACAAGCGTGACGAATTCTCTTAATATCTCCTACACTGTCTGCTGTGTTATAAAACGTGTTTTTTATTATGACATACAGTGTAAACATATGACGAATCAAAAGATTAAATTGACTGAAAATTATGAAATTATTTTGATTATAATAATTTTATTTTAAAAGAGGTTTTTGATGACTTTTTTTCTATTTAGATATTGTTGTATAACCATGTTTTAGTTTTAGGTATTAAATAACCATAAATATTATAATATAGTCTAATATGGTTCATTAATTAATCAATCAACTATTTCGGAATTTCTATCGTTTATGTTACTATAAATATCTATTTTTGAGGCCAATTGTGTTAAACGTGTATTTAAAAGCAGTTTAATTAATTATCATTGCAAGGATTTTCAATGAAAAAAGATATAACACACATTTATAAGTAATCTTGAATTATTTCAGCATATTCGCTGAATGCATCCAAACAAATTACATTCTAATATGACGTTAAACATAATACCGAGTAAGGTCCAGTGCATAGGTAAATAACAAAAAATGTAACATACGAAAAACGATTATTCACGTTACAGGTAACAATGAAAAATTATAGTACCTAACTCTAATGTCGTAAGCACTATATAATAGGAACATACAAAAACTGAACACTTGTTCTTAGAAGCAGTGTCGGTTTTTCAACGTTGTTTACAGGTAATCATACAAATTGTACACGGTAACACGTGCTGGTTGCAACTCAAGTGTGTAGTTTTAATTTATAATGAACGACAAGACAGACATATCAATTTATCTGTGTAAATCTGTTGGCAGGTGGCCTTAGCTAATTGGTGCAGTTATTTATTGATTTCTTACGAATGTTCGATATTTAATTTCAAGTATTTACTGTCTAGTTAGTTATCATTATGTCAGGGTAACCTAATTATAGTTGTTTCTATTGATTGAAACTTTTTTATATTATGTATTTCAACTCTTTAAGATAAGTCATCTTAAACATTGTTTTATTGGATAAATAAAAAGTTATATAACAACCAAAACGTGTTTTTATATTTGATTGTGTAGGTACCTATGTGGGAACATATCGCATTACGTATCACGGTAGCTGGTTGAATAATAATTTATGCAGCGATATTAATTTAAATTAATCAGAATATACCGATATTATCTTACTCATATCTTTAATCCTGCGATTAATATAAATGCGAAAGTTTGGAAGGATGTATGTATGTATGTTTGTCACTTACTCTTACACGTTAAAATTACTGAATGGACTTTGGTGAAACTGCATAGGCTAAATATCAATCCCAGTTTTATATTTCGTAGGCTTTGAAATTAACACGTAATAAAGTTTTTGGTTTATATTTTTGTTTATTCATTAAGTTTTTAAATAAAAATTTATATTTTTTTCTACTTTTAAAGAAAAATGTATAGTATATATAGTTGCTATATGTAAGCATATATGCAGCTGGTTTTCCGAATCACGGCTCCGAATAGACTCGGTATCAATTTACGCCCCTAATCGCAGACATCCGATATCCTTTTGTTTTTGGCTGGAAAGCCGCTGGAGACGGCGAGCCGGACTCGTAGGCGAGCTGACAGCTATGAAGTATATGAAATAGATTCTATGGAGAGTTCATGTAGGGGTATTTCTATTTAGTTTCGAATTCTGTAAGGATATTCAAACACAGATCTTTTCATAGAAAAGTTAGAAACGTAATTAAATTTAAAAAAAAACGTATAAAGGGCAAGGGGAAAATTTGGATGAGATACAATGCATACAGCAGAGATCAGAACAGTGCGATGTATATACTGTGTAACCGGGTTGGATAAAGTGACGAATGAGTATATCAGAGGCAGTCTGAAAGTAGACCCAGTGATGGAAAAAATGAAGGTTCAGCGTTTTTCATGGTATGGGCATTTGATGAGAAGCTGTGAGACACATGCACGCACACAGAGTAAGTATAAATGGTCCACATTATCTGGATAGAGTGGTAGACCAAAAGCGATATGAACGAGAAAGAGGTGGATGTCAGTATTATGGTTAAAAGAGAGGAATGGATGCGGAAAACATATTGCGCCGACTCTAAATAACTTGGGAACAGGTGAGGAAGTAGTTTAAGTATAATAATTTTTGACTATGTGTACTGGAAACGCGCAAAAGCTAGAAGAATTATAATATAATTACTATTTTAATGTACTCATATTTCAGGGGCTGAAATATGCCGAATTCGAATGGAAAATTTTGCTTAAAATCACAAGACGTAATTTTTTTATGGATAGTTACAGCAAGCAACCTCAGTTCAACAATCGGACAACAATGTTAATTACCAAATTTGCTATGTTTGTTAGACCAAAAACGATTTCAGGCATTCTATTGTTTTTCTAATTTTGAATTCAGATCGTAAAATCTTAAAACAGAACGAAGTTGCAAGCTGGTAAGAACTCGTTTTTTTTTTTGCAAAAGTTATGTATACCTACCACAGAATTTTAAAAGGAATTCTAAACAGAAATAAGCTTTTGGAAAGGATTTTAGTTTTAATTATAAGTTCGCAAGGCGTCTGGGTACAAAAAAATAAGCTGAAACCTCTTAAACGTTGATTTTCGATTAGCGGCCGTATGTGGGACTAAGGCGGGTTATACACCCAAGGTCGTTCGGCAGACGGCCGCACCTCTGGGACTCGTTACGCCGTCTGCAACCTTGACACACACCTGTTCTGCCCACCTCCATTCACCAGTGTGCTCTTGTCCTTCGATAATGCACCTTTTTGCAGCGCCCGCTTTTTTGTTTTCTTTTTAGGCGTATGACACATCATGTGTCTGTCCTATTGTTGTTATAATTATGCGTTTAGTTGATATCTAATGAAAGCTCACATGTTGCTCATTGATTTTAGATTTTATTACAGCCTTATTATTTTTTTACGCTGTTTGATTTGGTACTTTATTTCCGAAGCTTTCAAAACACCAACACTGATCAATGATTAGACTGATTGAAAGAATCCAATTCGCTGAAGAAAACAGTTGAGAAAAATAAGTAGGATAATGAAGTGCGTACCAACACATATGTACTACATATGTCAGTAGGTACCTACATCTTTACTACGCAGTAGACAATCCTTCACATCGGAGTAACAGACCCATCGCTTTTGTACCAGAATTATTTCCATACAGTACCTCGGATCACTCGTATCGTAGATCAACGTAAAATAAGCACATGTTTCCCGGAATCGTATCTGGATTTCAAGGGATATCTGGAGTCAATGTGATGTATTGTGAGCTGGCCTGCAAATAGACTAAGACTTTATGTGTCGGCAGCATTTCAACATGCTGTTTGGTGCGTTATAGCAGATCAGGAACTGGGTTGTATCTACATGTAGCTAATTTAATTTCGCCTGGTATTACGGAAAATGTATGTGATGATTCATAAAACGCCTTGTTTGAGACTCATGTTTTTTTATAATATTTTCAAAGCCTTTCTTTTGGAAAACGTGAGTAATTATCAAACGAAAGCTTAAAAAAAAGTTACGTAGGTTAGGTTCTTCTTAGTACGGTCCCGACATAATTAAGTTAGTTGTTGGTTCGATGAAATGTCTTAGTGATTTGAATTACTTATTTCGAGATCGCTACCATGTACAGACGCCAGCACATCAGGCAACTACAATCTGTCAAATTTCCTTAACAGATTTTCAACTTTATTGCTAAAGCATTATGGTTCAAAGTTGAATGGGAAAATTTGACAGTTTCGTAGCCTGATGTGCTGGCGTCTGTACATTTTTATTGAGTTCCAGGTTTTTTGGCACTGTTGCAAGCGCCATGCTTACTCCTAATTCAAGTGTTAATGACCATTAAAGTTTTAATCAACATAATGTCTGTAATGTAACTTAATCATTTATACATAGTACAGATAAACCCTCCATACGAAAACTTTCCATGAAAAATATAGACTAACTTACCATTCGATTTAGCTATTTTGTTGGTAATCGGTTTAGATATTCTAAAGGTTTGATAGTACAATTTGTTTGTAAATGAGTACCTTAGGTGCTCAGGGAGGGCTGGCAGACGTCGCGACCTCGAGAGCACCTGTTGCGTACGCACTGCACGCACACTGCGAACTGTCGCGCCTCTACCATTGTGTTAAATACGTACCTTATTTTCATGTTCATGTAATATATGTAAGTTTTGCAAGTGGTAGTTTAATTGTATTTTTTTTTTAATTGATTATTATAATATTATATTAATTATTAATAAGAAAGTAAGCTTTAGTTGTCTGCTCTAAATCAAACACTTCCAATATTGATCTTCATAATTATGCAATAGGGTAGTTGACAACTAGTCAAATTCATTACTTTTATTGAACTGTCAAAAACGGTTACTTTCTATTCAATAAATAAGAAATGAAGAATTATGACGTCACACTTTTGTCACATCAAGTCATACTCGTAAACTGATTTTACCTAAAATAAATCAAAGTTTTTCCTTCAAGACGAAAAATTAAAGTGAAATTATTTTAAGATGATTTGCAAAATTTCCAAATGAATATTATAAAGGATTTTATTATTACCTAGTCAACTCCCGATTGTACCTATAATTATTACAACAGCAGTTTCATGTAATACTAGTTAACTAACATAATTAATTAACGACTCAATAAAACTTGATTTAATACTTCCCTAAATTTATCTAACCATTACTATAGCTATAAATGATTGATCCTGGTATAAACGAAATGTATGTCTATTGCGTATTCTATTTCGAATTAGCTGTTAAACTGACTACCTAAATACATACCTTCATTGATGTGCTGAAATACGGTAGAAACGATTTCACACGTAAATGCAGCTTTTCAGTGCATCAGCACATACGTTAAGTAAACGTGTAATATATTTTCTTAAATCCAAGAATATTATCCATTTAAATCTTAATTTACCGTTGCAACTGAAAGATTTTACACGATAACCATATTTTAAATGCGCGAACGTAATTTCCAGTGAATTTTATGAACGAATTGGCAGGCGGCAGCCGTCGGGCTCTGGAACATATCATCAGCGCTTTATAGTAATCAGAAATCTAACGAGTGAGCTCAGGAGCGGCCAACATTTATTTGAACAACATACATTTCAACATTTAGAACAAGCATAAGTGACTATAACTCTTTACAAGTACTTAGCTTATATAAACAGTGTCGATTTTCTAATGTTTACTTGTCCGTCGGCATGGAAAACGTATTCAAGACGAAAGTAAACAGTCGGAGAGGCGGAGAGGTCGCGTCCTGGACTGTTTAGTGTTTTTATCGATTAATTTTAGACATTGTTTAGTCGATACAAGTTATTTTTGCGGCCATAAACGTTTTTGTAACGTTATTAATTATCGGTACGGCGGTTTGCAAAAAAAGTTTTAGCAGTTTACGCGGTATAGTAAAAATAAAACACGCGTATTTGCTTCGTCTAGACATATTTTTTCAAGTCCTTTTTTAACGTGTAGGTATAATATTGTGTAAACAGCTTCACATCGTTACGTTTATATTCAAGTCAATGTTACATTTAAGTGGTTGGTAAATACTAGTTAACATTTAAACGGTGTATGTACCTACTTAGAAATAAAGATTAAGGTTTTTAACACTTGGAAAGCTATTATGAGAATGATATTAACACGCTTGTTTAAAATATTCCAGAATTGCACGGAATCTTTCAGTCGTTTCCATGGTGTGAGGTTTAATTTTGTGGTATTTTTATGTGTCAGATGTCCAGGAGCTTGCCACAGGATACAGAATGTTTTTTTAACAAAAAGGTCGAATGCAATTTTATTCAAACCATTTCCGACAAAAAAACTTAATCGCACATTACATATACGATTTTCCTGAACAATGAATAAGTGAAACAAAACAAGATGAGTTTCTGTGGGCGCGTGGGGCGGCGGGCGGTGGGCTGACAGGAAGCGCGGCAGACGGCGCACCCGCCACGCATAACTAATGCGCGTGGCGCCACCTGCCGGGGTCACCCTGACCTTACACACTCACCTGGAAAAGCTTAGCTTTGGAAAGTGGTAATATGAACGAGGCTCGACGGTTTAAGTCCTTCCCGTCTCTAAGCAATTATGTTTATATGAGAAATTCATAATCCAAAAGAACACGGTGGTTTTTCTGCATGAAAATCGTTCTTTCTTTTACGCGCAGCTGTAAAAGCCCTAATATGTACCCTAATTTTATTCGCCTAATAAAATGTATGTTTCTACTACCTATACTATTGACTAATACATGTATATAATATTTAGGTAGTTGCTAAACTACCTAAATATTATACAGTTGAATTACTTAGATGTCTGGTAGGGCGCGCTAAACTGATACTACTTGAAGCATTATTTCAGTGTTAGAAGAAATAAAAAGAAAATCGTACTACCTATTTTTCATCGAGGACTGCTGAACCTTGGTATGCGTGCGGAACCATGGACAACCAACAGCTACGTCATATGACCCGATGAAAGTTGCTGATATCGAAGCTCCTTACTGCACAACTGTAGGTACCTACCATTTTCATTTATCTGCAGAATATGGAATCAAAAGGAATATAGCTCTTTTGGCTGATGGCCAACTGTTGTCATTCGAATTTCGGCAATTTATAGAATACGCAAAAAAATATACAAAAAAGAACCAACATTTTTAAAACATCCATGTTGATAATCATGACGTCATCAAGGGTTTTTTCGAAATTCTTCTGATGCAAACGTTTCAAGACGGACGTATTTTAAAACTTGCCGGTCATTTGGAGTGACTAACACGAAAATCCTTCTGCGAAATAATTTGTCTCGAGTCGAGCAACCATTTGGCTCCTTTGCGCCTTTTCACCGACATTTAAACCAACGAGCGATAATTAAATAAATGCTGCATATGTCGAAGCCGAATCGAATTGATATAAAACACGTTGTTTACGAGCACCGACACGGGGGTGATATTCGGCTTCATCCAGACTCCATTTATAGGTGGATGACCCATTGTCTTATAATTAAAACCGAATTAATTCTTAAAGAAATTACCTTCGGAGAATTCCTGCGGTGCGTGGGAAACCTACTGGCTACCGACTGCGTGTATTTCCATATGTCGTATATATTTTAACGTTAGAAAGTAAATACTAAGCAGTCCTATTTATTGATATTTTATTTATGATGTCTGGGAATTCTGAATTTAAATAAGTGAACATTACATAAAAATATCCATATTTAAAAGAGTATGGAATAATATAGCGTGCCTTGGCAATGATTTTTAAGCATAATTGGAAATATTCCGAATCGGTGCAGCTTTAAAAAAATCGATTAGCTATATTGCAGTTTTTATGCGACCAGTGGCAAGTATTCGCGTGCATGCCACCATCGAAAGCCGCCCAACGTTTCCGCGCCATAATCACGCCTGTATGAAAGTGCATGTCGCCTAGACGTGCCGCGCGGCGCTGCCCGCACGCGAGCCACATCCCGCACACTCATTTCCCACATCACGCTAATCAAGTCTTGCCTATTAAGTACGCCATTACACTAAAGAATTGTCGGCTAATAAGAGGAACGGTAGAGAGTTGAACGCTAAAAATATCCACCTACCTGCAGTCATGAAAGACGAGAAATCGCATCAACAAATCTTAGCAATAATTTTGACATTTATTTTTATAATTGCTATAAAGTCCTTGTTCTGAGTAAATATCAGTATTATTAAGGCAGACGTTATCAAAAAAGGTGTAAATTTTATGAGGTGGCATGAACAAAAAATAAAATTGCTCGTAAACTCGGTAAGTGAGATTATCATGCTTGTATTCATTTACAAAGTATATAACGCATAACTTAATTTACAAGTAAATTGTGTGATTATTTTTACCTTATATACGAATTTACGTAGGTAGGTATCTATATTTTTTTGTTATATGGAACAAAACCTTCATTTACAACTTAACAAAGCACCTACAAAATTGCAATTAGGTATAACTTATTATCTTAATACGACTGTAGCGTTTACCTCAAAGCTGTGTTATTTAATTATTCTGAGGTCATCATACAAATACGAAAGTATTGAGGAAAGCAATTCTTCTTTAGCTGCATAGTAACTAATTTAAACTCCATAGAAGTTCCAACTTTATCGTCAACCTATGTGTAATCTATTGCTAAATAAAAGGAATCTTTTTATTTCTCTCTCTACTCATATTTAAAGGGCAGATCGCCAATTTGTAGACTGGCGTGGCTAGTTCAGCTTAAATTCGCTTCGTGTACCGTCATCGATGAACACGGGCTTCTAGCTACTAAAATTTCGCTTACACAAATATTACTTTCAAGAGCATTTACTTCTCGTCTACAATTTCTATGAATGAACTCATTCAGCAGTGGTGTTGATGCAATCAGCTGCGTTTCCTTCGTCAGCCTGCATTTAGTGGCGGTGTAATTATTTTCTAGAATGTATTACGACAAATGCGTATGATTACTGGCCATTGAAATACTATTTGCGGTTGTTAGGGTTCGAAACAACAAACATGGAATACCATGTATTCAATACTAGTACCAACTTGCTCCTGTCTGCTTGTTGTATGCGAAAATTATTTACATGCTAATGTTTCGACGGATCTTGTTTAAGCTCATTTCATATTTATATCAAAATCGCTTCAGTGCGTGTATGCTAGAATATAACATAGGTATTATGCTAACGATAATCAGGTATACATAGTTTCATAGTGCAGGGGCAATTTTACTACTTTTGCTATAAAAGGATGCTGTAATTTGTCCTATTTACTTACACATTAAAGTGTAATAACATGACCCCCGTTGTTTATATTATTTTCATAGAAAAACACGTTAACGGCTTTAGGTATTTACATCAGTTCATGGATAGAATCTCAGAATTTTAATAAGTTTCACTTGAAAGAATTTTAATTAAGATATATTAGCTTATTAACATTGCCGTGATAACTGCGAGGCGAGGTGATAGAATTTTTACGCTTGTATCGCATTTCCGAATATTTTTAGTTATTTCTATAAACAGAGGAAACTTAATAATCTTACATTAAATTACTACCATAAGACATTAAGACTTTTGGGGACATATTTTTGTGAAATTGCTAAGAGTTTCATAGTCTGTTTCGATCAACTCATAAAAAAACCACGAAAAGGAATAATATAAAAGCGCTTATTATCCACAAATCGAATATATTTATATTATTTATTTAGATCACCTACAGAACCTCGGCAGCAGTGAGCATTGTCACTCGGAGATTTTTTACCGCGTACAAAATTGCGGAGCGGCGAGTTGACAGGACGCGGGTACGCGCGCCGCACCTCGCCATTCACTGTTCTAGGAAACGCACTGCAAACGTGTTGTCTGTCATTTAGTCCGATTCCTCGGGAACTTAGATTAATTGTTACCTTTCGCAGCTATTAGCCAGCCGGCGTAATGCCAAGTTTCCTCAATCGAGAGCTGCTATTTCTCCGTGTTCATGTCTAATGTGATATACAAATGATACGCTTGCTCCAACTGCCTCGGCAACCAATAACTTAAATAGAGCCTTCGGTATTGTAGATATATAATTGCCGGCTTCCTTTACAAGTTGGGTATGACGGTTTAAATAGTAGTTGTAATCGTAAAACAAGTGACTGCGACAGTCAGATTTAGAAGCTATTATATTTACCCGCTGGCTGCTTGCTTTAGTTAGCTGTAATTAATTTGAAGTATTTTTATTTGCGAATTAAAATTCTTTTGGCATGATATACTCTAGTGCAGGCTGTGGGAGTGAATCCTGTGAACGAACTGTAGTAGATGCCTTCATAAGAGTAGGAACACTTTTTCATAGCTTCTTAAGAATCAAAGCGTTCATGCATTTGGAAAGTTATCTTATTTTACATGCCAGCAAATTGTTGGGATTTTCTTGGCAAGCTCTTGGACTAGGTTTCAAATGACTAACGACTGTTAATCAATCCACTAGAATTATAGAGGATCCAGGAACTCTCCGTCGTAAATTTTGAAAAATACTATTCAACGTATCCTCATCTACCCTCGATTGATAAACATACGTAATTAAAATTCAAGAATAGGATTTTCTTAACTTTATTTTTACTAACCATAAATAATCAAGATACCGACACAAATAGTTTACGGCTATTCGATTGTAGCTAATACCTTGATCTAAACTTACGTACAATATTTACAACATTCTCATTTCTAGTTCACGTGACAATCACAAAAATAGATCAAATATTTAAGCAATTATGTTGTTATATCGATTGTAAATAAAATCAGGTTTAAAATGGATAAGTTTGAGTGACTAGCACAACCGATATTGGGCACACAAGGTTCATTCCGATTCCTCTTCGTCTTGTATGTTTTGGAATGCTTTGGCTGGTGGTTTCAGCATCTTGGTCCTAGTCGCCAGGCGCATGGTGGCTGGCCCCAGCTTGTTCTTCGCTGTAGGAGCTGACGGGACCCGACCAGCTCCCAGCCCTGCTGTGCCCTCGTTTGATATCAACGGTACCTGTAATGAGAAACTAGAAGTTACCCGATTTGCGTCATTGTTCTTCACGCTCTACGCGAGTATGTGGTACAAGTTTTAAAGAACATCTTTATACCACTGGATCTAAGATGTCTATACTTGATCGTGTTCGATATATACTCCTGCACAATATAAAAATTCCTCGATTACATTAAGGACGTTAATCAGCAAATAAACTCCATGCGAGAATACTTAATTAGTATTAGGTAAGTTAATCCTAACAATATTACATTCATAGTGGAGCTAATGGCTCACCGTAAGCCGGATCAGTTCTGTGTAAGTCCTAATAACAGGATACTTGAACCTGTTCCAAGACTTAGTGGGCAGAAAAACAGCACTTTATCTAGACCATAATGTATGGGAATTAGTTTTACCGTGGAATTAAAGTTTATAAGTTTAAATGCGTTCAAAATTAAGAAATGTTTAAGTACATTTTCCATTTATGTTATCTCTGAACGTCATATAAAATTAAAGGCGAGATAGCGGCGAGCCACAAGGCGACTAACGTTTTTCGTTTTGTAAGTAAACCCATTACGTGTTTTGTGTTTAAATGTTCCTCCGTCAACATCAAGACGTTGTTTACCTACGTCTGGATGCACGTCGCAGAATGTGAGCTTCAAGTGAGGATTGACGCATCAGCCTACGAACGAACAATATTATATCTTTAATACCGTATTCAGTTCCTGCCCGTAGACGACATTAATTTGAGTCGTCTTGAAGAAAAAACAGCGCTCTGAATCACTAGACCATAAATGATGGGTGGCTTCGCATACATTACTTTTAACGACAGACAAACGCAAGACAATGTGTTATTAGCGATTCATTGTCTAGCCAGGTGAATATCCTAGACGGACGGAAGTCCAGATTTCCTGTGCCATACATACGCGTCGAGTGCCGAGTGTATGGTGATCCGCGGGGCAACGGCTTCGAGCCAAACAATACCAAGTATAGGGGACTCAATGCCGCTCACTACATGGCTAGACGGTTTTTTGTACGTAGGAAGAAATACCAATCACAATCATAAGCTGATGGATATATATTTTTTTATAAGGACCGAGCTGCACAGTTGCATGCATGTGGCCATTTTGAGTGTGAAACAACAGCGTGGTCACGACACAACGTAAATATGATGTTCTTTTATTTATCAGAATCAGTTGGCGTTCTTGGCATTTATTGTTTGCGAGAATCAATTCATTACAACTTATTCAAATAGTTTTTTATATTTATATTTTGCACAGTACGTATATTTATCAGGATATTTTAAAACTAGATTGCAGAAGATCAGTTCTATAGTTTTCAATTGGAAAAGTTGGAAATAAATTTTAAGATCTAGTCTTCAACTCATTTTCACAACCATTTCCAAGATATTGCATTCAAATACGAATATTGGCTACATTACCTATGGCTTTCTAAGTCTTTAGAGAAAGCACTCATAACACATTAAACGCATACCAGCATACAAGAAAGTGACCGCAGTAACCCGATCACGGGCTTCGTCTGCGGCGAGCCTAGCCGGGGCTATCCCACGCGACAATGTTGCCACCACTTGCAAGTATGTAGCCGATGATATCGCACGATCTCATTCACCGATGACAATTTATGCTGATGTTATTACGTATAATATATAGGCGAGGATACAGTGTGGACAAGTAGCTCGAGCACCAGTAAACATAATTACAATTTGCATATTTCACATATTTTTATTGTAATCGCATAGCTGTACGGATCTAGCGTATACATAAGTATCGATGGTCGAAATGTGTAAAAAATACATTTAAGTCGTAAGCTCCTTCGGGCTCAAGTGTTTATAGAACAAAATGCAAAATGAAAATAATGTCACGTGAGTCATAATGTCGTGAACTAAATATAGAACAAACTATACAATTATGGAATATTACACGATAAAAAATCCGGAAATACCGCCAAAAAGAACTGGCACGGAGTTCTACGAAAGTGGAATAATGGACGAGACAAGTTTGTGATTCAGATGTCAGACCCACCGCATTTCATATTGCGACGCGCAATAAAATAATTTAAGATCTTCATAATATTGTGAATGTGCATAATTTAGAGTTGGAGATTGTCTTAATATGGGCATTAAAGACAATTACGTTGGCTGCGTGCGGCTCGAGCGGTAACGCGGTGCATATGCGGCGTGCGCGGGCGCAGCGGATCCGATGCAGTTTAGATAGCCGCCGACGACGACTGACGCACTGACGGCTCCACGACCGACGTTTTTGTTGCAGTTGTCTCGGCAAACTGTTATTGTCGTATTGTTGCTAATATTTAATGCGACCTACTCCGAGGTAACCAAATATAGCATTCTGACAATGGGTTAGTTGCTGTAACACGATATTTTTGTATCTAAACTGAGGATCTAGATATATGAAATTGAATAAGATACCGCAACATAAGCACTGGCAGGAATAATGATAAGGTGAAGTAGAAGATTCGACTAATCTTAGATTAGGAACCTGATCCATTTGGAGCGACTTCGAATTACCACCGTCGACCTACATGATTAAACTACGCTATTGATATGATACAGATACAGGCAGCATAGTCGATGTTGCAATATAAATATGCAGATGAAGCGAAATATGTATCCAGCTTTGATAAGGCGTGTCATTTTCCATATCTACGCAATTAAGTAGCAAGAGACCTGTGTGGCGATCTTGGCGAAAATTTATGTATTTGGGTATCCCTAATACTTATGGATACTTGCAACTTTGTGTCAAAGGTATATCTAACTAACCCTACATGAAGAAATCATTATTTTAATTGAAAATAAATTTCAGATTTGCATCAGAAGACTTTTAAATTGAGCTGATACTTTGGACTGGCGTTCGACAGTCTTTATACAACATGACCTATTTCAACAATAAAACTGATACACGCTTCAGATATGCGCCAATGTACGCGGCGCTATTTATTTATTTATTTATTTATTATTATTAAGGCACATCAACAATGTAAACACACACACATTTAAAAAAGACATTGATTAAAAAGACATGGGCTCGTGTTTGCATCAATTATAGACGTGCACAACATTCACATAAAACATTTACGTTACAAGATATTGTATAATTCTATACTCTAATTAAATATATATAATATAATTCTATATAATTTAAATTAGATACCGAGGCTTTGTGGGAATACTTATTTTACTGGACGATGATATCTTTGGAGTTATCGTGCGAAGCATCAGAGTGTCTCGATGCACCTATTTTGCATACTCGGTGTGTCAAGGCTGGTACCGTGCCAACCGTATGTCATTACCTGCGCACATTTATTGCAATTTCATTTGTGCTAAGAATTCTTATGCGACGTGAATCAGTTTCTGCCGCCCTTTGTATCAAATCGGCGAGTCAATTTGAACGCAGAGGTTGGAAAGCGAAAAGCGACGTTGATAGAATCTGAAAGATTTGTAGATTACCTCTTGAGATAACTGTTTATGGTCTTAGCTTGAAGAATAAAATAACAATGACCAGAGAAAATAATAATAAAAAAATGAAAATTTTAATTCCATGGACAGCTTTCAGCATATTTTTCTAACAGTTTAATAAACAAACCCTCAAGATATCAAAACACGCAGACATGTCGTTTAATTGTTTAATTGCCATCGTTTACAATAAAAAATTACTCTACACCTGGCATAGCTGGGTATAACTAATACGTATGAACCTACATATGCTTATACTTACCTACATATACTTATTTTTTTTTTATTATTTTATTATCAATCGTTCTTAAAGATATGTGTTATATGTAGGATATGTTCGCAAGAAACGGTGATTTGTCAAAAATTTAAAGATATCAAATATTTGTACGATACTCTAGGCTAGCATGTGAACTCAATGTTCCCACGTCTTAGACCGATCGTGCACCAAGATACGCAGCCGCTGTCACGCAACTAATCTACCTAATCATGACGGGACCACTTATTTGAATAAAATTACAATTATCATAAAAAAAAACGATCCTGTAACCTAATACCTTCTATTTGAGTCGAAATAATTGATCAGTATGTTTGGACTGTTACTGTTTCAAACCATTACTGTCACAGCAGACTACTTATGGGTCATCATATCGAATATAAGACTATGTGACGAGATAAAATCTTAAACATGTTTTAGACTTCTCAGTAGTTAGGAAATATTGCTATGGAAATGACATTTACAGTGATATTTGTATGCTCTACCTGTTCAAGCCATTTGCCATTAGAAAGTTCATAGTCTAAGTGTAATAACAATAATCGGCGTTGTTCTGTTTTATAAGTTGCATGCTTTTCGCTGATGATATAGTCCTGGTTGGGGAGAGTGGACCAGAGGTCCAGAGTGCACTGGAGACATGGCGGCTAAGAATAGAGACCGTAGGCTTGAAGATAAGCAAAACCAAAACCGAATGCCTTCATTGTGACTTCGGTGGTCCGTCAAGTCCCCTGACAATAAAATTAGCCGGCATGCCTCTACCAGTCTGCTCCGACTTCCGGTACCTTGGTTCACTCGTCCAAAATGACGGTGAGGTGGACCGGGACGTCACGCGTCGGATCAATTCGGGATGGATGAAATGGCGACAGGTAACAGGTACTATTTGTGATCCACGGATGCCCCTCAAATTGAAGGGTAAAATCTACAAATCCATTGTACGACCTGTCGTCATGTATGGATCAGAGTGTTGGGCACTGAAAAAGAGGGATGAGAAAAGATTGCATGTAACAGAAATGAGAATGTTGAGATGGATGTGTGGAGTAACCAGGATGGATAAAGTGAGGAATGAGTATATCAGAGGAAGCCTGAAAGTAGCACCAGTGACAGAAAAAATTAGAGGTAAGCGTTTATCGTGGTATGGGCATGTCATGAGAAGATGTGAGACACATGTTACAAGGCGTGTCTTAAGTATGAATGTGAATGGATGGAGAGATAGAGGTAGACCAAGGAAGAGATGGATTGATTGCTTGAAAGAGGATATGATTAAGAAGTTAGTGGATAGTAGTATGACGTCTGATCGAAATGAGTGGAAGCGGAAAACATATTGCGCCGACCCCAAATAGAATTGGGAACAGGGCAGGAAGAAGAAGTTCTGTTTTATAAGACTTTATTGGAAACTCGATCTCACTGCATTATTTGATGCATTCAAAAACCTCTACGTCGTCATGCCCATATGGCACTTATATAATCAAGACACTTTTATTCAATTCAACTTACCTACTCGGTATCGGTATAGAATTAATTGTTGGTATTTGTCCAGTAGACATCATCTACGTCGCCTTCCTTTACAAGTTCTTATTCTTATTCATCATGTCATTGTTTACATGAAAACATTTAGTCTCGGGACAAACATTGGCTGCTTTATTATCATTCATAAAAAAATCTGTAAATCTTTCCCTAAGTATTACGTGCAGGTGACGCTAATATGTGTGCGCATATATTAAAGGGATTACTAGTTTCAATGTCATATTTACTTGACATTGAAACTAGTAATCCCTAGTAGTCTTCCATAGTTGGCGTTCGTGTTGTTTCCACATCTGCATACGAATTGCGGGACCTCAAGCTTGCATCGTTTACGAGCGAGGTGCACACGAAGCGCCGCCGGTGACGGACATGCAAATACTGCACACCCACTGATTACCCCCGCGCCCTGCGTGCCTGCCTACTTTTTAACCAGAACGACACTTCCATCGAGAAATTTGATGCGACGCAATAAACTTTCATTGCAGTATGCAATCCACTCTAGCTTAATCCAAAACGACGTCAACTACAATTGACACAAAGTTTAGTATGCATTTTAAAACACAGTGACACCTCAAAATGGAAAGAACACTCATAAAAAATATTCTGTTGAAAAATAAAAAGCTAGATAAGTTGTAAACGACGCGTGTCCGTCCGTCCATTGGAACAGTGTATCGTTATGTTTTCACATTTAAGCATACAATCGTATCGATAAAGACAACCGTAAAGTTTCGATTTAAGTGTCTCCAGCCTACATTCAGCTCATTTCAGACGGCGGCCTTCGTCCGCTTACGAGTGGCGAACGTGCTAAAAGGCGTACTAAATAGGTCCCTACCGAGTAGTCACACATTTAAAAACGTAAAATACATTCGTACTAAAACGATAATGGAGTCTGATCTGATAATGTTTCGATTTTACGCGTCTCATAAGAAATGCGAAGGCGACATAATAGACTGTACGCATATGAGTATCAGCTTGGCATGGACCTTATTCTTGGGTTATGTACGCGATGCTGTCATTGTTAATTCTAACTTAAACGAGCCCTCGGGCCAGGGCCGCGGCTCCTTGCCCACTACGGCTAGAATAGGATACCAGCTTATGCTTGTTTACGACCAACTTATTGAGTCGCCGTACTTATTTCCTAAGATTCAAAATCATCTAATTTAAGGATGACATAAAAACGAACGACAGGACTTACGTTCACCTGGGCTTATGAAAGGTGCAACGACCTGTGGTGATGAAATAAAATTCGTTTGTAAACGGTACGAAATAATTAAGCAGTGCAGTGGTTGTGTGCAGTGCAAGCGGGCAGCGGGTGTGGTCGGCGAACGCGGCCAATTTGCATTGTGTCTGGAGTGTGGCGAGCTGGCCGGACCTCCCCCCTCACCACGTCAACGTAATGCTCCTTGTATTTTGATTAATTTCGATTTTAAATTTCGATGAACGCACGAGCTCAATTAATCTTCAATTAAAATTAAGTTAACCCTGTAGGTATTCATGACGCGTCACTTTACGAAAATTATGTTTTTGTATAGAGTCCCCGTAGCAATTTAAATTGATTATTAATGGAAGGACAGCCAGTTACACAGTGATTATGGTAAATAATTTTGGTGTTTTCGAGAATTGTACAAATGAATACGACTGTGGGGATTGTAATGGCATGAATAGTGGAGTTATTTCGAGCCTTGAAGCGTGGTCAATTTTAGTTGCGTTCGTTATTAAAGCATGTTTGACAGGTGAATTATGGTATCCTATTAAAGTGTACAAACAATGTGCAGCATAAGGTAGATAGCAGTGAGCGTGTAAAAGATTGCGCGCGCCGAGCGGGGCCGGGGCGATTTGTAATACGCCAGAGCGCGGCAAGCTACATTGTTGCAAGTTTGCGAGTGCAAGCTATTAGTGCAGCGCGTTATCCGAACTAAATCCCGCTCGCCTGCTAATTCTGCACTTTGCACGCTTTTGTATACACAGCTTTATTCACTGCAAGCCATCGCGTGTCAGATTGACATTGAGGACTGAACTTTGAAAGAATTTTATTCTGAGTGTTGAATTTTTCTGCTTTATAAATAAAATTGGTTACGTTTTTGTTAGCATTTCTTTTACAATACTGATGCAGCTATATGGTAATAATATATAAGGGATGCTTCATCATCAAGTTACATGCTTTACAGTAATAGTCAAATGTGTTCATTTAAAATGCGTGCTTACTTTCCTATAAGTAATAATGTCGATGATATTTCCAACAAACCACCGTTACTTTGTAATATAATATGTAAACCTTTGGTAGGAACTGATGATTAACCAGCTAGTATGCATTACGATTCGCAACCCCTTATATCATCGGAGTACAACTGCTAAAAGCTATACAGCGTGCGTGCAGAAATATTAATTGTGCCCAGTTAGAGTCTGCGCACATTTCATATGCGTTGACAGACCTATGGTCCAGGGAAATCAGTTATTGTGAATACTTCAGTACATTATATATAATGAGGCTGTCGCGATTGTACCTCGGAGATAAATCAACGCTGACCACATTTTCAGTTCCGTACATAGAAAAATATACGCTGGCATTAATTTTATTGCTAGGTTAGCAATTATTTTAAATAATAACTGCTTTGTGTAGCCTAATTATTATTTAAAAGAAAAGCAATGTGGTATCCATTTTATTAGCCGTATATTAGAGGCTGACAGTACATTCATTGATATCTAAACAGTAAACATTGAAAATTATATGACAAATATATAACTGGATTGAACGCACAAAGGTCTCTCGCTAAACAATTGAATACCATCAGCTACAGGCATAAAATATCTGTCCGAGTCTAAATTAACTGTGGGCGTTGATGTCAACTGAATAAACTAAGAAACTATACAACCCAATACTGATCCCGAATTATCCTCTATTCATATAATCAACTGTCTCGATCTGTCGGAAATTCAACAAATAATATTGTACGAAGATTGGGGCCACGTTATGATCACCGCAGTTATGTTAAACCTGTAATGCTCTTATTACCTGCGCTATGACAACTGTGCTGATTGTACTACAGAATTGTCATTTAAATGTCGACCGGATAAATGGCGTCTGAGCGGGCCATTCTTATGCCCAGCGAAATATTTTCGCATGATTTATGGAGGCGAAATGCGGTATTGGAACTTAGCTAATACTTTCGATGCTTGCCAAGGAAACGATTTAAATGCAGGAGGTGCAAAATAGCCTGTCTAACATTTGTAACAACATGTACCCATGGATTAAGTGTTTGTTCAAGAAAATTAACAACGCAAGAGATATAACGTGTGTGTACGAGTCGACGCCAATAAATCACGACAGTGACCCTAAAAAAAAAAACAGCTCGTATTTGAAGCTTAGTTGTATCAAGACACTGGCAATGAGTGTACAGTAGTAAATATTTTAAATATGGAACACCTAGGGAATAAGAGAAGAGAACTTGTAAAGTTGTATGATATAAGACATCAATCTGTTGAAAGTCAAGAATAACCCTTTAGGGTGAATACGAATGCAACATTGTTGCCGCACCATCAACAAATAGAACAATCTGCAACAGTCTGCCGTGTAATAGCCAGGTACGGCAGGGAAATAGCTAACACAATTACTGGTAACAACTGACATGTGTCTGACGTATGCAGATAATTTGTATCTATTATAGCCACTTCCTCTTGTTACGGTGCGGAGAATCAGCGCGGACGACGGAATATACTCGATTGAAGACTTGGAAGTGAATCAATGTATCTAAACGAGACCCACCTATATATAATAACTTTGTTTTCATTGGTTAATTTTTATTTTTTTATGATTTTGGGCCAAAATAAAAAGATCGTTTTATTAACATGTAGCTCTATGAATTTTCTCGAGGTTTTCTCAGAATCCTCTCTCCCATTATTATTCAGAAATATATGTACATTATTCAGAAATAGGGAATTCGATTTAAAATTATATTGGTAGAGGGCCACAACAAAATAAGATAACACATATCACACATTTCTTTTATCCTAATATTCTAATCATGTTTAATATCCTACCGTTTGTTGTGCTTAACGAAATAAAATAAAATGACGGAGCTTAAGGTAAAGTGGCTATAGTTTCTTAAACGGAGATGTATGGTGGTGCTAACAATGTATTTTATCCTATATAATGAACTATATAATATTGGGAGAAGTCTTAGAAGGAGGATGAATACTCAACGAGGGTGTAGTCTATTCACGCGCCAACTAAACATATCAAGCAATAGGGTAAAATGGAACGTGAAAGCCACAATTATCACTTGGACCCCACATCCGCCGTACCAGATTGATGTTAACATTTACTCAAACTTTATCTTTTCATTTTTGTGCCTTTCCGACCGGTTAAGAGGCGGTTTCAGTAAAAGTAAAAAAGGGTAGATTTTTAAGACATCGCATTTTGTGGAGTCCCAAAATAAAGTTTATTGTCAGCGTGCGTGGGTTGCGGCCCTTTGCTTTGTAAATAAAAAAGTTCCCTTTCCGAAGTGCACGTCCACTTTTCATATTAAGAATTTCATATCGAACAGCATTTGGCTGCAACATTGTATGAAGTTTTACGTAAAATGCATCAGCGTAAATTAATGATATGCGATTTAACTAATTTCAATAATTTTTCATTGAAGCGCAATTTATTGATATTAAAATATGCATTCAGCTTACTGTTTAATGCGATTCGTATTTTTAATTTGTTTCTGGATATTAATTTAGCTTAATGAATTGAAATTATTGTACGCATAAATATTTATGTTTATTTGAGCAGACGAAACCGTTGAATTCATTAAGAGGCTCTTAGCGAAAGAGTGTAGGTATTCTTGACTCAAAGTATGAAAATCGATGTTCACCATAAGCGCAGTTGGCAAAAATATACCTGTTTGCACTTCACTAATTGTTGATGATTCCATTCCGCACTCTGCTTTGGGAAACGTAGAAAGAAAACTATAAGAAAGAAGTCACACGTGGTTTATCAGACTATAAAGTGACTATACTAGGAAGAAAAAGACGACTACATAAAGGCTTATAAATAATAACTCGAAATACACTTCATGTAAAAAGTCAAGCGAGTTCAATGTTCTACAGACTCCAGTGATGTGACACATAGTAATATTTTACGCCGTTTTACGTTTCCAATATAACTATAACATTGTCAGCGGAGATTTCTCATTGAATTGTCGTAACTTCTGTACCTTATGTTTGAAGCGTCTGGCTTGCCTCGGGACGGTAGCAACAAACTATTATGACTGAACAGTAAATATTTTAGATTTGTATATACATATATTCTTAAGACAGCCGGATGGAATAGGGCTCTATCTACAAAACGGGCTTAAAATGGCAATAAACAGATAGACATAGATGGAATGAGAGAGAAAGACAGGCCTTGCCCTGAATGCTATGTGGGCTAAAAGATAAAATTAATAATTTGTGTTATTGAAATCGTTACAAGAGCGATATCTATTGGTCTAACCTATCTAGGAATTAAATGCCACGATAATATTATTAGAGACTAGAAGAAAATACAATATGTAATACCTTTACGAGCTTCTTGCAAGACTATTAAGGAAGTGAAAAGGTTTCAGCACCACAATTGGCAATCTCACCGTTGCACATGTTTTAAACACATTAGTCCGGGAGTGCGAAGACACGAAGGCACTCATCGTGTTGACACAGCACTCGGTGCAGCCATGCACCGCGAGCGCCCGAGCCGGACAGATGTGCAAACTCATCAAGGACATGCCAATATGCATGAGCGAGGCGACGCGCGCTGACGCGGACCAACCGACATAAATTTCAATATTACCTTAGCAAATGTACTCACTAAACTTCGGTAAGTGACAGACGTACTTTTACAATTCAATGGACCTTTGTCTGGGACTTTGTGTAAATCCATCACACGGCTATTGCAAAATTGCAAGTTTATATCGAAATATTGTACAGCCAAAAGAAAATAGTATTAACTCTACGCTTTAAACTGCATTAGCATACCCACTGAGTACACAGCAATAAATTTACTCAATCTGTTAACTGAGATTGTATTTGTAGGAAGGCTTCTGAATCATAACACACTTCTCTTAGATCGTCAAGACATAGATCACTTCGCAAGCTGCTATTAAACCACGCCGCAAACACAACTATCATTTGCTTAATAAAACTTGCATACACCGCAAACCTACACTTATGATTAGATTGAAAAACATATGATGCCATTTAATATCGCATCATCGTCCACAAGTTGTAATCACCGCGGGGAAATCTGTAATCTAGGTAATTGTGATATTCAATATAAATTGCTTGTATACAGTATTATACGTTAATAGGTAGGCTAATCACCGGCGGCTCATTGAGCACATAATATACGACGTGTGGAGGTTGCAACAATGTAAGGAACGGCAGACGACGCCGAAGGTGAGACGGCCCACGGCAGACACCCGACAAATGACTAAATTGCCTCGGAACCAATAACGGTAAGATATTTTATGTGAGATAGTGTTACGTGTCGGGTGACCATGGTTCGCAACTGTTGATTGGTGAGCTTCACATTTATGCTGATGAAAAATCGGACGCATCCATAAGAAATTGAAAAACAAGCAAACGTCGCTGAATTGTGTTCAAATTATATTTTTTTTCAGACAAGAGATTATTTGAAGTTACATAGCTAAGCTAGGAGTTGAATAGAATGTTGCCCCTTATAGATACCCACTAAACAAAGGGCTCCTCACAAAATTATAATCATAGCAGCAGTAAGTGTGTAGCAACACGATTGCCGGTGATTTCATCACGTAGGCGTTTTCTATTTACAATTAACTGTGATGTCCTCTTTACATATTAAAGTCCCTTTCATAATTATATTCATGGTACACAGGTATTGTGGTGTCGGTGCCAGCACAGCGATTGTGGTACATTTAATGCTTCGACAAAGGTTTTGACGAGGGGTTTTCATTTGTTATTTGAGTCGCTAGCAAAACAATCTTCAGCTGTTTTAAATTTTGCTCATTTTGAAACATAAAGATGTTATTTGGCTTAGATGAAGCTAACTAAGAACTAACCAAAGGTAACGCTAGTTACTATTTAGTATTCAGTACCAAAGGGTTTTATTTGGTTAAATAGGAAAGTCCTGCCAGATGTTAATTGATAAAATGTTAATGTTATTCGCTATTTTATTTGATTAAATGTACAGCTGCAAGATTCACTTTCAAAATTGCCATTGTTTTCTAATAATTATACATTGTGCCTACAAATATAGTTATATTTCGGGACGCTGTGCTTATGTAAATCCCGTATAATATTACTGTACGCAGGTCAGGTGTTACGATAATTAATGGTAAACACGCCCTGAGCATTGCACACCTCAGAAATCATATACTTAGTATCTACGCAGCACTTTATATTGAACTGGCTGTAAATTTTTCTTTAAAACTTCTTATAAAATTACTTAAACAAAAAAAAAAACAATTCCGCAAGTACGCCGGTTCGTATATACAATTATGAAAAAAATAAAAAGAAAATGCACATAAAGAACTGCATTGTATTATATTCAAAGTTAGTGCGAATGTCGACGAATGCAAAGGGCCTTATTACCGCGGCCCTTGTACAAATGATTGATGACATACGCCTCCGTGCTCACAGGTATAGGTGGAAACAAAATAATGAGTCACAGTGCCATCTGGCTTCTAAAGGACAGATTCCCGACTAATGTCTGACTATTCATGAGTAATAGAATCCTAATACAATGTAAGACATTTGGTTAAATGTTTAGACAATCACATATGTACATATATCGATACAATGCTTAGACATTTTGTGCACTATTTTTTGAAGTATATGAGATTGTCTCTCACAATTGCAAACGATGGAATATCTTCTCCCATAAGGACAGTCGAATAAAAATCATTAAGGATACTCCCTATTATAGAGATTGATTTTCATTATATTACTTATAAAATACAAAAATATTCTAATAATGTCGTAAGAGTTACCGCGGTCCTGGCACACAAAGACCTCCAGATCGAACAAAGTGGGTTTTAGTCAATAAGAGTCTGACACTCCCTCCTGAAAGAGGTCATTTGATGATTTCCCACGAAAAAAAGTAATTTAAAATACGTTTAAAAAATAACTCAATACTGATCCTTAGCCTTGTCGTATCGCCGCCATGTTTTTGGGGTCATATTTTCTAAGCACATAAATTGGGACTAGGTGTTACAAATCATGGCTACTTGCACATCACACCATACGCCGGAGTGATCTGTGACACGCTGCACTTACCTAGCTCGTTTATTTGCGTCAAATAGCGACGTCCAAATGCACCAATAATTGCATCGTGACGTGATGCGTAGGACGGTCTAATAAGCCGCATACGTTAGTAATGTGAGTATCGAAATGTTTGGCTTGAACTTGAGCAAAATCTATTTCAAGAAACGAGAAAAGCTACAAAGAAGTTCATAAAATTAAAATAGAACTCGTAAAGAAAACATTCAATCAAACGTTATGTTTTTCTGTGTAACTCTTATTTTATTATTATTTGAATGTAATTACGTATTTTATCATACAATTTTCATCAATATTTGTGTCGTTAATCATATTGGGAATAACTTTTTGTAACCACCAGGAACCACCCTCCGTACAGTAATTGATAACGGTAACATGGGGGGAGTGTCACTAACGAATTTGCACAATATTTGATTTACAAATTGCAATTGGTAAACACTAAGTTTGGTGAATTTGAGTAACCCTCGTCTTGGCAGTCGGGTAAAAATTTACTTCATCCTGCGCAATTATCTATCAAACCTAAATGTACTCAATCTATCGACAGGTTGATATAAGCAACATATCAATAAAAATCCCTATGACTTTGTGGCCGGCTCACTTAGTTTTGTTTAGGCGCCTCTAATAGTTTCATACATTTTATTCACACCTCTTAGCGTCCCTAGCGTTTAAATCTTTAGCCATTCTCCGTCTTTCATGTATGTCCAAATACGCATACAAGTATATACAATTGTACATCTGTCTGTATTTATAAAGTTTTCTTAATTCCAATTTTAACAATTGGAAATGAAAATGAAGAGTGAAAATCTTGTCTTGTGTCACAGTCTTGTGGCTAAGTTGGTGTACATAGACTCATATATAGGTACTATATATAACATATTGCAGGACGTAAACGTCACAGTGTGCACGAGTTAATGGCATGCCATCACTCGGGCTCTAACGCGTTGCGACGCCAAATAAAACAAGCGCGCAAATTGTTTTAAATGGCCAGGTAGGCTCACGCCCGCCTGACCTACAGACGGGGCTTATTGCCAAAAACGATGAAAAAATATATTTAGAGTACCGTGGGGACGGCGTAAAAACGATGTTCGAAATCATTTAGAGAAAATTGCCTAATTTAATAAAGTTGTGAAAAATGTGTCATGTTAATAAAAACAATATTTTCATTAAAAAAAAAAGATCTCAACAAACTGAACTCGCAATGTAATTAGTATATTGTGGTAGATTTATAGCTTTAATCAATAAAAAAAGATTATAATAATTTGTATGCTATACCAAACACCATAATTTAATCGTCAAAATAACATAAAACTGCATTTACATAAAATATATCAATGGAGTCAGAAAAACAAGGCACTAAATTTTTATGACCATACCTTTGCTTAGCTTAGGCTAAAATAAAACAGAAACAAGATTTAATGACATAACCTCTTTGGACATTTAAAATTGTCAAACGTAGGTAAAAAAAAAAAAGAAAAAGTCCTACGAAAAAATACTGGATGAACCGAATAATTAAATGTTAGCTCGTAAATACCGACTCGTACTTGACTGCAGCAGGTTTTACGATTCCGTAGCAAGAGCAAGGTTAAAGATATTATTTGGCCCGAACTAATTAGTCACGTCAAAAGCGAAATGGAGTTATAATTCATTTTACTCGACGCAAGATAATGGAACGCTTTATTTTTTCTCTAAACCTTTACGAGCCGCATACTTTTATATTTAATGTTAGTTTTGACTGGCTTGCATTCTTTAGAATGTTTACATTTTGATTTTCCTCGTCGGATATGCTTATGTTATCTGTAGCGCTGTCATAATTATGCCTAATGTCACTTATGTGTTGCATATCAGGGCAATATATTAAAAACAAGATCTACCAAATAGACAAAACCGAAAAATATACGTCTCATATTCACTGTGGTCATCGGAAACATTATTGATAATCTGTTTTAGTTTCACAAAATTATGGGCTGGGAAAAAGGGGAGAATTAATTTGATTAAAGTACAACGCTGTTCATCCTGGTTATAGAAGTACATTTATAAATAGATTTGTTTGTTTAATATAAGCAAGTTAGCTGCTTCTCTTATCCATTGGGCACTGTTGCCATTTTGCCCGCCCCATAGCGATCGGCGAAGAGCCTTTCCTGCCAGTGACGAGGTTCTTCAACAAGGTGTTCCTGAATTTAGGTTCTCTTGGTAAAGTGGACATGACTTACCGGCTCAGTTTCTCCTTGGCTCTCCTTGCCGAGACCCTGGCCCTTGTTCCATCCCATCTTCTCCAACATCTTGAAGCCTTTGTTCTCTGGTGCGATAGACCTTGGGAAAAAATATTGCTATATTAACTTTGATCAAATGAATTTTGATATCACCTCTCATACACTTACGATACTGCGCAGTTGACAACTTTGGACCAATGTAAGGTTGAAACTTGATTAAAGGCTAAGTTTCACAAGTTTATTGCAACCAGACTTGAAATGCCAAATTTTGCTGATTGAAATATATCAAAATGTTTTTTAGCTATAAAATACTGTATTTATAGCTAGCTCCATGTGAAATGGCCAAATGCAAAATTTACATAGGCTTTGCCGAACTTTGAAAAAAAAAATATTATATTAATAATAAATCACTAAATAGTATAAAACAAAGTCGCTTTCTCTGTCCCTATGTCCCTTTGTATGCTTAAATCTTTGGAATTACGCAACGGATTTTGATGCGGTTTTTTTAATAGATAGAGTGATTCAAGAGGAAGGTTTATATGTATAATAACATCGGAGCTGGCTGCTATGTTTTTGTATACAACGTTCACAGTTTTTCTGTAGTGTATTTTAGTATCAGCATTGCACTCGTGCGAAGCCGGGGCGGGTCGCTAGTAATGATAATATAGCCTTTTTATTATTACTTACGTGTTGATATCAGTACTCTGAGTCTTTTCAGAATGATGAGAAGATCCCACAGTCTCCCTCCGCGCCTGCGCCCTATCGTTATACGCCGTTTCTTCTATAGCGAGAGGCTTCGGTGCGTATTTGTTTTTGAGCCGCGCCAGCTCTAGTAGGTACTGTTTCTGAACGTTGCATGTACGCGTGTAAGCGACTTGCTTCTCTTTTTCTATGGCTGTAAGGTTGGTTTTTGTTTATTATTTGAATGGTAGGTACATGTGCCAGCACATCAAGCCATTAAAAATTTACAAATTTCCTTAATAGATCGAACTTTCTCGCTGAAGCATATGGTTCAAAGTTGATTGAGAACACTTGACAGTTTCGGGTAACTTGGTGTGCTGGCGTCTGTATGTAATATCAATATCTGATCTGAGAGTGAATCGTTTGAACTATAAATTATTATCTATGAATTAGAAGTTAAATTGTGTATATTTACAGGAATATCGATATTTTTAAAATTAGTCTTTCAAGTAGTAGTGTGATATCATAATTTGACTTTACCTTCCATTAGAAGTCCCGGCTCACAGTGTCCACAGGTGTCGTTGCCTGGGTGAATATGACAAAGCAATTTTGTCTCGCCTATTTGTAACGTACTGCCGTGCACTATCTGCGAAGAACATTCTTAGTTTATTAAATCTCTTAGCGAAAAAAATTAGTAAAAGCAAATACATTTTTTAACTAGCAGTTCCTCGCAGTTTTTCTCGCGTCCTCTGGGAAACAGTTCCCGTACCCAGATAAGACTTAGCCTATGTTCATATGGGGATAGCGTAGCTTAACAAAAGTAAAAGGATTTTTTAACTAGTCAAGTAGTGTCGGAGCTTATTTAATTGAAAGAAACCAATAATAATATAATAATGGCTGCCCCAAGTGTTTCTGGAAGGGGCAGTCTACTCTGGCAGCGATCACTTTCAGAATGCTGTTGTCACTAGCACGTAGACGCTGTAGCAAGGAGGCTGCTTTTTTACGCATGATTGCGTGAAAACCATCAGTACGATTATCCACAAACATAGAAGATGCGCTACAGCGCCACGGCAGTCCCAACAGCATCCTGAAAGCGTTATTATATTGAACAATGAAATCTTTCGTCTCTATAATATTAGTTGAAGTAAATTTTGTAAAAATGAATATTTTTATTACTAGCTAAAATGCCTACATATTATCATGAAGTCTACATAACGAGTCTGTCCGATTTTAAATAAATCAGTGTACGAAGTATTACCTCCATAGGCAGGCTCATAATCTGACTCTCAGCCATTCGAGTGCCGTTGAGTATCGTCCCATTTTTAGAGCCGAGGTCCGTCGCCATGTATAAGTTGCGAGAAGGATCGAATTGGATGTCCAGATGATTCTGAAAATAAAAAGGAACACTTCAAGGAACTTTTGATCTCCGAAATGAATTAAAAAGGTCTGGTGACCTTTAGGAATTAAATGGACACTTTTTAAGTGAATAAATGTATGGTTAGTTAATTGTGTGCCACACAGTGGGCGATCCTTAATGAAACCTATTGTGACTATAAAAAACAAGGCAAACAGTCCATTCAAAATTCTGAATAAAACAGTGTAGGTCAAAAGGCTCACATTACTTAATAGTACTAACTCACCCTAGAAACATTATTATCTTTGAGCAATATAGTGTGTTGTTCACCCTCCCTGCCGACGGTGCCGCCATCTTTAGTGATGATGAACAAGTTGCCCACGCGCAGCTTCGGCAATGTTGTCTCGCGCACTATCAGGCGCATGCATGGCGGATGGTGCTTAGCCACGGATTCTAGACAAAGTAAATATAGGTTATTTAAATTATAGAATCTCATAATAATATGAGATTTAAATACCTTTTTATGTCATTTATAATCAAACAGATTAAAATATATACATATTCTTTTTGGTTCTAATTAAATATTTGTTTTAATAAAAGTTTAACTTTAATTCTTTAGATTAGGAAGTAATCATCTGCCTAGCCTTTTTCAAGCTATGTTGGGGACGGTTTCCAGTCTTAACTAGACGCAGCTGAGTATCAGTGTTGCGCGTGGAGCGACTGCCAGTGTGACCCTTTCAACCCAGTCACCTGGGTAACCCAATACCACTTGGTAAGACTGATTGTCAGCCTTTCTGGCTTCTGACTACCCGTAACAACTGCCAGAGATGTAGAAATGACAATCGGAACCTACCAATTCAACGTGCCTTTCGAAACACGGAGAAACTCGTCATGACAAGATGGTTCCACGGACCGACCGCGTCAAGGGTTGCTTAACCTTATGATCGATCGACACGTGGGGCTGTTCCTTAGTTCTCTACTCTTTTAATTAGGAAGTGTTGTTACTATTAGTATGAAGCTGAAGTGTAGATAAGTAACATTAAAGAAAAACAATCTCATTTCTGCCTATAAATGATAGAAAATATCTGAAATAAAAAGTACATCACAGCCAGTTGTGTTAACATAATTTACCATCATCACTAGCAGTTGAAGTGCTAATGTTTGATTTTTTGTCTTCTTCATCATCATCTTCATTTTCAGTGCTTGTGTCACTGCATTCTCCATCTTCTAACTCTTCTAGAACATCTGCTTTCATTGATTCTTCAATCTTCTCTTCTCCATCATCAGAAGTTATTTCAACATCTTTTTCTAGACCTTTTAAATCTTTATCTTTCTTAATCTCATCTTGAGAAGAATCATTCTTCTTCACTCTTTTTGAGTGACTCTTCTTATGCTTAGGTTTTTTATTCTCTTCATTTACATCTGCTTGTTTGTCCTGTAATATAACATTTAGAATGTTGGTATAGGTGGAACTGTTCATCATATTATTTACCTAAGGCTGTTTTGCCTCGTAGTGAAACCTGAGATAAGTTTTTCGTCAGGTTATCTATGTCATCTTCTGTTTTTCTTGCCTGAAAATATAACACACCTTTAATGTATTAAATACTTTTTTAAGTATAACTTTACTAGGTTGCTTATGGTATAAACTCACCATTTTATGTTTTTTAGCTTTTCTCTTCTCGTGAGCCAACAATGCCGCATTGGTGGCACTCCTGTCAGGATAGGAATGAAACACAAATGTCTTCTTTTCATCTGAGTAGTAGTAGTAACATTCTGTGTCTGTGTGGTAGTATAGACCAAGTTCCTGAAATTGAAAAGAGAGTAGCATTAATTTTAACATAACAGTGAAGGAAGATGGGACACTGCCGTGACCATTATCTCTTAATATTATTTTTGGATTTATTTCATATCTTACCCAGTACCTCATAAATAAAACAAGTGTATATTTACCGAATTATAATAATATCCAGTCTTATAATCGTAATACATTCCAGCCGACTCCACATACACCATTCCATTATCCTTGAGAGCATCTTGTGCAACCTCTGCCACCTGTTCCGCTATGCTCTTAGATTCTTTACCATCATTTACATTCCAGCCAGCATCTTCAGATTTCTCGTCCACCTCACCTACTTTTGTAATATTAACATTTGTGCTATTATTAATTTCCTCTGTTTGTGTTGATTGATTTCTACATTTTATAGATTTGGCTGTTTCATTTGTTTTTGTAGTGCCTTTGGAAGCTTCTGGATGATTTTTTTGATCTTGTTCTGAGTCTGTTTCTGTGCTGGCATTGGTTTGAGTATTTACAGGTTTGGAATCACAACGGGGGTTGTCTGTCTGTAAGATAACAAGTATTGGATATGACACTATTTAAAAAAATACCTTTTAATTCACATCCTTTGCTATACTGCAACATATTATACCAAATTTTAGGTTAGTTTATGTTTATTTACCATTTCTCTTATCCTGTTTTTAAGTTTTGATAACATATACTTTTTCTTCTTGATACATTGCCTCATTTTAAGTATAAGTCTTAATATTTCTGGTCGATATCTCAATGAGAGACGAAGAGTCCTCAAATTAAAACTATTTTTGCGATTTTTGTTACGTGACTCAGTCATCTTGATGGTAAGGTAAGCACAATGAAATCTTTATTAAAAATAACTATATTTCACGACAGTTATATTTTCTTTAAATGTTTAGTAATTACAGCAGATCTGAATACTGTAAATTGAAGTTTTATAATCTCATTTTTCTATTATTTACTGTTTGACTTGGCTGACATTTGCCGATCTCATTTCTGACAACTGACAACAATGACTGGACGGAATGACAGTGACAACTTGAGACATTGAGAGGAGAACCACCTCTTTTTGGGAAGTCAAGCCACTATTCTTGTTACTTTACCTTTATAGTTAGACTCCTAAAAATTCCTGAATAAACCGGCCACATGCGAGTTGGACTCTCCCATGAAGGGATTCCGCAAGTACATAATATATATTTTTTTGAAATCTCTCGCGCAAACTATTTAATTTATAAAAAAATATTTTAGGAACTTCACTATGATTTTTGAAGACCTATCCATAGTTAACCCACACGAATCAAAGAGTATACAATATACTGACACGAATGGGTATGATGAAAAAAGAATCGATTCTCAGTTCTGTGGCACAGGGAATCCCATTTTCTTCTATTTCAAAAAATAAATCTTAGTGCGGTTCACAGACTTCATCTAGTTACAACAGGTTCCGGATTTTGCCGTTTGGCAACGGAACTCTAAATAGGAGTGTTACGCTTCTATGTTATAGTCATTGTGTTGGTGCTTTCAATTGCCGATGAAGAGTTGGATTAGGAAATGGTATATAAGGAAAATTAAACATCAAAGCTGGACCAATTTTATTTATTTAAAATAAAAAGCTCATTAATTACATAAATTATGTGCGTTTATAATTAGAATGTTTTAAAGAAAAAGAAATAGCTACTATGGATAAGTATGAAACAATGAAAGTTGGTATGGACTTTTAAGTACTCCTATTACAGAACTTGAGAAACAAATACTTAAAGGAAAATGAAAACTTGAATGTTGCTGGCCTATAAAATTGTATATTAATAACACTAAAAAGATCTATAAATGCAAAACTCTAAATGAGTATACAGTAGAAAAAAATACATCCAAAGGAAAAGTTATCATTATAGCTCATTTCGTTCAAGTCCCTAAGTTTACACAATTTGTTAACCTTACAACTATGGTAATATTAGACAAGTACAAAATGATATTCCATCCTTAAAAATATCTATTCGTAGCCTATAACTAGAGTCAGTTGTATATTCATTACAATAGTATGTTAATTGTAATTCATAGTATACACACCAGCTAATCTTGATCAACCATGCATTATAAACAGCGATTCGTTAAAATGGCGGATAGACTGTGACGTCATCGGCGCCGTACTCAACAGTTACCTCAAATGTACTTCACACACACACACGCACTACCTATAAATATAACGTGTATGGAAGATCTACTCTAAAGGCTAAAATGTTACACTTTCGATATGTTTTATTTTAAATTACATTAAATAACAACTGTGAAACAATGGCACATATTTAGCCAAACACTTTGATTACTGTTGTTTTGGTACTTTAGCAAATAAATAAGTTGTATAGGATAGGTAATTGACAATGTGTCAACGTAAATCCTTATGATCAAATAATGCTTTTTGTTGATTAGACCACGAATATACAGAGCACTTAGTTCAAACTGTTCCATAATATTCGTGTTGGTCACATAATTCTCTCTGTTTGCCTCTTGTAAACGGTTTAAAATGTATACGAAACCATTCACACATTCGATTGAACTCCGGCTTATTCTAAGAGCTAATGTAACATCATCTACTTCAACAATAACACTAGTTAATTTATTTTATTGTGAAGTCTCCAGTTTTTACATAATTGAAAAATTCGACATCACGTTAAATCCTAGCTTTCAGGTATATTTCGTGACGTAATTTATTATTATAAGAAATTCGTAGTCACATTAAACTGTGCACAATTCCTCGTATCGTCGACTTGGGTTATTCCCCTAACTAATTTATAAATGCATCTCATTTTAAGTGCGTAAATACTGCCGAATAGTTTTCATATTAGAAGACAGCTCGCGAGAGTTAGATAATAAATAAATCGAAGAAAATAACTGCTTGTGCTCGCGTCGACTAGTTTTAACAATATCGCAGTTTTTTTTAATATAATAATCGAAAGTATTTCGTAAATGTTAACTTCAGTATGTTGACTGTATTCTACAACCCCCAAAGTAGTGGCGTCACAAGCAAGATTGAAGTCGGGCCGTGTACACAGTAGGCGGGCGGGGGCAGTCGGAGCGGGGCGCTTAGGGGGGCACGTAGGGGGGAGGCTTGCGGTAGGTGGGCGTGGCCTTGGGGCGCGGCGGCGTGCGCGAGGCGGCGAAGGGCGGCGGCGGGCGGTAGGGCGCGTCGTCGGCGGCGCGGTAGTCGGGCGCGGGCGGCAGCAGCGGCGGCTTCTCCTCGCGCATGATGACGGGGCTCTTGTGCACGGGCTCGGCGTCGCCGCGCTCCTCCAGCTCGTCCTGGAAGATCACCGGGATGCCCTTCGACCGGAACGCTTGCCGCTCCTCTTCGTCTCCCACGCTCATTTTACCTGTAAATTCACATTATTACGTTTGGCATTAGGAGAACGATACATCGAAAGCGAGCGCGTACTGCCACCTGTGCCTAATTTTGAGCCGATATGATAAGTGTGCTATGAATCTGTGAATGATCTTATAATTTTGAAGAGTATCACACGATGGAGACGCGCCTATGAAAAAAATTACACAACATTCAAACATTTTCCGACATTTTATGCAATGATACCAAATTTATATTTACATCATCTTTTATAGCAATCAAACAAGCGGTCATTAGTTAAACCTTGGTGTGTTTTAGCAAAGAAAAGCTGTACTGTGTGATTAAATTATGATTATACGTTACTTAGCGCACAATTTTGTCCTTTATTTCCAATACGTGAGAAGCAATGAACTTTAATCAAAATAATGTGAAACACTAATATTGTTTTGTATCTTTTTAAATCACCTTATTATTCAAGCATTGTCACCTCCTACAGAATTAAACTATATGTTAGTTATCCCACGTTCTATCTATAAATCATTTACATTTTTACACCTGTCGTTGTTAGGCTAGACGTGCACTACTAAATTTTATGTAGGTATTTTATTACTTGCATTATGTCTAGTATATATAAATGGGTTATCTTTCTTATTTCAATATTTTAAAAGGCTTATTTATGTAAATCTTTGTTATTAGTTAATGCACATTTAACCTAACAAGTGTACATAAATAAAATAATAATTTACCTGTTCTTCGTCGCCTATACAGCACACACGCGATGATCGAAGCAAGCAATATCATACACACGATCACAATGGCCGGTATTATGAACGTCACCAAGTAATTCGGGTCGGCCGCATTACTGGCCTTATTGTTCTGAGCGTTCGACGACCCTGGATGCACTTGTATTGTAGTCTTGGGTATCTTAGTGTTTTGCTCCGCGCAAAGACCAAGAGGAATCAGTCTAATAGACATGACCTTAAGGTCTTTGTCGAACACGTGGTCGACGTTCTCTTTAAGGGCACCGCCCGTGGAGCCTCGCTCGTCTACTATGATCATTTTGCGTAGTTCCTCGATCTCTTTTTTAGGGCATCGGTCCATTGGTAGACTTGTGTTATACCTGAAAGGGACATAACGATAGCGATTAATATAAAATTGTTGTTTTTTCCGTGAATAGCCGACATAAAGTCGTGAACGTCAAACCTACGAGTTGTATTAATATTAAGAATTAAAAGTGGACATAATCAACTAGTAGGTAATGATATTCGATATTATTCGTTCGTGTTCGACTCACCATATAATAGTAGTTGGATTGTTGGTGATGCTTTGTATCCTGATGTTGTCAGTCTCCTTCTGTCCGAACAGGGCTGCCAACTTCTCGACCACCTTGCGTTTGTTGTTGGCATCGTACGCGAGCATCAGGAAGGGGTACTCCATGGTCATTTGGAACTCTACTGTCGGTCTGATGGTAGGAGCCTTCGCTACTTCTACTATTAAGCTGTCGTATGCGCTCTTCTTGCTTGAGTCTTCCGCGATCTAGACACAGTTTGATAAAATGTTAGTAAAATAATGGACAAAGAAATCTCGATGAAATCACCATTTCAGGAGTTACATCAAGTCGTGATATGAGCATAAGTAACTCATCCATATCGATAATCTAAAATTTTCTTTGTTAAGCGGTCGGTCCGTGGATGGGTAACCATGTTAAATTTATGGGTCCCGGTTGTCTTTTGTACATTTAACAGAAGCCAGAAAGGGTACAACCAGTCTTAACAAAGGGTATCGGGTGCCCAGGTACCTGGGTAGAGGAGGTCAGAAAAGAAGGTTAAAATGGAAGCCAACCCCAATAGAGTTTGAAAAAAAGCTAGGAAGATGATATGACGTTCAAATCGGACATTGGGGGTGCCTACATTATTTTGGATAGGAATAAAAATGAGTAAATATTTGAGACTCACCAACTGGTAAGACACACTGCCCTCGTCACTGGGTGCAGGCAGACCGTAGAACTCTTGATTCTTGGCATCGAACTGCAGCCAGTGGCCAGCTGGCAGCTCCGTGCGGTCGCTGTACCGCAGGGACAGCGCCAGGTTGCGGGTACCACCGTCTTCAGGGTCGAAGAACGTATCCTGAAAGAAGTGTGCTTTCTGAAATAGTCGTTTGCCAGAACTATGTTGGGTCCTTCTATAAGTGCTTTCTAAGTTTCAATTAAAATAAAGTGAATGCGAGATATCATTGAATTTATTTTTCTGTTTCAAAGGTCTATCAATGCCTGCGGGTTGTTCGTGAGAGATACCGCGGCCCTGGCACACAGGGACCCCCAGAAGGAACATAGTGGGTTTTAGTCAGTAAGAGTCTGACACTCCCTCCAGATGCACCCTCAGCGGGAGGGGTCATTTGATGATTTCCCAAGAAAAAAAAAAAAAAAAGGTCTATCAATGCCAACATGTAGGGAATATAACATAGGTAAAATGTTCCTGCATTTGCTTTGGCAGGTTTCCATCCAAAATGTGATATTTTCTAGAAGCAGCCTAATAGACTGAATGAAGGGTATATACAATTCGGTGTTTGACAAAATTCAAAATATTCTACGAAATGTAATGTAAACTGTTATGCTGGCTGTATATAATAAACCCTGAAATAGTTTTTAAAATGGTACCAAATGTTTTTGAGATTAGGCATTTCAGAAATAGTTACCTCGGGCACCTTGTAGACGAGCAGGTGTCCGACGGTGGCGGTGAGGTGGTCGACCTGGTTGCGCGTGACGGGCGGGTAGGTGTCGGGCTAACGAACTGTTCAGCTGTGAGTATAGTTACCTCGGGCACCTTGTAGACGAGCAGGTGTCCGACGGTGGCGGTGAGGTGGTCGACCTGGTTGCGCGTGACGGGCGGGTAGGTGTCGGGCTAACGAACTGTTCAGCTGTGAGTATAGTTACCTCGGGCACCTTGTAGACGAGCAGGTGTCCGACGGTGGCGGTGAGGTGGTCGACCTGGTTGCGCGTGACGGGCGGGTAGGTGTCGGGCTAACGAACTGTTCAGCTGTGAGTATAGTTACCTCGGGCACCTTGTAGACGAGCAGGTGTCCGACGGTGGCGGTGAGGTGGTCGACCTGGTTGCGCGTGACGGGCGGGTAGGTGTCGGGCTAACGAACTGTTCAGCTGTGAGTATAGTTACCTCGGGCACCTTGTAGACGAGCAGGTGTCCGACGGTGGCGGTGAGGTGGTCGACCTGGTTGCGCGTGACGGGCGGGTAGGTGTCGGGCTAACGAACTGTTCAGCTGTGAGTATAGTTACCTCGGGCACCTTGTAGACGAGCAGGTGTCCGACGGTGGCGGTGAGGTGGTCGACCTGGTTGCGCGTGACGGGCGGGTAGGTGTCGGGCGCGCGCGTGGCGGCGGCCTGCGCGCAGGGCCCGCGCCCGCGCCAGCGCACGCCGCCCGCCTTCAGCGCCGGCTGCATGGCGCGCACCAGCCCGCTCGACGGGCTGCCCGCTGCCGTGTCCGACTCCATTATCTGCACCACAAACGTATTGCATTGCAACTGACCAACGAATAAATTCAGTGAAAACAAAAAAACTTATCATTACGTTGCAAAATCAACGGAGGGACAAGTATTCCTCCAATCCCAAAAGGATTCCGGAAAAACTCTACAATAAATATGACACTTTATTACCTATTATAAAAAAAAATGAAATCTATAGACAAAAAGAACCCAATATGCGCCATATACACTGGCATGTCTAAAGCATTTGATTATGTAGATCATAACCTATTACTCAAAAAACTATAAGGCTATGGGGTAAGAGGCAACATCCTTAACCTTCTAGAATCTTATTTAAGTGATAGGTATCAATGTACTGAATTTGTAGAATATCAACTAAATTAGAAACTTCCTATACATCCGCATTCAAAAATGTTAAATACGGCGTGCCACAAGGCAGCGTACAGGGTCCGTTACTATTTTTAATATACATAAATGACCTTCCAAGAGCAGTAAATCAAAAAAAGGTCCTCTTTGTTGCTGATAGCTTTAGAGTTGGTCCAGTCCTTCGCTAAGGGGTTATTTTCTGTTCTGTCAATTGACTAAAAGTGAGACAGTATTCAGAATGCAAAAACGTTGCATAAGATCAATGTCCGGTCTTCAAGTAACAGATAGGTGTGTTTCTTATTTTAAATCCTTGAAAATATTGACTCTGCCGTCATTATATATTTTAGAAACTGCCTTGTTTTTAAAAATGAATCCGAATCTGTTCCCTAAATTCTCAGCAGGAAAGAAAAACCCAATACGATCTCAACATCCAAATCAATTATGTAATTTAACATGTAAAACAGCTTGTATGTCTAAAAGTTTTTTCGGATTAGCTTCTAAAATCTATAATAGATCACCGATCACCAGACGGCATAAATGACATGCCAATAGTTAAATTCAAAATAGCTCTACAGAAATGTTTAACAGAAAAATGTTATTACAGAGTAGACGAATTTTTAAACGAGAAATATTTTTAAAACTAAAAGCCTTACACTACTACTAAAAGTTCCAAATGATATTTTAAATTAATTTTATTATTATAATTTTATATTTGTAATTATTATCTTAGCATACGAATCTAGTTATTAAGTTCACAACAAAAACATTTGTATCCCATGAAGCAAGATATAGTGGTACTATTATTATTATTTTTTTTCTTTAATACCATCTATGTAAAACCTATGTTTACAAATTAATAAATGATTATGATTATGAATCCAAGTCTTTTTTTCTCTACAAATAATTTACACGTAAAATACAAAAAAATCCTACACCGGTCACTGTATCGTAAGAAAATACAACAGTTTTTCTTTCTTAGAATCTGAACTCGTTAAATAAGAAAAAAAACAGTTGCTAAAACAGGAGCTATTACTTATAATTTGTATATGACTAATGACCCATTTTCAGAAAAAAACTTACCTTCATCAACCTCTTAATGTCATCCATAGGGCAGGCAGGATCCTTCGGGAGTGTATCGTTAGTCCACACGAACTCGCACATATCACCGTTTTGAGTCGCGTTGAGCACAGTCAAATGATCCATATCAGTATCTCGGAACAAGTTGACAATTCCTTCTAAGGCTCGTATCTGCCAATCAATGGCGTTGTTATACTCCTTGATAAGTTTGAACTCCATGATGAACTGGTGGTTGATGGTGCGGCCGCTCTTGTGTTGCTGCACCGTGATGTCTAGGGGGCCGCGAGCTACCAGTCCTTCGCTGTCTTGAGCTTCGACTATGAAGTTCCAGCGAGATACATGGGCTTCTAACGGCCTGGAAGAAACAACATTGGACTTTATTCTGATTTTTTGTTTTGTATATGGGTTAAAGACCTGTTATTGACATTTTTAATAGCTCGCCTCGCTAGAATATTACTTTTCCCACCAATAGGCTTGGCTTTTTACTCACAATCCATAAACTTCGCGCGCGGCAGGAATGAACTGTATCCAGGAGTTGTTACTGAGGGGCACGTTCTCCGCCTCGTACATGGTGAACGTGAGGTTGCTGCCCTCCTCCGGGTCCGTGAACAGGTCTGCCGGGATGATGTACCTGTAGCGCAAAGATTCGGGTATAAGTCGATTCGTATGTTAGTTCAAAAGGGTTACAGGGGTCCTTGGGTCGCGAAAGCCCTGGAAAGAACATCTGAGGATCTCCCAGAAGGCTAAGTAACTAGGGGTTCTATCTTCAGACGACATATATCTTACCTGAAAGCTTTGCCAGCAGTGATGGCCAGTTTCTTCATGTGGTGCTTGAGCGTGGGCGGCTGGTTGATAGGCAAAGCCCACGTTACTGTCTCCGTGGTCTGGCCGCTTATTGTGCTCTTACCCTCTGTGGGGTTCGGTTCCTGTATGATCGGCCAATTTGTGAGAAATCATTGAAGGATTTTATCAACATTTCAATTTTATATTACAATTGTAATTACTAATTTACTAAAAAAGAAGAATGTACAGTTTACTTTTCCAGACCAAGAAATTGAGAGAAGATAGAAAAGTTTGAATATACACTATGCTTAATACAATTTGGAAAATCGATAAAGAATACCAGATTTTAGTTTTTTTCATTCCATTGTGCCAATTAATGATTTTAATGTTTAATAAAACCCATAGACCGCCAATCACAAACTGAACTAAATTCGCAAACACATTCGTAGTAGTTAGTTTAGTTCTAAGTATATGAACTACACCAGGGTGAATGAAACAGGATGTGATGATACTGTACGCTACAAGGGTCGATACGTACGTACTTATAAGCATCAAGCTTATTTGCACCGATCAAGGACCATATTTCCAATTTTATGTTTTACAAACGATTTTTTTCGGATAGACATTTTCACAGCATATTTCTGCCGCAACTTCGTTGAAATTCGATACAATTTTTTGGTCACGAAAATGTACTGTCTCGATCTCAAGGTAGACACACATGTGCCATTAATTGTAAGAAATATGGTCCCAAGTGCCAATAATTCCACTACGGACCTGTTTAGTGACCTCCTGCAAAGTCGTCTCAGGTGTGGCCATCGTAGTGGGCAATGCTGTCGTCGATGTAGTAGTACTAGAAGTTATCGGCACTTCTGTGGTTGTCGAAGTCGTTGTCGACGAAGTTGTCGGCACGGTTGTCGGTGTCGCTGTAGTTGTAGGAACAACAACCGGCGTTGTCGGCGTCGCCGGTATCTCGGGCGGCGGGGACGGGGACGGTGACGTCACAACCTCCCGCTCCGTGGATGACGGCAGCGGGTGTAGTTCAGTAGACTCACGGATTATTACGGTTTGCTGAAAGTGCCATGCGGACGCTCACACGATGTGTTGTGAAATATAGACGTTAAGACAACGTTGATAGAGACCAGATTCGTTTGTACAGAAATATAAAGTTGAAATGTATTTACAAAGAATTAGTCCTTGAAAGATAGAATAAGGATCCCAATGCATCGTAGTGTAAGTATTTATACATCCAAATGCAGAACTGTATTGTACATAACTTTCAATATCCCATCCTTACATCAAAAGAAATTAATTTTGCATCGTTGTCTACACGTCACAGATTAGTCGAGAACATATTTACAGACAAGTTACTCTAATGGGTATGGATCGTGAAACCCTTCAAACCCCATGTTAAACAAAATCAACTCGCACACGATTAGTTTAAGTTTTATTGGAGTGAGTTAGGATGATACAGAAGGTAATTAATACTTACCAATTCCGGTTCTAAAGTGGTGGTTTCTTCTTGTACGATGACTGGGGCGAAGGAGTCCATTCCCATGCGTCGGGGGCTGACAGGCAGAGTGGGGGGCACGGAAATGTTCACGTTGTTCGTGTCGGACGGCGAGGCCGACAGAGCGGTAATGCCCACTTCGTTATGCTGTAGAAAAGATACAAGATGAGTATGTGTGCGTGTGTATGTTGTAGTTGTGTGTAGTGTACAGTTGAGACTAAGTATGTGCTGTTAGTCACTGTCTGTGTGTGACTTGTTTGAGTATTCGCCTACTATGAAACAGTGAAGGTATGATGAAACAGTGAAAGTATGGACGCTCCACATTATTAATTATTTAAATATCTATATCTTAAAACATGTTATTTCCACTCGATGCTCTTATTTTGCATCACGCATTCATATAAATTAAAAAATATCTAGTCTTCATAGTAGGCGATCATAATTGCATGTAACTATTAATTAATTAGTCAAAAAGTTTGTATCTGTTAAAGTACAAAGTTTCAAAATTCAATCACAGTCATGCTAAAGTTTACAAACACAGTCTAATTTTGACTACAGATGCACTAAAGAATAAATCCCAATTTCAAAATGCATTGACAATAAATCGAATCATACAACAATACTAAAATATAAGTACATTCCAAAACAAACAAAAATATCTTTAGATAAAACTAAATAACAGGTACAATCTGTTAGAATAGCTGAAATTTCACAATATCGTTAAAATATATACATTTTAAGGACTTACGTTTTCTGTATAAATAAAACAAACATTTAATTAAATATACACCTATTAAAGGGGTTAGCGTTTTCATATGGGAATGTGTGTAGCTTGCATAACTGTTATTTGGATGATGCCGGTATATCATCACATAATGTGGAAAGAGACATTGCGCCATGTCTTATTTTCTCTGGTTTTAAAAGGTATAAGGTTAGTACAGTTGTGCAGGCAACTAAAACTCCGTCAATTCTGTACGGTAATCATTCGTTTTTAACATAACTAAATAGTAATACTCAATTTAGCTGTACACGTAGCATGCGACGGGTACCGACACAAGACGCACATGCATGACACGTAAACTCGAGAGCGGGTTACGACAAACCTCCGTGGTATACGAATTAGTTGCCGACTCGGGAGTGGTATCCTCTCGGGCTTCCTCTGTGGTAGTGGGCGGGGCACTCGGCGGAGGGGGCGGGGCGGCGGTGGCGGGCGCGGGGGACGGGGGCGGGGTGTCGGGGAGTGGGGGCGGGGAGGCGGGGGTCGGCGGCGGAGCGGCGCTCTCGGTCTGAAATGTGTCGGTGCTGGTGTGTGGCGCGCCGGGGGCGGGGCCGAGCCCGTCGCCGTGGTGGTGGCGGTGCGGGTGGGGGGCGGGGGTCAGGGGGTCCACCTGCGGCGCAGCCGCGACACACGCACGTTAGTACTGCCACCCTTACACGTAGCCAAAAGCGCTGTCTGTGGTTATTGCCGACATGGACTCGGATACTAAAGTAGCGCTTTCCAGATCCTTTGGGTTTCTATGGCAGTGCATAAACGGGGATGTTCTCGCGATAGTGAACTTTACACAACAAACAACTGCTCAATAGACAGCGCACATAGTGATAGCATTATTTTGAGAATTTATAACAGTCAGGTTACAATGACAAAATTGAGTCAACATTGCCGCATCACAGTCGTCAATGCATAATAGACTTTACAACAACATTTTAGTTCTAAATTTAAAATTATCTAAATAATTGATACGCATCACGTGTAAAGTGTATATTTAGTGCATTTGAGGAGTTGCAGTGCTTCTTATAAATATTGTTAATAGTGCATCATCATACCCATTGTGTATAGGTGGCCTATAAGCTTTCGATAAAAATGAGTGAGATTAAAATGCAGCACTCAGGTAGTTAAGTTCTGTGTTTGGAAATATCGCTTTGAGTGTAATTCGAACCATTGAGCCAGCGCAACATCAATGGAAGCGCACCCTTAATTTCCCAGTCCATGCAAATACGCTTTAGCATCGATCAGTATGCTCCAGTTAGTCTGTTTATATACAGTGATGTAAAAGCATTGTAAAACGTTGTTATAACCACACACAAAGCTCACAAATATGCTTCATATTATAATGTAAACTTATCAATTATGTTTCAGTTGTCGCCATGAGGTGAATTTGGATGTCAAATGAATATTGGGTATATGAGTTGTATTGTAAAAACAAAATGGTACTTTGGACGTTAAGTGTAACTTAAAATCAATAGGTAGGGACATAATAAAAATGTTGATACATTTTAAGTGATCAAATGATACTTCATTCAACATTCCATGCTAAGTGGTCCTAGTACGAACGTCGCTATGATGTGGTGACAGTCAAGTGCAAGATATGCATTCCGTATGTGGGATGACTAAGCTTACTCGTTGGGAAATACATGGCTTATTAATAAACAACGTCTGTCGCTGCGTATGATTTACATTAATTAATTTAAACAACCATTTGCCATTTCAACGAAACATTTTGGTATATTTCCCAATGAATAAAACGAATGATGCATAAGTACTAAGAAATAAAATGTATGACAGTTCCACGCTAAATATGACTTGCATTGGTAATATAAATGATTCATAGTCATGTTTCTAATGACTTTGTTTATATTTAACTTTGAACCGGGCACCGGGTTAGCGAATGACGCGGGAATAATGTAAGTAAATGCTATATGATTAGAACTTTCCCAATATTTCCCATATCAATTTAAATGTTAAAATGGAATGGATTAAGCTATTTAGTAAAGCACCAGGAGTGATGTTGAAGTACTAGGAACCTATTCCTAAAATTCCTAGAACGTATCGTCAGTTTTAAAGTACGTTACATCCGAAGTAACTTTGCGAATCTGTAGTGAGCGGATAGTCTGCGCAATAGACCATTTCATTCCCTGAAATTGTACTGCGCAGCCAAACAACAACCCGCCAACATACTTCGGAAGTAGTGTACAACCCAATTTTTAATTTTCATACCTTATATTTTGATTGCTAACTCCTCATTTTCCGTTACATAATTTTGATAAAGAAATATTAATAGCATTGACGAGCCAAACATAAGGGTGATGTTATAATGCTGGCTCATATCATAATTAATACGCCGATACAATATAGATCACAACATTTAAGGCCTGTCACGGCAGTGTTTGGTAATGTCGCGTTTTTGAATGACTATATGGCAATGTCCGATCTTAAGATTGTTTACAGTTCTTGACGCGACACCATTATCTGGCTAGCCTTTTCTCAACTGATGGTAGGCTTTCAGTCTAAGCGGATGGTAAGTGATTTATATGGTATAATTTCCTCTATCGGACGTGGTAAGACCCATTTAGACGGGGAGTTTCTCGCACGTTTCGGTACGAGAATGTCTCGGCGACTATAGCAAGCAATAATCGCCATAACATAATCGTAACAAAATATTTACATTCAGGTAAGATCTAAAATGCCAGCGAAATTAGTATATGACATAATTATACGAATTTAGCGAAATGACATGCCGCTTGTGGACAACGGGCGAGAAGAGTGAATGTTTAGGCAAAAGAAATGTTTTATATTCCTTCAATTATCGTATCTTCGAGACGAGAAACTCTCCCCTTCTAAATGGGTCTTAAAACTGACCAGTTTATACCTGGGAAACACTGTTCTCCTTTGTTTTTGGCGTGTTATAGCCATCGTGTGAATCTTCTGTAATGGTCACAACGTGACAATACCAAACGCTGCCGAACTTAGCCGAGCACAGCCGAAGATTTCCGAGCGTACTCACCAGGTCAGTGATACCGACGTCGTGGTTCGCGAAGCCGTCTTCGTCGTCAATACCGTCATCGTAGCCGCTGTAGTCGGCGTCGGCGTCAGCTTCGTCGTCTTCGTTGTCGTATTCGGCATCGTAGCTGTTGCCGCCTGAGCCTTCCAGCTGGTAAAATTAACGAAGGATTTTTAACGTTTTGACCGCCACTCCAAAAAAAGAAAGACACGCGCCAAGCTAAGAATTTATCCATAAATACCTAGAAAATAGTAGTGAGTTCGGAATTATTAATTATAAAAAAGCAATTAAAACTGATTATTAATTATTATGAACTGAAAAAGGCCGCCTAAATGACCAACTCTTAGTCTGCGTACTGGGCTCGTTTCGGCTTGCCATCTACCTATACATGACTGTGGCGGTCAAAAGGTAAAGCCAAATTCGATTATAGTGCGAACTTGGGCGTTTTGGATCATTTCAATTGAACAATATACTCGTAGGTTAACAAAATCTTGGTGGCTTAGCAAAGATACAACTCTATTGTCTAAAGAATAAAGTACAAAATCACCTGTCTTTTAATTCTAGGTGCGGGTTGTACCGCTAGCAGCCTCCAGCCGATGACGGGCAATCGTAGAACGTGTGCTAGAGTACCATCCCTCGCCTGCTCTCGGAGACCAGCCACTAAGACTTTGTGGTGATTCCATAGTTTATTGCCGCAACCAACCTGCAAAATATAAAAGAGACTATAGACACCTTATAATGATCATCCTCCTTCCATCTCAATTTTATTTGGATCAGCGCAGCGTGTTTTCTTCTTCCACACTGTTATATCTGTCGTCATCTAACAAATAACATTCTTTCTAGCCATATAGATTTTCAAACAATTCATCCCATCGTGTCTATTATAAAAATCCATTTAATTTGTGTAATTTAGTCGAAAGAAGATATGTGGAGAGAAAAAAAAAATGCATGTGTTGGAAATTTTACTACACTACACTGTATAAGCGTATATAATATTATTCCTTAAGAAATAAGTAACGAATGTCATCAGTACGTGTTATGCTGGTCACGGTACTTATGAGTGGACGCAAAGAGAATTTATTTGGTTGTAGGTATGTGTTTAGGTCGTACGTGACCCACAAGGTCACATTGAAAACTCATAACATCATACCTAGTTTCCAAAATAGTTTTAATGAAGTAGGTGTATTGGTCAAGTAAGCTTACATTAAGATAGATGGCGGTGGTGGCGTCCCCGTGTCGGCGCTGCGCGGAGCCGGCGCCGCTCATGACGGTGTCGGCGTGCCCCGCCGGCTTGTACGGCTCCATCCAGAACTCGTCCTGCAAACGTAAATTGTGAACTTAAGGATTCAACTGCTCCAACTCATAGTACAAAAGAACGAACAACATGTTAATCTTCCTTCTTTCCCAAAGAAAAAGTATAGGTCTCTTTACAAGGTGTCAATTTTAATAATTATAATTCAGGAAATATGGTTAAGGCATCGTTATTTAATATTGAAACTTGAAGATTTCTATTTATGGTGAACTCAGTAAATTCATCAAAAAGATTATTCTAGACAGACCTCAAAGGCCTCGCCTACACATGAGTCGTATTTGTAACACATAATTAAACTAGCGTATAGTAATTTTCTTTGGTAGTTACCTTGGATAGTCAGAAGCCAGAAAGACAAGAAGTCTTATCAAAATAAAAAATATATTAACCTGATCCTTCATCAATCGTTAATCGGGTAACTGGGTTGATTAGGTTAGAATGTAGCTCCATCAAAGACACTGGTATTCAGCTACAACCGTTAACATAGAGAAAGGCAAGGCACACGAATAAATTATATGCAGTAATATCTTACACCATCGAGCGCCATGAAGCTGGCGAGCTGCATGAGCGCGCGGGTCCGCTGCCGCGGTGACACGCGGTGGAAGGAACCGTCCAACATGATGACCAGCACCAGCCGGCTCTCGTCGCCAACGCATGACCCGTATTTGGAATGAGGCCTGTCTTGGGATTTCTTCACCTGGAAGTAAGGGAACCAACAATTAGTTCGATCAAATATCCGATGACGAATACTGTTTTCTTTTAGGAAAACTTAATAAGCAGGATCACTCTATTTATCTCCCAAAAGGGGATTCATTGTTTAATTTTGTTCATAACCGCTAGTATCTCTAATATACTCGCAAATGCAGAAATAATGAATATATATGCGATAAAAAAAAGTAGAATTCGCATATACATTTTGTGCTAACTTAAAATTGACATAAAAAAAATCAATGAATAATAATTTCCGCAAGATCCTTACTCCCAACATTACAATGACAGTCGAAATTGAAAGTGCTGTCGTAGAGAAATAAAATTCATTTATAACACCGCACCCCACTGGTAAATGTAATGCCAATCATATAATTGAATGGCAACATGGACAAGCCAACTGTCGCCAACTTTATAGGGCACCGCCCCACACTAAAATATTCCTAGTTATTCTGTACACACATCAACATTGTATCAACATGGATACTTTAATTTTTATAGCTGTGGTATCTGTCGCCGACAAAATTAAATGATTGATTTATGCTTTTCAATTTAAGTATAGCGGCACCATTTATCAAAGCCATTTATTTATTAGAGTCTCCTAATGTTACTGAATATTTTAACAGTTAAGTTACGTTGATAAAAAATATAAAATCAAAACTTATTTCGGACTAGTTGCATTAAAACTATCAATTACAAGAATGTCCGTACACGATACACGTCGTCGTAAATTATTGTCTACTATCACAATTCAGTAGCACGAACTGTAATTTATAAAATATGTCGTCATCGGACATAATTCACGGAACGCTACTGTATACAGGAACTAGAATTCATGAGGAAGTGCATTCTTGAGGCGCCGTAGTACTCACATCCACTACTTCAATAGTAAAGGAAGCGGGAAGGCATTTTGCCATGACGTCATGCATGCTCCAACCTTAATACACACAGGAACACGAACTCCACAGGACGTGTCTGTTCCTATGATGTCACTGTACGCGATGAAGTCTGAATATATTCGTCTATTGACTTTAACTACTTGAAAGGTCTTCGATAGCATTCAAATAGTCCGCATTTCGTAGCATATTTAGTAATATTCCAGACTGCAGGATAAAATAGTGAGAACTAACCTCAACAGTAAAGGAGTCGGTAGCGGTGAGGCCGCGCGTGCTACCGTGCGCGGTGACAGTGAAGGTATGCGTGCCTAAATCCTGCTTCTGGGGCACGCCACTGATCAGACCGTGCCTCGAGTCCACGGCCAGCCAGCTTGGCATGCGCCGACCGCCTTCACTTCGGACCTGGATATCAAGTAAGTGAGCGTTTAACCACTTAGAACTCCGTAACTAGAGCAGTTTCTGAAATATTCCAGCAAAATTTCAAACATGTTGATAGCACCATGAGGCCACGATGTCACCAAGCGAATTCCACGATACAAAGTTTATAAGCCCTCCACACTAAAGCCCCAGTTTGCCTTTACAGCGTCGGTGGCGCGAGATGGTGGACTCTTAGCGTTCAGCCGAGCGAATGGGATCTAAGTGCCTGCAGACGTGTTGTTGTGTACGACTTTCCAAGGACAGAAATCTAGGATGCGTGTTTTATGTTTCAACCCATAACCGCTATTTGATCTTTAAATACGAACCTTGACGCCTTTACGGTCTGCTAATTGATTTGATTTCTGGGTCTAGAATGAAGTAGATAATAACTCTTAAGCTAAGGAAACTACACGGATTGGACTGTGAATCAAAATGTGGAAGTATTTTCTTTACATACCTTATAAGCTAGTACTTTTCCCGAAAATGCTTCCTTTGGGATTTCCATTCGGAACAGATGTCCCACATAGGCCGATGTGTCGGGCACGCCCCATAACCTTCTTAGGCCATTTTTTGCTATTTCTGAGTGGTTTGCTGTTAATTCAACCTGAAAGGTCAACCATAAAACTTTACGCTTCTATTGCTCAATCGCTAAACGAACTCCGAGGAAGTTTTTGAAATATACTTAAATATTCTACTATAGTATAGTGTAATACATGCGAATCCTGATTGTTAAGACAGAAAGTATGACATAATGACAGTAGCAGCACTGACCAGAAATTCTTCGCTGTTGTCGAATGCGAAGTCGTCATCGTGCCTTGTGAGCGCGAGTGGACACAGCATGAGCAGAGCGCACGCGATATACCTCGCCCGCCCCATCTCGCCTCCGCACCACTACTACTACACTCATAAACACATCTTGATCATCTGTGAACAAAAAATAACTATTAAATATCGTTTTCATATGTACCTATACAAATGTTTGTAATCAAGTGCAATTGCATGAAAATTGATTGTTTGCTGCACAATATTTGTTGTAAAATGATAGGTGATAGGTCAATAAAGCTGTTAATAGGTACTGTATTTCTGATCAATTGATTCCACGTGTTTGTGCACACGAAGCCACTGCTGCATGTGGATCAATAACACTATCAAATGATTTATTTAATAAAAAATAGTTTGTTGTACTAAGTTAAAGAGTTATCCAGTAAATCCAAAGTAGGTAACTCCATGACTTGGCCAGAAATTTCTAAGTGGAAGAGACTAAAGAGCGGTCAAAGAATCCGTGAGGCTTTTGTTCGACGACACTTGCCAGCATAAAGAAAACTGATGGTTTCAATAGATATAGTGGTGATACTCTAAGCTTTGTCTTTCATACATATCATTGACACATCCAGAAATAGAATAAGGTTTTTTTTCGTTTCAAAGGTCTACAATAAATGGATGGAGTTAAAAAAATCGTGACAAATTAAACAACCCATATTGGCTGGACGATGAGCATAATTTAGACATTGTTTAGTTCTCTATGGTGCATTTAAAAATAGACAAATTTTCGTTAAATATGGTGTACAAATGACTTGGTAATAAAGAAGAAAGAGAGGGGAGGGCAAACGGAAACGACTCGGGTACTGTTACACAGTTAAAGGCGCGTGTTGGCGCATAATGATTGGACACAAATAGAATGAGCTTTTGAACGCTCCCCGCCTTGCTTAGCATGCTGTCGCGAAACCACTTCAGGGAATACTTTTATATCCCTTTTAGAATAATGTGGCCTTTATTTTACAACCACTCGAGACGAGAGCCAATACTGTAAGAGCAACAATTAATTCCAAATATACTTTTAATGAGTTCCGAGTTAATTGTGTTGTTATTTAGGAACGCAGACAATTCGGATCCGTGAAAAACTCCGAGACAACAAAGCTTAGGCGTGGTCGTTTGTTCTCGAGACGCAGTAATCTGGAAGGCAAATACTAAAGTACCCAAGATCCCGCGGGTAAAACGAGCCCGAATTATGTACAACTATGTAAATTTCCGTAACTTACACAAACACAGAAAGTAACAAAGCGTGTTAATGTATATTTAGGAAAATAAAACTCTACACAATTTTATTTAATATAAACAGACTCGTTAAAAATGATTTATGACGACTTCTGAAATTCTGGACATAACTCGACCACTCCAATTATTTTCAAGAAGAGCGCGAAAAGCGGAAACGTTTCGGAATGAACGTGCTCAGCGCTAAACGTTTAAGTACGAATCGTACTTTACGCCGAGTACATTGCAGTGAGTTTTATACCATATTAATTCAATTATATTGACCTGTTTGCTGCCCGTGAAGCCTCTGAATGATACACATTTTTTGCAGTAGGTAATCCAACGAAGAGGGAAAATCCCGAGGCAAATCTGCGGATGCGGGGGTCGGTCAATCGGCTTCGATCGGAAAGTTTTATATCAAGTCGGCACTATAAAGACGAGAGGAAACGAGAGGAGTTTCCTACAAAGTGCCTTCACATAGCCGTATAATGCAGTGCAGAACATAAAGTTAAATGTGAAATGAAAAGTTACTTTGAAATGCCAGGAAAAAATGTAGCTAGCGTATAAAACTACTATTCGAATACAACATTGTACGGAATGTTACACCACATAACAGTTAAAGCTTTATTGAATTGTACGCAATTGTCTCATGCCAGTGATACACAAGTATTTCGAATCTAGTCTACGCATTCGTAAAATAATTGTAGAAATAACATTTGATGTATTTAGTAGTAGAGTATACGTGTTTATGGCCTAACAAGGTTCTGATTATTTGGCACTATTAGTAATTTGCTGAATTTAGGAATCGAATAGTGAATACCAGACTGCTTAGTCCAACATTAAAGTAGGTAGTTACAGATGTAACATTATGAAATTATATGTTGGGTAGCAACATTCTAGACAACGCAGAACATAATTACTTTACAAAATAAACTTTCGAATACAATAAACAAAAAACATGACATTGATTGAATTGATGATTGTACTGTGAAATACTAATGATGGTGTAATACTAATAATCTTTGAATCAAAAGAAAGTAACTCCGAAAAGTCTTTTAAACGGTAACGCTAAAGGAAAATGGCAAAATTTGTCCTAGTTTGGAAACAATTTCTTTAAAGCATTTTGCTGATCTAAAACTGTCTACACTTGAAATACTTTTTGTGAGTTTTGAAGTAATTATTTTTGGTTCTTTGTTGCTTAGCTAACATTTTGTCTCCTCTAACTACCTAGTGGCCTTGAAAATAATTAAAGCAATCTAAACATTGACAAACAACATAATTTACGCACAACAACTAAATTCCGTAATGTTTTATTACACTTTCTTTTTGAAGTTTTGCCAGCAGGCAGGCAGGCAAACTCCCTAGCAGCTTACCCTTGGGTTGTGAGGGGACCGAACACTAAGAGGGTTACCACAATGGATCCTTTCCCCCGACAAAATCGAGTCTGTGCTTATATACGATGTATGAACACTCATGTTCAATAACGTTGTAGACTTACGCCGACGTCATGTAGGAAATAATTACTCGATTCCCGGTGTACATGGCAACAATCAAACTTATACAAACAATTCAAATTACAGACTTATCAACTAGCGACAATATTTACATATTTTATATCAATATTTGCTGTAATCACTGTTTCTACTGGTTACTCATGAACTGTTATTTGTCAACACTCATTATTTTTGCCTAAATAAGGAAGAAAATTGAAAAATAAGCCCCTATCAGAAGGGCGAGTGCAAAAGATCGAAAATCGTTCAATCCAGAGACCCCTTAGTTTTCGAGATTGGGGTGAAGGCATATAGTATTATAATATCAAAACTTTCTGTTTTGTAATAAGTAAATATCTCGAGGGCTAAGTACTTACTCGTAGATACACTCAAACGAAGGACGTAACGCCAAGAGCATCTTGAGATAAGAAGTCAATGCGGTTATTGTTTGGGAATCTTCGCGGGGTGCATTAGGAGTGTAATTAATTTATGAATCCCAACATAATTTATTTAATATTTTCCTTCTTTTGGGACTGTGATAGTCTCCTAGATAAAGGATTTCTCCATAATGTTTCATAGTTGCGGTACGCAAACCCTTCAGGGAAGTCATACGTTATTTGAAGGATGGTATATTTTCGTGTGTGGAATACGATCCAACTTCGCGGGGTCGCCTGGGGTACGAGTGTGGCACTACATTCCGCATCGCGTATTTAGGTCAGCTGGTAGGTAATAAGGCTCGTCATAACGTGAATAATTCACCGTATCAGATTGAATTTACTTCTGAAATGTTCTTTGCGTGCACGATGCTACCTGTTCGCAACTCCAATTCGGCTGAAACCCGACTCTTTTTTAATGATTATGAGTGTAATAAATATTAGGAAAGTGTTTTTGGCATAAATTTATGTCTTTCATTATTTGAAATACTGAGCTAAAGACATAGGTAACAAATGGCTTGACTTATAGATATTTAAACTATCATGCTCTTGTAATTTTATAGATGAATACTTTAAGAACGAGAAATGAAGAGACTTCGAAGAATCGATTTTAAAGGTCTTCGTTAGAAACGGTGGCTTCGTGAAATCCGCTTCTCCAAGATTTTCCGAAGCGTAATTTTTGGAATCAGGAAAACAGGAAACAATAAAATTGTCTACCGTAATAAAGGAATGTTCCTATGTATGCTATGATGTTAGAACGTTGTGTAAGAAATTATAGGTGGTGTTATAAGCTTTCGTTAACCTCTTTTCTATTTTAGTGTTGGCTTCCAGCCTAGGCCGAAAGCTGCGATTATACCTAGGGAATGCATGGTACCTAGTTTCGTTCCAAGTTCGTCAGTTCTTTCAACATGTGAATTTCTATGATTGCGGTTATCAAGAAAGATCACCCAAGTCGACACCCCTATGGCCTACATACATAGGTAAAAATTCTCGGAACTAAATCATCTTCAGCTTGAAACGATCGGACGCAGCGTCAATCTATTTCGACAGCGGAAGTCACGTGGTGCACTTGCGCGTGTGTGCATCATAATGTCAAAGTTCTCAGTATCCAGCCGCTATAAATATGCATGTGTCTCTGCGTTCATGTGTTTATAGTTCCACGTTCATGTCGACCGCTAGCCATCGATAGGAGCCCACCCAAGCGACTATTGTGTGTAATCGCAAAGGGCAAAAAGGGGTATTGTTTCCAGTCGTGTGGGGTGCAAAAACTGTGCAGGTGACGTGATAAATTACCTACTTCTAAAAAGAATCCTTTTTTATAATGTCGCCGTAAGTTTTTTGTGTGTCGACGAACAATATCTAGGTAGTAATGCCACTGCGAAATCAATAGTTATCAGTCAGCTGGAGCATAGTTCAGTGGTTCGTCTAATAAATTGGCGGTTAGAAGACAAGAGGAAGTCGAGGTCGGGCGTTTTACGAGTCGACTTAATTGAGTTTTCGAAAGAGGCTGTCACTCGCGACGTTGATTATTTGGAGAGTGCTTACGTTAGGTTCCCAGACAACTGTTTAATGCGTCCGCAAAACATTTTAACCCAGGTTAGATAGTCACCTTTGCTTTTATGACAATATTAAAATGGCACATCTATTTTCAGTACGATGCTTTATAGTCCGCTCGTAAATTATCGCCGCCGCGCCTATGCCTTCATTTTATGACGGATCGTTTAAATATATTGTTGGCACACGTATAGACACAAAAACATTTATACTGGCTACTTTTAATCAAATTTCTTAATAATTAAACCGTGGAGGTGAGGCAAGATACATTTATAGCACTAGTTTAAGCTGCGCTACAATGAAGAATTAATTACAGCAGACTTCATTCACGTTCTGAATAAATTAAAAAAAATCTGGAACAAAAAGCGGTTCATATCTTCACATCATAACACAATGGAAGTATAACTTTTTTACATTTTAAATGCGATGATATGGACTAAATAATAGTTTTTAATGTTGATTTCAACGAGGCATACTTATTTTTTTTACATTGACCAAGAAAGCATTGGTTTAAAACACAGCTAAATCTGGATGTTTTAAACATAAATCTAGAAAAGTTTCCTAGCACCGCTTCGCCCTGTCTCCGAGAAACTGCCGTTTTATAGCCCCGACGTATCTACTAGCCGTTTTATGGTTGGGAAAGGGAGATCGATTTTAAAAGAGGAATAGCTTTTTGAAGAAGCACAGAAAAAGGAAATCCCGTGCTGAGTGGGGTATGTAAGACATTTACGTACAAAAGCAAACACTACAAAATATACATTGAAGCGCATTATTAAAAGCTGTTCGTATTGGCACTTCTGTGGCGCAGTCAGAACCAGCCGGTATAATATTCTTTCAACAAACGCTATATTGCTACGGCCTGTCACGCTATGCAAGTGACGAGCGAAGAGTACAAAGTTTCAACACAAAGACGCCTTCAGTCTTCAGTAAATTATAGACAAAGAGATTAAACTTCCTAAATAAGAGAGAATGTAAGGAAATTCGCGAATAGGTTGTGGAATTGTGAATATACTTCGTACAATGCCATTACGTTGAAAACAAAATGGAGGGGACGGGATTTGTATTATAAGATGATTTGGATTCAGTGAATAATTTTAAAACGTCGTTCTCGTGTTCTAGATTTTTCCTATCTATAAAGAGTGTACATTTGAGAAGCACAGTTGTTGCAAACGATGTGTATTTGTATATACAAGTATAAAGAATCAAATGACGTCAAATGTAGGTCAATCGTCAATCCATACATAATGTAGGTGTGCACTCCTAACGTAGTCTAACTTAAACCATACATTATACGACAGCACTCAAAAAATCATTATCATTAGTATACATATAGCATCGATTCTAAACATTTCTTGAGTCTTCGATTCGTACAATTTCAATTTAGCGCAATCGTTTCCACTAAAAGCTTAGATTCAGTTTTTGCAAAGACTTAAAAAGGGTATATCTGTTCTAAGGAGTTGTATTTTTTTTATAAGATAAGCTTGCAATGAGCAATCGGGCTTCGTACATTTGAGTCGTCATAATAATAACATAGTCTTTCGGGTGTACGTACGCTTTATGGTTAAGCCAGGCAAATCTGCAATATTGTCGCCATGTGTACGCAGGGGCGGACCGCATGGCTGCACCAGACTGTGATTTACACGACACTGGCCCCAAAACACCTCTCCCTTTATGGCCAGACATTTCGGGGAACGGCAATTTATTTGTCTGGCTGTAGATAGATTGTTATCAGCCAGCATTCAAGTTTTATTCGCATCAAAAATAAACTCGTAAATTTGATCATTCGAGTCAGATATTACTTGGTGAAATTATATAGCCCGCGCAAAAGTCTACTTATGAATCGAAAATGAAGCTTTCACGTGAAAACAATAAACGAAATAGCTTTTGTATAAATCACGATAAAACAGTCGCGACCGTGGTTTATCAAGTTACTGATCTAAAGCATGCCTTTGAATAAACTTTAGAAATAAATAACAGGTAAGAAAATTGGATCAAGTTTCGGAGTTTTCTACTTTTCTTTTAATGTACGGAGCTGCAATGTTTACGTGGTGCCGGTTGTACTTGTAATAACACAAAGCTTTACCAAGAATACAAGTCAACATTTCAATGTCAAAGTAAATAACTCATAATATGTAATACAGTGTGCAAATTGGGGAGGCATTTATGTTTGCCAGCACAATGCCTGTCTAGACGAGGCACTGAACCCAGCGTAACCTACCACCCGACTCTGATTTACATATAGATATTGGGATCGTTTGGGATTCCGGGACTCTAGTAGCAAAAAATGTAAGATTACACTTTGTTAAAAATAAGCATTTTTATGAATATCATAAATATGTATATAGAGTGCTGTTACAAGAAATCGGTGGTAACCTCTAATACATAAGACACATCAGAGCCAGACAAAATAAATCTAGCTAAAAGCTATAATGTTTAAGACCCAACGCGTTCACATTTTCCTTTTACGTTTTTCGAATATTTATCTAATACCTACCTACTATTACTATGTTTGCATCTCCTTTATGTGTACGAAATTATAAATGAACTATTTTGACTCTCCAACCTCGTTACAGTCTCTCAACTAGCTCTGAAAATCGTGACATTGCAACGCATAGTGTACAGTAAGTTTACTGTATCACTCCAATGGATTGCAAAATAATAATTCACTTCAATACATCTGCATGCTAAAGCGCAATCCATTATGATCAGCACATACGATACTGAATTATCGAACAGCCATTTCAATTAACACTGAAATCCATTATCAAAATATTTCTTGGTAATATTTTCATAACACGGCAAACGCCAGTATTATTCGTGGAAGGCCACACGAGAATCCGAGCTGCATTTTGCACGTTACAGGGATATTGCAGCGATACTGGACATTATAGTCAGACGCCGTTAAACTGATTTACGATAGTCTTTATTAAACGAAATCCAACATTTATGTTCTGGAATCATAAGCACTGGGTTTAATGTTCTTTTTTATTTGTAGCGAGCGAAAAACATTATAACTTTGTTGCATTTTCGAGTTGAAATATTTTCCCTTACGTTTACACACGAAAGGGTGAACTTGAACATGTTATTTTGTTACAGATTACCTATTTCTTTTTTCAAAATTCAGTATTATAATTTTGGAATAACCAAAAAGAATGCTATTCGTCTAGAGCATGCATATGTGTTATCGATGCAGGTGCAGTGACAAGTGTTGCACATTAAAAATATAGGTAGTACGAAAGCAATGGACTTGCCGATCTGACGCTATTTATGTTCCATTGTGGCCCATATTAAAATGGAGTACACAGATGTGCGTAGTTAGTTTCAATTGATGCCCACGAGGCTAATGTTGCGAATGATTTCATGAGGTTACAATAGTGAAAACATTATTGCTTGCATTGTTTATGAATTTATGAAATTTACGAAACACTACTATCAATACATTGTAAAAGTTTTTAAAACCCTGTATAACTTTGATTTAATATAGCATTCGAATAAATAGAAATGGCCTAAGGAAATCTAAACCTGTTTATATCGATCCAGTAGAAATGCTGTCTGGTTTACGTGACATTTATTTAGGGTCTCTTAATGAAAGTTCCCCTTTTAACCCCTCTCATTACCTTCAAAGCGTATACCATTCTATTACGGATATATTTGCCAAAACCAAAGGCAAACGAAGGGCAACGATAGGAAAAATAATGTAACCCACAATACTATTTCGAGGGATAACAAGTTTGTGCAAATCGGACACTCCATTTTCAAATTTTAATTAGGATTATATTCGGCCAGGTATTCCAGGTAAAAATTACACGAAAGAGTATCGTTCAATAACACTTACTTGTTTAAATTAAAGCCGCAATGGACGGCGTTACAGGAACTTTTTTGACCTGAAAAAGATAAAGAACGGCATTATGTAAATGAGATCTTTTTAGAAATTAACACGAAAATTTATAGCTGCCTTTGAATGGAATTAATCTTGAGGTACCCTTAATTTTAATTTATATTACAGAACAGTGTTCCACAGTACCTACGTTCGTGAATACTCGAAACTTTAATATCTCGGATTTAAGGGATTTGCGGGAGCAAAAGAAGAAACTACTTCAATTTCTCCGGATTCAGATAAATAAATTACGTTTTCTTCAACGTTAGCTTCAACAATCCGGTTTTTTTTTCTAGGATTCATAAACAAGTGTGTCATAGTACAGAGGTACCGCCAGTGTGTTCGCAGTTTAACAAAACAAACCTTTGTTCAGCACTGCAAATAGCATTTAGCGCTGGTCCGTGGCTTTATTACAAGTTTGTTGGACAGCCGACTTCTCGGCGCTACATCCGTTGCCTGCCAACTTTACCCCCAGCCTGACTCAATCCTGACCCAGTTTGAGATACAACAGTTACACTATGAGTAGAATCATTGGAATATTGTGTGAAATATGTATTTGCTTTGTCAGTATACATACAAGTGTTGTTTCTCTTAACAAGACAATATATTTAAATTGCATTATTTGCAGGCGAAGCTACAAAGGACCGTGTTATTCACTTGTTATGTTATGAAACCAGTGAAACGTTGAGGTACTGTAAGCTCCCCCAACTTAACCTTTAGCTGTAGCGCGGGACGTTAAGCAACTGGTTTACTCTACTTTTTGCCGAGTTGGGTAAGTTATGAAAGCAGGTATCTGCATTGCATCTGTAAGCTTGTGCATATCGTATTAACAAACAAGTTGGTAGCCGACGCGAACTCATAAACATACAATGCACATACTAATCCTGATGATTAAAGCAATGCTTTCCTTTATTATGTCAAAACAACGAAGAATCATGTCATAATTTCAAAGCGAAGGTCAGAGTCAATAATGGATTCAGGGCAGGCTCCCGTAGAACTGCTTTAAGCTTTCCTCGTAAGGGACAAAGAGAATAAAGATCGTACGTTATAACAGTCATTGGTGCAGTCAAGGGACTGGCGATGAACTCATTTGTATTCAATTCGATAAAGGATGAATAATAAAATCGATCCATATAACTTTTATAGCTTAACTCCAGTTTAAGCCAACGTCAACGAAAATGATGTCATCTGGACATATAGGGCGAGAAATAGATAGTAGTTATGAGTTCCACACTATTTAGCATCGGTGCTACAGAGCAGTTGTGTCAATATTATACAAGCACACCCCGTTTTGTATTGACTCATGTAAAGCCAATTATTGTAACTGCCAATTTATTTTTCAAAGGGACGTGTGTAATTTGATTTTACAAGGACCCACTTTTTATTAACCAAAAACACTTTCTTTACCAACCAATTCGTCTAGAACGGCGAGTTCCAATTTAGTTAGGACATCGAAATGCAATAACGAACTGAACACAACACGGTCAAATTGAAACAATTCTATTGGAAATGTAAAAAGAGAAATAAGTTAATATCGGGTGTCATAAACAGGCGGTTGTAACAAATTAACAGCATGCAGCCGAGTGCATGTGCAAAACGATTCGTGTGTAACCGTCCGCTTATCGGCACCACCCGCACTACCATTTAAAACCTCCTCGCATATTCATTCTGAAAACTTTCGCAATTGCCTTTGGTTGGCAGCAACTCTAAATTTATGTAAAGCGCTTTTTGCTACTACGTTTACTGTAAACGGCCGTTATGTACTCTTTTGGACGAGTTAATTGCAAAATATAACTTGCTGTGCTTTCACTTTAGAGGTCTGATGTTTAAAAAAAGTTAATGTATGTTAAACCTCAAAATGATTATGTTTTATTCAAGGTTTCATGATTCAGTATGAGCTCATGTCAGTTAGCATGCGTGAATCATTATTTGTATAACTACGCAATGGTGCCCTCAAGCTCTTGCTTTCGAGTTTTCTAAACAACTCGAGGATTATCGTCGTATTGAATAAGTTAGTGTAGCGACCTTCAGTATACGTGAACTGTCATCCTAATTTATAAACGCCGATACTTATTGAGCCATACCTATTATTCAAATCATAAAAGTTTCGTAGCTCGCATACCATCTGGTCCGTATTATTTAGAAAAATGTCAGACTCAGATAACATTTATTTAATGGTTCAAGAACCCAAGCATGCCGGCAGCAAAATTATCGATATTCATTTAAAAAATGATTTATGATTGCCGACAAAACTCAAAGCTCCAAAAGACTCATTCTAACGTTCTGTCCGGGTTAGCTGGGCTTTTTACAATTACTCAAAAAGGTTGACCGTCGGCGTCGATTTAACAAAGTGTCACCAAATATTTGATACAATTACAATTTACGAGTGAACCAATAAATCCTTACAACGTTTTAATTGCCTCGTGAATCGATAGCAGCTGTTACTGAAATAAATATAAGGGCCAATTTAAGAGAAATTGATAATAGGGGTACTGCCAGTATGTGTAAACGGTCGTTTAGATTCAAGTTTATTGGTACTTCATACTAATTAAACTTTGTATGACTCAATTAAATTCTGGCGTTACTTGATGTTTTGAATCGCCGTAGACGAAATTTGAGAGCTACTGTAACCAATTTTCACCTGGATTATTGGTGTCATGGAACAATATAAGTACAAGGAGTTTCACTCGTCAGTGGATACCAGTTTTACTTTCAAAATACATTGATTTTAGTATTAAAATTAATATAGCTGCATAAAATTGGAACTATCGTTTATTTATATCAATGAAGAAAAACGGTGATGCCAGAACTGCTATAAAACAAGTTCTGTAGACCGTAGATAATTACAAATGGACGGCCCAAATTAATATATTACCGATGGGAGTTGCGACACCGTTGAATGTCGATACTATGACACTGCGCAGAGATGGTGAGCAGCCGGGGAGGCTGGGCAGTGATGTCATCTGGGCCGCCGGGTAATTGTCGCCGCGCCATTGCTTGCGCAACACTAGTGGGCTCGTTTTATGGTATTGTAGTGCTCAGTGCCGGTAATAATGATGCTGCGTAAACACTGCATTTCTATAAAAGTATCCAAATATTTGTATTCGTAGGCTTGTGTTAAATTGTGGATTCAGATAAGCGATAGCGGTAAACGGGTTTTGGTAGTTACGAATTGATGCTGTAAACAGTACTACGGTACGTCTGCGTAACGCCCACGGTATCATTCGGATCACGAGCTTCAGAAAGCAACAAAAACGTTAGTGTTTCTTCAGGTCGGAGAATTTCAGGAGGTTGATCCCTCGTTATCGGTTAGCTATTGACACCAAATATATCTCACTGTCAGATAACGTACAATTTATGTATAATGTATTGTGCATCGGTACGTTCAACCTCGTATATTCCGCATAGCGAAACTTCGCACAAGTTTGATATATGAGATTTTCGTCAGTGTCGACGGCGCACACTAGCTCAAGTAACAAGATCTCAACGTAAAATTACGTACGAGCTGATTGTCGGCTTGATTGACAGAATGAGAATGAATGCGAGGGAAATAGTGCTGCGTTGTTATAGTGAAATTGAGACAGACTCGTTTGAAGTTTATTTCGCCTCGTCTGCAAAGACTGACATTAGCAGTAGCTGTTATTTGAGACTATAAGCAATATTAAATTTCACAATCAAAGGTGATGGAAAATGAATGACCGCATTGAAAAGTTATGCTCTATTTACAGCACTGAAACGTCACATCAATGTAAAGTCTAATCGAAGAGTTGAATCAACTAAACTGCGAATACATTGAGCAGCTATATTACAATAAATGCTTTTTAATAAAAGAAACTCAATTACGTGTGAACGCTTACAAGGCCGTTGTCATCTCGGAATCTAAGTGTGTAGCTAATCCCGTCTTGCCAGGCGGTCTGTGGGCGCGGCTCCACGCGCCGCTGCTTCCTGGCAAATTAATCGGTGTGACTGAACTGTCATGCACTCGAGTCGGCTCGCGATTCGTCATATGCACCGCACTAACCCGACAGGCCGTACATTACTAGTGCTACAACCTCTTTCAGTTGCATGCTTTGTTAAAAGTTAAACGTGAACCCGATTCGATGGGGTAATTACTGTTAATCTGTTTGCTCTTTGATCGTGAGTCGGGTCGTAACTAATACTTAAAAGGTTATTTGAATTCTGTCCTTTGTACTAAATATCTACGGTCCTAGCGAATTATGTATGGCTATTGCAACCTTTAATTCAGAAAGCTTTTAATGATCACGACAGGGGAAACTCAGTAAGGTTGCACGAACGCTAAGACAAGAAACTTTGTAGTAACGAGGGCGAGATAACAAATGTTGTTTTCTCTTGTTCAAGGGGGATAAAGTTTTTATTTAATATTCATTGTTTCTGCTGGTGCTTATGATAATTCTTAGAGGGAGTAGCTGTTAGGTTAACAGCTTCAATATTTTGTACGGGACCCTTTGATATTAATTCTTGATTGATGTTTATAAAAGCGGATGAAAACTGCGACAAAGAGCATCTGGTTTTGATCTTATTTAGCCAATTAAGCTTTAAGAAACGGGGCTATTTGTAAGTGACAGATACACTTTGATCTTTTTATTTCCATACTTGTTTTAACCATAGTGGCACAATTTATGATTGGGACTAATACTGCGAAACTTCCGTATCCGTTTATTAGTGAGGATGCCTTTTCTTTAATATAATATAAAAAATATATTGGCTAGATATGTATGTATGGTAGATAGATAGGTAGGTATGATGCCGAGGTAGCCTATATATGATAACAAAACAGTAAGTAAACTGACGAAAGCACAATTTCCATCAATACTAGCGTGACATGATACCGGAATGTAGTTCACCAGTTCACATAACATAGATCATGTAGCGTACTATTAGTTTGAACGAGGCACGGCAACGGCCGATTAACACTCATTACTAAGACTATTACTAAAGTGCATAGCGAATGCTATACTATATGGAGCTATATTAGATAATGGTGCTACGGGTTCACTCGGGTTAATAGGATTAGTGCGAGCTGTTTTCCATTGTACGTTTCAATGAATTAGTTGACTTAATTTATTGTTGGTTTATGGATATTGGTATGCGCCACTCTTATTATATCCTCACGTTTATATGTTTAACATAGTTAACATGAACACAAATCTTTACATTATACCAGGACTTTTTATAAATGCTGTCCATATTTATTGACTACAGTAGCTATTGGCGTGTAAGATAGGTAGGTACGATGAACGAAGTATGGTTTTATGCGACTTGAAAATATGAGATATTGTATGAATGTTAGTTAGGTCCTATCAGGGTTAAAATCACAACAATTTGATTAACTAGATCCCTAACTCCCGTTTGAGTTAATTAAATTCCATAAAACTTAAGGACCTTATCTGACCCATACTTGGCAGGGGTATTTGGTACAAATTTAGGTAACCCTAGAAGTTTAATTATGTTAAAGGTACCTAACTCAAAGTTATTTGTTGATCATAATTTAATTGATAAAACTTTTGTTTATTTATTCATACGTTGTTGACAGCTGTTTATTGTTGATTAATTTATAATAGTCCATTTATAAAACAAAATTAATAAACATTGTCATCTAATACACACGCAACTGATTCCAATCATCGATTAACTTAGTGGTTCCATTCGTAGTAAGTAAAAAGTTGTAACATCGCATGCGTGATCGTGTTACGTTAAAAATGGACACAAACGAATGGACATACATTATTAACAAGGTTCCAATGTCCTTGGATAACGACTTCTTCTTTATAGTTATCAGCATAACGAGAGGTGACTGACATATGCCCCTGCGATCAACGTGGGGAACAACACTATTCCACCGACAGAGCGGGGCCAATTACAAGTTAATCCTTTCATACGTGAGTTTTTGCATGTTCACTGTCGGATTGTTCAGTCTAGAATTGTAGGAGGGAAAAGGATGCAAAGGTCAGTGCTCAGTTTGCTTAACGGTCAGACCTGAATCTGCTGAGAGATTTAAAACGCTGAGTCATTGAAGACTCTCATATAAATAATAGTAGTTTCAGTTGGGTCTAGAACAAGACAGTGTAATTCTCCTTTGAACAAGTTATTAAGGTACTAAGCCGAGAATTTCAGGTTAAGGAATTAGTATGTTGGGCCCATTCAAGCCGCTTTAATATACTTTCAGCGCTAACTAAATTGTTGGAGGATAAGAAGAGGATACTGTATATAAGAGCCGTATTAATTTAAACTTCATAATAATCTTATATATTTGGTTGAAGTTAACGTCGTTTGAAATAACAAAATATATATGTAAAGATTTTTGTTCCTTGATTATTTGGCACGGTGAAATAATTTTCCTTTGTTAAAAGTCAGCATTGTAGTGGCTAACGAAACAACCAATTAAAATAATAAACACAGCTCAATTAAATCGTTGTTACGGACGCTGGTTGCTGACGCAGATAGAAATGCTTTTGATAAGTGCTAAACTTGAACGTACGGTTTGTTTGTGACAAGAATCTATAAAATATCGCTTGTGCCGATGACGATTAGTAAAAATAACACAGTCAATGAAGTATGTTTCTGTTATCCAGACTTCAGTACAAGAGAGAGAAATGAGGCTATTACTCGAATATTAGCGACCCTTTTTTGCTTCGAAATCTGGATAAGTTGAACCTGTCATAATACGGCCCTTGAGCTGGGTCCGATCCCCCAACCGGGGCCACCGGGCATTACACACTCGTATAGTGTTGTTGTGTTAGTTGTCAGTCGACGCAGTCTCTAGGTCCCCGCCATTAAATGTCAGACTCATCAGTTCCAGTGAGAATAAGTATTGGAAATAAATTATTTACAAGATTATATCTAAATAAACTATATTATATCTTGTCTAAACAAACGCTACTCGGAAATCCTGCCTACTACTAGTTCGCGCGAATAATCATATCGTAGATAACAGAAAGTATGCGTAATGCTGCATTGTATGAATCTTTAATTCTGAGTACAGTCGTAATACGTCAGAACGGCTGCCTAAATCATTCCCGATAAACGGATTGGAACGAAGAAATCGTGGAAGCCTTTACACCATGTTTAGACCATGAATAAACAAACAAGGCCACCTGCTCCGAAATAAAGTAGGATATGCCGGTCACAATCAATAAACAGATTGAAGTTGCGTACCACGTTTTCTACTCGCAGTGCGTGATCTCAGTGAATACTATCGATTTCATGCCCAGACTGATTGACTTACCGTGACGTTTGCAGAAAAAATATGCTCGAGCGGCATAGGATCTGAACTGTCAATTTCTTGCGACACTTGAATGATTGCCCGAATTGGGTGACGAAGGCATTTTTAGCAAAATCCTATTTTTGGTTTATTTGTTTTAGACAGTTACGAAATCAGTGTGAAAATTGGATAGCAGGCTCATCTCATTTTGTATTCTGAAAGTGATAATATGTCCCAAACTTATCCAAATGACAAACAAGATGATAATGCAATACGTAAGCGAATAATAAAATTTGGAGCATTATCGTTATTTGATCAGAGTTTCCTTTCATCGAATGTCTATAACTCCGCAAGCCGCCCCTGGCTAAAGGCTACGGGGGAGGATTGTTGAAATTGGATAACACGCTTTGTTGCTTTATGACAAAGGTTCGCTAAATCTCATTCGATTTTTCAAAGTATTATTTATATTTTAAAACGGATCCTTAAAAGCAATATCGAGTCGTAGTTTAAAAGCGTTTCGAGAGGAATGTTGGTGATTAGTAAGTGAAAACTAATAAAACATCGAAAATAATTTATGGTTCTTTTTGCTAACTAATCACTGGTCAATAACAGTTGTCGCGGTTAATTTACAATTCAGAGAAAAAGTGTAATGAAAAATTAACTGTCCGGAACGTCTATTCGTGAATGCTGGTGGCGAAAGAAGAGGAACTTCATCCATATCCATAAATAATAATATAATTGGTCCAATAGTGTCGCTGGAGAATGAAGATATATTAGTGGTACCCAATGCGTTACGCTTTATGCTTACCTACTTATTGATTCATCTGACTCAAAAACATCGTCTTTGTAATCGATTTATATTTCCTCATAAGTCATCAATATCTAAGATGATTCAAAATAAAATATTTGTAGCCTGATACTTAATTTGTTTACAGTATTTTGTTTATCACCATCAGCAAAACACCGAAGAATATTAAACAAAGTATTAAGGTGGCAAGGGTGAAAATGTTCATCACGTAATTGTTACGAGACTGTAAAATTGAAAAGGGGATTGAGGCTTTCGAAACACCCTAATGAAATTGGAATGAATTGAATACTGTGCATTTCAGTGAAGACGAACTGATTGAGACTAGATTACTGGTAGACATGAATAATAATATAATTCAGAGAACCTATGTAAATTTGTTTTATATTGAAATCAATGAATTATCATTACTAGCGCCTTGTGACCTCAGGGACAAAACAAATGCAATAACAATGATTGTTGAATGAGTCTTAGAATGTTGAGAGGTAACCGTCTGTCATAAATAGTAAACATACGGTACAACAATAGTTGGTGATATTGTAGCCACAATTTTCGCTGTACCTGTGTATTTTTTTAGTAATCATAACAATTACACAAAAGCCAGAAGATTGTGGAAGCTTATAGCACGTCCTTGCCGTAGTTGTTTGTTAATCCGCCACAGGAAGTTTGTGCTCAGCAGATTCTCCCAAAATTTGGTAGTCTTAACCCGGATTAACATAGAGATTACTTTAGAAATTCACGTAGATAAACCTGGGCTAAACGCTGATCTAGCAGAATATTATATAGAGAAATTCGCGATGGAGTTTGAGGCAGAATTCTTTAGTGTCAGATGCGACATAATAAACATTTGACGGCGTTTAACAGGAATCGTGGCTGAACGTTCAAGTCTGCTATGCGTGACGGAGTTGCGTGCCTTCTGCCAGTCGTCATAGCAACCAACAGTTTCTAACTACCAAGAAATCTACCTGCCAACGCCGGATGGACTGCAAGAGGGCAGTAAACTACATGCAGCATACGTTAACCTATAGTATAAATATATCATAGTTAAGTCACGCTCTGCATAAATACTGTAGTTTCATAGGCGAGGAGTAAGTTATGTGTACCTAATGTGACACAATCATGTCTAAAAGGTGATATAACGTCATTCATAAGCGTGCCACAGTACCGTAAGACAAGGATTACGAGGAAAAAAGACATGTGCTAAGGTTTATATTTGCGTAAAGGTTTTGTATATCACCTTCATTTACTGCTTTTTAATTTCAAAATAACATATACGGCTTTACATAAATATACTAAGTAAAAAATTTCCTACGAAATATTAGTCATACTTATTTAATAGCACCCTTTGAATTGACTGATCTCAATCCAAAGTGAACCCGAGGTGAATGAGCGTTCCCTCTCAATGTATGAAATAGGGACGTTCTCAATACGCGAATTTTATTAGGGTTTTGAATCAATAGCCCTCCACACATTTTTCAACCCCATTTTAAATGTTTATGATGGCAATAAATACTGTAACGTTAATAATGTAGTTATTGTGATTACATACATCAAAAATATTAAATGCATCTAAATTGTTCCCATACTTTAATGATAACATTAGAACGTGCTACTCAAAAGTAAATGTAAATAATAATCTGTGCTCAATATAAAAGATAACGCCGTTGCACAATTTATCAATGAAAGATAAGATAAATTGCAGCTGCAGCTAATACTCGTATAGTATGTGGGAGGTAACCTGAAAGTTTTACCTTGAACCGGTGTGCAACTAAGTTCCAAATGCAGAAAAACAACCGCTATGAATTAAAATTTAACTATTTGCGTCCACTTATCACAGCAACGTTCACACAAAAAATGATTGACAGAAGACACTGTTTCTAACACTTTAATTCAAACATGCCGAGTTATTTGAGATGAAAATAGGAGAGCCGGGGCGACGACCGGCATCAACGACGCGAGACAACTGACTGAGTACACTGAGTAGCAAACTACTGCCTGCACGAACCGTGGATTGTCTGTCAGTCAGTGTAATCCCGCCCCTCGCACCGAACACACATCGGCTCAGCTGTGTATACCTTATCACAGATAATAGTCTACCGCGACGATTTTATCTCAAATGTTCTTAAACAAACATCAGCATTAGTCATCGCTGCTTTCATTCCTCACTATTCTATCAATACAGTCCTCATTAGCGGTTTCTGCATAAATCCTAATGATCCAGTTTTTTGAAAGTAATTATGAAGTCGTTAGTCTAAATAAATTTCTAACAAATGTATTAGACGGGATAAAGTTAACGAGTTAGTTTTAAGATATTAGCCAGATGTTACAAAACACGAATAAGCTGATAAGCTACGGTAAATGATGAAAGATTTTTTATCCACATGTTTCGCTTTATGAATGAACGTTTATACAAAAGAAGATAGAATAACAAAAAAAGATTTTTCTGTACCGTTGTACTGTCAGTCTTCATTCACTTGCACAATGTTCAAATGTTTGGTCAGGAGGTTTTTTGTCTCCACGTTATTTGGTTCAGTCTGCACTATTTTCGGATCTTCGTTTTGGAATGTCATCAATCACTGACAAACGAAAGAACTCGGACCTTTGCATAAAAAACGTATTCGATGGCGTTATGGATTGAGGTACTTTTATTCTGAATTCGTGCGGTAAAATCCACGTTAAAACAGAGTTCTCGCTCGATATAGCCATGTAACCCTGAAGGCAAATACTGTAATACGAAGAACCTAATGAGCTAGGTAGGCATTATGAGCAGCAGTTTCTGTGGTTATATACGAACATAATTATACATTTATCTTTTACGTGTTCTGTATGTTCCTTTTTTTCATTTAATTTCATAGGAACCTTGCTTTTACTAGGCACTTACGTATCAATATAAATAAATATTAAGCAATTAATTACATAATTACGAAATTGTTAGAACCAGCAATGTAATTATATTGAACAAGATGCCGAGGGATAAATTAAACCCAAAACGAGCAATAAAGCAATTTGAACAAAGAGTACAATGTAAAATTAATTTATGAAAATTAAACAAACCACATTTTCCCTTTCGAAATATTTTTGCCCGAAACGTCCTCATGAAACCTTGAAACATAACGACGTCTATATCACCTTTCTTTGAAAAGGAATTCTAATAAACACGCGACTATAAGCGCCCATACAAATAATTGACGCTATAATAAGTACTGTGAATGAATATTAATTTATATGATACCATGAATCGATTAGCGGCAAAGAAAATTCCTTTTACTACATGATTTTAATTTACATCCAGACAACAAAGACAGCACGTGTCAATGTGAACAGGGCATCGTAAAAAGTACCACAGGCGGGGTAATTAGCTGGACTGATCGATACACATGGGGAGGTAATGCTAGTAACACAGAATAACGCATCAAGGGAAGGGCCTAGCGTATAATATATTCCGTGCTTGTGATTACAGAAAATAACAAACGGGCCTCCGTGCAAGCTTTGAAGTGAAATTACACGGCGAGCCGGGGAGACGGAGCTTTTTCATTAACAACTTGGAAAATTTAGGCCAGAGGAGACAACGCAAACAAGACGTAGATACGGATGGTAATGCTGGCAGAAGTCTTTTTAAACTGAATGATGTATTTTAAGAAGATATAACATAGGATGATACAGCGAGTGTATGCCGTGGTACACAAAATTATTTCTTCTTTCAACAGAATTTAACTTTAACCAGAAAGCTACATCAAGACGTCGTCCATATTCTTACTAAATCCGTTTTTGCAGTATAGGGTTGACACTCCTGGAAGTTTTTGGCTCCTTATATCCCCACTAAGAGGCTATAATATTTAGAATATGCAATGAGCGGCACCATTGCAAACGATTACGACAAAGACAGGTATTTACTAATTTAGTATTTTATTAGGGGAGCGCAACAGGTCGTAAATGTTGCGGTCACAACTGAAATTACATCGCTTTGTTGTCTTAATACGTAATCCAATAGTGTTCGGTCAGGACACGGAGGTAGTGCTCGACATGCAATGGTGGAATAGGCATAATGCGCTTTTATGTAACAAAAAGGTATCTCTTTGTTACCCTACAGACTTATTCAATTAAAATTAGAATAAAGAACGTTGCAGGGCACAGCCTTGTTAAAAAAATCGAATCATTGTTTTATCTCTTTATATAAATGTTCGAAAATATGTTAAAAAGCGATAAAAGCGTAACCCCTTGGTCGGCAAGGGTATCACTGATCTGATTTCTCACTAACCCTCCACCTCTTTGGCTATTCTATAATAATCGAAATGTCATTCAGAGTATATAACATCATGAATAATTTAAAATTACCACATTTCTCTCCCAACGTTTTTACCTAATATGAACAGATTTTGATACAGCGGTGAGTGCATATTATTCGCGAGCTAACCGCAGTAACCGAATCCAGTACCTGTTTACTGAGCTAAGTACTAACACGTTTCGTAATATCAAGTTAATCGGCCAGCTTCACAACTCTGGCTACGTACTATTGTATGCAATGCCATTATGCAATTAAGTTGTATGTTGTTGAAGCTTTTATGTTTTTGAGACCACCCAGTCGTGTCAACTATGTAGATTACAACTAGGACTAAAATATTTAAATATCAAGTTCAACTTTTAAGTGTGTAACTATCTAAGTCAAACTCTTTGAATATTCAAAGTGTTGACAAAAAAAAAAAAACGCTAGCTAGCTAGACTTGATATAAGCTTCAAAAAGTCAAGTCACAATATCGTTGTCTAGATAGTTAAGTAAATAGATAATTTCAGGAGGTCACTGGGAATCGAGTTTCGAGAGTTTGCCGTTGAAATTAAATTATTCTCGTCGGTATGATATGACTGTTGAAATGCAGGAAATCCTACGGCACGGAACAGTCCAACGATGAGATTCGATTATATGAATAATATTTAAGTTGACACGTCCGACGAAAGAGGTTCAACGAGCAATCAACGAATATGGTAATGGAGGACTTGTCCACTAGAGAAATTGTTCACAATTTGGTGAAGATGAAAATTATACTTTTCATTTGGCTACTACGATACATCAAAGCAATTACTGTTTCTCTGTATCCCGTACATTAAAACCACGTTGAATATTTTTATTTATGACTTGATTTGAACACTTTAGTCTTACGTAAATGATTTACGGTTTCAATTTTTTGGACAAATCCAAACAAACTTGATCAAAGCTGTCATTTGTAAAAAATAAAATTCACGACTAATGAATGCATTGTTTCAAAAACTTGCTCAATTAAGAGATAGAAGTTACAGAACTTTATCAATTATCTACACATAATTACGGACAAAGTAGACACTTCCAGTACCCAGCTATTGATTTCCTATCCGTCTGTGTTCGTTTAATTACCATTAACCGTCTATGTTATTGTTATTAAAGTTTGAGTATACTTTGTATTAATAACAGAAAGTTCTTTGCCGCAGGGTAAATCAATACTCGTGCGCGTAACAAAAGCGGACGGCCAAAATATTGTTGGTTTATACTCAACTTTAAATCTACAGCTACACGTCTAAGAATGGTTTCATATCAAAACAAAAATAGTTTAGTGGTTCAGTGGTTGTTTTTTGTTATTTTACGGTTATAGCAGCACCCAATTTCCTATCGTACATACGAGCGAAACCGATTTGAATAAAAACCATGGTCCAAAAGTGTATGCCATAAATTGTTCTGAACAATTGCAGATGGGGCTCATTGTAGTCAAACAATAGACAAACATGGACTCAGCCTGCGACCCTTGGCGGGATGAAACTGATTTATTATACGGCTGTCAAGTTTGAAGGTAATGACTTCGCTAATATGAATGAGCACATTTATAATGGTGACAGTATACTTATGCAATATTGTATAAAATGGTCCACGCGGACGTTGTATGAAACCTTGTAATAAAGCATTTGAAAAACGATGAATGCATCTTCAAATGCAGATACGAACAGGTCAACGTCTTGAAACCGAAATAGCTCGGTGCGGTCGGGCAGCCCCTGGCCCATGTCTTTCATCGCCCTTACTTAGCAATTCATTCCGACATCTCGTTAATATGTCAACAAGGTTATCAATAAACAATATCTATGGTATGGTCTCCCACTACTGTTCACTTCAAATATATTTAAATAGATTTATAATGAAGTTGTGTGTACTACCTATCGGGTCGGGTATAATAGGAGGGGTAGGTCGTCAACCGAACAATGGCGACCTATTTTTTTACAAATGGCCACTAACAATCGAGTCGTCAACTCATTTGCCTCCAACAATATCTCGTTCACTTCACATTCCTTTCATAACTCTTCTGAAAGTCCATTTGTGAAATGAGACGTGGCCTACTGATGAAATTAATTCAATTCAAGACGATATGAATAGTGAAGATCCTCGTTAGTTTTCTTTTTATAGCTATATTGGATTGTTTGTGATTTGATAATATTACCTTTCTATATTTTTTTTTTGGAAATAATGTACAAATTAATATTTCATAGTTTATGGTATAATTAGTTTCCAGAAAAGTTTTTAAAGCAATACTCGTAGCTTTTTGTTTAACAATTTCCTATTACCATAAAGTCCAAATATGTCACCATTAATATTGTTTTGTCGTTTTGTGGCAACAAGTGATAAATATCGTTACAAAACATTTAACACTACGCTTTCACTTACATACACCATTCACAAATGTTATAGTATTATGTTAAGTTAATATGTGTAAGCAAATATTAACTTGGCTTAACGGGATTCTCTGCCAAAGTCTGTGCAGACGTATTAGCAGATTGAACCGCTCATGTAACGTACGATTTCCCTAGAGAGTATAGATGAGACACGATACACGACGCAACGCATCGAGATCCCATGTCGCGGGTTTAAATCGAGACAATGCTGTAAGCGCAATCCCTTTAGGGGAGCGCCCAAGCTCGAAGTACTGTTTAGCGTTCAGTTTTTAGGATCTTTCGTGTAGAGAGAAAATCGTGGCATTTCACTGTAGTGAAGTTGAGTGTGATAGTTTTTGTTGGTTTAATTTTTTGGTTCTGCATTTTAATCTCATAATTAAAGTAAAAATATTCGAAGAATCGGGACGGAAAAAAAATACAATGACGACGAGATTTCTTTCGTGGTTTAACGAGAATATAAAGTGGCAATAATTAACCGAAGATTTACCCCGCAATGGTCTGAGCTAATTATGAGATTTCGTCACTGTCAGAAAAGACTTTACTGTCGCTCGCGTTTGTTGTTTTACTGAAGCATCCTATTGAGGTGCCCTCAGCAGTCTTGACACAAAAAGACGGAATATTAAATCTTGACTAGGTTGCGCCGGGACTTCTAGCATCATGACATTTCGGAATGTCCCTACCTCTATCGGTTTAAAAAGATAACAAAATGGTTTGTATGCTTACAAATGATTCGTATACACAAGAATGTTAGAAGAAAAATTTGGACTGGCCATGACATATTTTCATAGATGAGGTTAATTGGTGAATAGTCCTTCAAGTATTGAGAGCGATTTAATTACTAAGCTATGGTTTGGTGTATTTAGGGTGTAATAAATTAGGCTTATCTAGACAGTGTGTCTATATGGTTGCCATACATCACTGTCTCACCACACGGGGACTTCTGGCGAGCATTAGCGAAAGTGAATTGATTGTCTGCGAGACGATCATTATCAAGTTAATTGCGCTATCGAATGCCACATGAGATTACTGCACTTATAAGAATCAGACACGTGAATATTTTGTTTAGCTTTAACAAATCAGTGTGGATTATGCTGGTTTACTCCAAGGCAAATAGAAATGGATGACATATATTTTCGTTATTGCATAAACAGGGTACAATTTAGTAACTATAATCACGAGAAGTAGAACGCAACATCAAGTAATGTAATACCTGGCAGTGAGCCGGGAAAATGCTAGGATGAAGGAGCATTCGTCTTAAATTACCGATGCTAAACTAGTACCAATGAATCAACAGCTAAATGTATAGAGTAAAACGCGTCTCACCACTCACACGTTAAAATATACTCAAGAGAGTAACTGCTATAACTATGGTTTATGGACGTTTTCTCATGACATGTACAAAACACAGGAATACAGAATTTTAGGGGATAAGGGCCCCAGTAACAATGGGAACAAACTTAAGTAATCCAGTTCGCATATAAACATACATTCCTTCTTCAGATGGCTTCGGGGACCTCTGAACAACTGTAGTGTAATATTTAAGGAAGTAATATTCTTACTCGCGGGAGCATTGCTCAGTGTTCTATCGTTTGTTGCTTGAGTGAAAAGCCAATTGTTTAATATTTTAAGCACACTCATTTTGAATAGCCATAAAATTATGTTGAAGTTCATGGAGAATTAAGTTTTATTTGATGAAACATAACCTAATATTAAGTTAATAAATAAACCTTGACTCTCTTTTCCATCGAAAATAATTTGCTTGTGGATCATAGATCAACTTGTTAAGCGGCATACCTAGTTCCAAGCAACCCAGATTTTTTTTTAATTCAGTGTTTTTTTTTTAAAACAAATTCCCCACATACCAAAACAGAGCTCGAAAACAGCACTGAATTAAATTATAAAAAAATTGTTTCGTTCCATTTAGGGTAGAATCGCAGCTCAATATGGGCTTAATTGCTGTGCGAATATTGCATACGTTTATTTCCTTTATTGCTTCACACACAATAAAATGAAACGCGAGACACGTCCATTCGTAGGGCACCACGAAATAGAGGCATTGTGACTCCACAATGTGCTATTACAGCAGCAAGTTTAAGCTCTTTGATTGTACGAAAAACTCATTAATGAATACAAATTTGTATTAACTCGTGAATAACTTGCTTATCCGTTAGCTAAATTTGTATACTTTTTGCGACTCTTTGTCTAAAACATGAAGAAAGTCATAATCCTCCATAAACATCGTCTGAGATAAAACCTTGTTTAAGAGGTTTCAGCCCCAAAAAGTAACAAAGAGGAAATCAATTTGGTTGTCTGTCTCAGCAAATTAAATTCTTTCTTTCCGGCGGCAAAGCTTTCGTTTGGGAGCACAATGTGTGGGAAATTGTCACGTGACTTAAGTAAAATGCGTAATTCCTACGAATACGGAGGGAGCGTGACACGTCCTGCGCCGTTCACAACCGCCTATTGTATGCAAATTAAAGTCGGGACATTTTTCAAAACGATGACTCCAGGATTAGTATTCGCTGTTTCGCATTCGCATAGTGTTAGTTGCTTCTATTTGGATTAGGCAACAAACGGTATTTCGCGAGTCATTGGTTCTTACTCTATACCATACCATAAACAAAAAACAAAGTTACGTCATAAAAGTTCTTTGCGAACAAAAAGTATTATGTGGTACAATTAATTATGTCAATGTTTACATAATCTCTACCAAATAATAATATCTTAACAAAGTTAAGCTACTCGTGAAAATATGTTGGTATGTGACGTGTATCAAGACAAAAGACCGTTGATGAGTGGGACAGAGCATTGTTGCTGGGAATCTGGGCGTTCGAGCAATCACCGCGACCCAAATACCGGGCTCGGTCCATTTTATGTTCCAACCCGTCATAGATCATCTCGACACCAATCAAAAGGATTACTTACGCAGAGTACTGTATAACTAATTAATGCAACTGTAGTATATAACGTTAGCAACTTCGTAACAAGAAACGCTAGCTGAATGTCAATGACCCCAGGCTCAGTTGCTCGCGATCAAATTGATTAAGCGATATTATGATACGAGTCTTCCACGCGTGTCGATGCTCTTTAATTGACTTTAATTGTTAACCAACACACAGAAGCTAAGAACTGCACGTGCATTGTCTTTGTCAAAAAACATTGAAATTATTGTTCTATTACACTATAGCGTGCGTTGTGTGACAAATTATTGATTACAGTTTATTCAACTATCAAATGATCATAATGCTGCCATTGAGGCAAAATAATTTACGTCTTTATACAATACCGCTTGAAATAGCTAATGAGTCAGTCATTACATTAACCGCAAGTTCATTAAAGGATCAACGGTGAAAATAACTTTGTTTCGCTCTGTTTCTGGATCAAAGTGGCATTGTAAACTAGAAATAGACGCTTAGTCACTTGATCACTATTGCAGTTGCTCTCAACTTGAATAATAGTTTAGGAGACAGGCGACAATATAATGAAATGATAACAAATAGTTTTTATACGCAATCATAAATATTGGACTAGGTTTGTTTCCTTCTTCGGGCGACTGTCCACAGGCGCCGACGACTCCATAAATGGACCGAGGGCTTTAACGAGTGAGTAACTCGCTCTCAGGAGCTAGCCCTTTACTAATAAATACACATGCCTTTGGTCTGTCTCTTTCCAACTTTAGCAGGTGTAAATGAGAACACGAGACGTCAGATGTTTAAAGCTACGGCTACTTCATTAATGAAGATTTCCGAAGCACCTAAAGTTTAACAATAATTTGATTAAATAATATAAGTTCGCGCACGTAGTTCCGTCCCAGTAGTTGAATGTAAGTGTAATAAAATTAACGGAGTGTGACTAGCCTAACAGTTTTTGCTGTGAAATTCTCCAGCACCTCTAATAAAGCTTCAAGGCCATTTTTAAATGGTAATTAGTTGCAGAAACCAGTATTTTATCTGGCTTATTTATAGCTAAGTGGCACGCACTGCTGTCCTTATCGGGCTGACTGCGGGTCTCAAGGAGTTGACTCAACGTATCAATGTCAAACCTTGCTGTTTCTTATCTTGATGCAATGACAATGATCTTCCGATTCTTCATTTCAATTTGTTTAGTTGTTTCGCTTCTGTACGGAAATATTGCGCGAACTCAATTAAAATATTGTCTAGCTTGTTAAACGGTACGGAATTTTAGGAGTTAGTTCTAGGATGTACTTATTAATATTCGTACGACCTGTGAATGCATAAAAATTTATTACAATAACTTCCTTAAAATTGGGTTCTATTGTTATATTGTAAACGGACAAGTTTAATGTATGCACAATGTAGTCATAGTCGTATTACAATGCATGAGCTTTCATCCATTTCAAATATTGAATGTTAGTATGACCGTCCAATAATCTACACACGCGTTTGTTTAACAAATTAAGGATTTGTTTCTAAAATAAATTTTAATTTGCCACGAATTCAGTATCTCTTTCCGGTACGAACGAAGACGGACATTGATGGATTGACGTTAGTGGATCGAACTTTTGAATGGGCAGCGCGTGCGTCGATACTCTCGCATCCGGCGTCAAAGCGGCGCGCGGCGCTCCTCTTGTTTGGCGAGGCCGGATGCCGCGGAATAATATTCCTGTACTTGTACAATATTTGTTTAAAGTTTAAGAGGAAATGTAAATGAATTATTTTAGCACATCTTCAAAAAAATATTTGTATTTCAAAAGAAATAAGCGGTCGCCTATTTTTACAATGTTTTCCAAACGCGTTGGTTAGGGCTAGGTCCACGCAAGTGTCCAGCTATGATGAATGACGCAATATACATCATACAAATTTCTTAGAAAGGTTACCATATCCAGTTCGTCCTTGTGAGGCAATTCACCTAATAATTATAAAAGTGATTGATCACCTAGCAAAATTCTAGAAAAACTGGTCAGTTTAGCGTCTATTATAGTACGTGGGTAAAACAGTATTACTACCTTCATAGAAATAGAGGAGCACGAAGGTCGTATCTATACATATAGGTTAAAAATAATAAAGAAAGGCACTTCATAAAACTTATTAGGAAAGTAGCTGTATTGTTAACAACAATAGGTTATTCGGGGGGCTATGATGTGTATACAAAGGTGATTATTGAAGAGTTTATTTTGCACAGTATTGATGGGGTCGACCCTTTGTTCTATTACCTGTGTTCAAGATTCTATTCAGAAATAGCAATTTCGGATACATGGAATCGTAAATATTTTATCGATTCCTGTAAAGGTATTGAATTTATGGCAACGTAAAGCCACGAGCACATTTGATTTTTCACTTTTCATAAGGTATTTTAGCAGCTGAGAAAAACATTGGTTTAAAATTGTAAAATATACGAGTAGTATCTTTACTATAATTTTATAAAGCTGAAGAGTTTGTTTGCTCGAACTCGGCTCAGGAACTACTGAACCGATTTGAAAAAATATTTCATTATTAGATAGCATATTTATCGAGGAAGGCTATAGAAAACTTTTTTTCTGGGTACGTGGAGTACCTCGCACGGGACCCGGCTGATTTCGCTGGTGGAAGCTAGTCCTCGAATAAAGTAATGTAATAAAGTCCGGCTGTGTAGGTACTTCCTTTGTATTGGTATTTTCGAGAATCGAATTATTTCTGGAAGTCACCGCTGTTCTTCTTAACCAAGAATAAAATCATGAACCTTAAAAAAAGACGGTTTGTGCCAACACCTGAGGATAGTTTTCCGAACTTTGAAATGAGGGTACAGAGCTCGTTGACAATTTATCCCAAAATTAAATCTTGGAATTTGGCCTCAATAAGGATAAAGTCGGATGTCAAAGAGCACGCGATCAAGAGTTCAGACTTTCCAAAATTCGCTAGTAAAAGCTTTGAAAGTTTAAACTACAAACTTGAGTATTCCCATTTTCTTTCTTTTTTTTTGCGTAGAGAAAAAATTGGCGTGTAAAATTTTATGATCAAAGTTCGAAACTCCTTTTGTAAACTTACCGGCCTGTTCTCTCTCTCCTGTTTGGCCTTTCGTTGCAAAATCTGTGCATTAAATATGAACGGGAGTTTTAATCGGATAAGTTTTAAGGCTAAACATATTTAAGAATTCATAAACTGGTTCTTTGTTCATGACTTTGTGCCTTTGGTCCAAAATGACTTTTACTTTGGAACCTTATAGGATCTTTGAGAATTTACGTGAACAAAGGTATTTATAGTGAAAATAGTTAACATAGTAATTGTTACGAGCTTTTGAGAGACATAATTTTATCATTGGCTGATTAAGATAAAATAACAGTATAATAGATATTTTTTAATCACATAACGCTAAATTGTAATTTAATTTTGTAATTATCTAACCAATAAATTCAAACGGTTCGCAAAAAAAGTTTAACCATTCTATAGTTTACATCCATGAATAGATAGTATTTTATCTTCAACAGAACACTGAGTTCGAGACAAATATGCGCTAATTAGAAACTAACTTTGATTGAAACTGTTCTAATTAACTTTTATACTTACTGGAAAGTTCGATCCAGACTGGTTAAAACGTAGGTAGGTACACAACTGATACTAAAACTTATGTTACAAAAGAAAAAAGATTTAACGCTACAATTACTCAAGATTATCGTCGCATTTCATTTACAGCCTACTGAGTAAAGCTTAGAGATTAACTCGGGAGCATTAATGGTCCTTTTATTTCTTCGTATTCCATGGCACAACCATTTTATTCCTATCATTTCCCAAATCAATATTAACAGTTATATAAAATACGTGTTCAGTAAGAACTCTGCCTCTGTTCGCAGATTCAAATTGAAAGAAGCTTCACGTTGTAATGATCGTGAATGCTCCAATATTCGTTCAACTTATACGTGTACAATTACCAAATATTGTTCAACGCACTACACGTATGTATAGTTACTTAGGGTATACTAGTGGGATCTCGAAGGTACACCTTGTGGTTTCGTTATAACTTTAGACCTATAGTATGTACAAGCAAATTACCGCGAGGGACCCTGTTACATCAGGTAGGAATAAATGGAATTCGAAGGTGATATGGGAAGCCGTCAGATAGTGACAGTCGTGTATACCCCGAATATTACGGATCCTTTTACTCTTGTCTCCGGCGATCAGTTCGGAACAATAGCGAGCGCTTCACAGATATCAGGAGGATATAACTTGGCAACCCCGGCATTTCATTCATGTCGATGTTATACAATATGCCCCGAGACGTTTCCGGACACTACAACATTTCTGATATTGACGTTTTCGATTTGATTGGGGAAAAAGATCATTTTGGGATTTTATCTGTAATATTGCCGAGACTTTCGTAGTCTATTTATTTGGTTGTTACTTCGATTCGAAAAGTTGAAGAGACCCGTCGAATAGAAAATCAAATCAGCAGACAAGTTATTTTTTTTCAAAGTTTCATGTATATTATTTGTTACGTGCGCACAATCGCTAAGTATAACATCTGGCTTCTAATGATGATTGATGAAATATTTATAAGCGACACCTTTGTAACGCATTCTTTGAGTTCAACCCTTAATATAACATTGATTGCCATGGCGTACTGCAGGGGTTTTTATGGAATTTATTTGTATAAAACACATTGAGTTAAAAAAGAGTTAAACCTTTTTTTTATTCCTAGGAACATAAATCTTCAAATGTCCATGTTAATTAAAATTTACCTACATTACTATAAATTTACGCACACCCGCGTAGTCGCATTAAATTAATTTTCAATTTAAAATACATAGTTAAGTACACTCGGACCACGCAAAACGATATTAACGTCCTCAAAATTCATCATTGACACCGCGTGTAATACACGACAGTGAAACATGTTACAATATGGGCCTCACGTAACATGCGATTCATTTTCATAGCCGACTGTACCTACACGGTGATTATAACGCGAATCCGACGAGAGATTAAAATATACATTTGGAGCCGGAGCTTTGGAGCTGAAATGTGAATTGTTCCTTATGCTCAGACTCGAGAAAATACTGTATTGTGTAAAACGTTATTTGAATTTTAAGTAAAATAAAAGTGAAAAGCTGGATTGTATCATTTAATTCGAGTTTCTATAGTAATAAATACTTGATTTAATACTTACTAAGATTTTTTTATGAAATAAGGGAATTCAAAGATTAGTTTGCTATATCTGATCCTGAGGTTTTTTAAGTTCGAAATTTTAAATTTGTACTAATTATAATTTGAAGACAACTTAATGCATAAGTATTTATATTTTGTGTTTTTTTTATATCAATTTTAAGTCTCTAGAATTACACCTGTCAGTATGTAGGCCAATTGTGGATGGGAATTCCTGCTACCACTAAATATGTTTTACATTATCCGATTATTTAGAAATTGATGATGTCACTCAAGGAAATAACAGAGCAATATACAAGAACATTGCCATCTTTAAGTTTAATTAATTTATTCTTTTGTTTACTTATATGTTCAGCTTTTGTGTCGGCAGTCATGTGCAAAAATACAAAATTATTCATCACTTTGCGGTGGCAATGATGCATTTTTTATCTTGGTTAAGAGCAAGCAGAGACTGTCCACAATATTTATTAAATCATTTCCATATTGAAGTAATATAATCATAAATATTTCGAGAATTTCGAAATATTTAAGAGGTTAGCAATAAAATGTGAGCTTACCTTAAATCAACGGAATGGCAGCCTCGTTCATCAGACTAGCTGGATGAGTAATTGACCTGAAAAGATAACCAACTTTACTTTTATTCTCATTGAATTTATACGAAACGAAGTACGTAGGTACTTATGGAATCGCCGCACCTGCATATACTATTCTATTCTATTTTCCTCTATCACAAAGACGTGATGACCCGAATTTAACCGAAAACCGCAGTATTATATTGAGGTTTTAATGTCTGTTTTTTTTCTAGTGCACTTGTTTATCCCTCATGTAAACAAGGTACTTAGAACACTATTCTTTCCTTCTTTGTTCCTCTTTCATATGAAAGCATAATTAAATACGACATGAATTGCGTATGTGGCGCCGACCTTCATCACTCTAGCAGTCTGCGACGCCGACACCCCTCATTCATATTCCCGGCCTGTATGAAGATTGTACACAAAATATTTTCATATTTAGATTAACCTTACGTATCCCGTGTTGCTTCAGTATAATAAGTTTTTGAAACAAACTCGAACAACAGCTTCGTAGAATGTACTGAAGTCAATAGACTACATATTATTTCTATAAGTCACTAGGGTACATAAATATTATTATGTATGCTCTAGCTTCTATTCATATTTTTATATGGAGGCGTAAACAGTGACATCAGTTATATGGATACCAAAAATGAAGAGACTAGCCCTGCCTAAGTTAGAATGTGAGTACACTATATTATAATAATGTTTCATAAAAGAGTCGTATGTTGTGTCACTGGAGAGGAATTTACACAATATACATATTGTCAGTCAGAACAGCTTGGGCAGTATTATGCGTTGGAGTGATTCAGATTCCACTGAGTAAATGGGACATATTTACGTGTAGTTTTTTCTCACTACATGTATACTATATAGCATATGGCTAAAAACAGAATGCCTTTAAATAAATAGTTTATGTAATAATATCGAAAGGTTATCGCATGCCTTTTCGAATACTCTTAATGAGGCAATTGAGTTTTATAGAACTTTGTTTATCAGAAATATTTTGGCGTATAAAACCTATATTATTTCGGTGTCGTAATCGTAGTTTATGTGAAGGTTATAAACTCTTAACGAGCTTTGTTTACAGTAAACGTTAACAATAATATGGCACGGCGATACACAACATTGCTTTTAGGAGTATTTGAAAAAATATACCCTTGGTAATATTTGATCCGTGTATGTATGAGTTACGTGACCGTAAAAACCTTCTCGCGTTTAAAAAGCCTGCCGTGAAAGCTATATCTACATAATATATTTTACTTTATAAGTTTATTCTTCAACAGTTCAAGCTACGTTAGCGTCGTAGCTTATTCAATGAATATTTTCCTCAATAAATTAGCTTAAGCTTTAAGCGAACATCTACATTCTGTGCGCAATCTTGAAATATTTTCCAACCGAACGATTTTCTCGATTTTTTTAAATTGGCACAAATTGCGTTCCAATAACGCAATTGCTTGAACTCACTGCAGGCACGGGACCGACATCCCAGACTTATTTTAATCAAACGAAGCCCGGGAATTTCATTACAAGTCCTGTAACTTATTGCCTGCGTTTGTTTTAACCTAAATTAAAACAGAGTGCTGGATTCGATTTTTTACACTTAAGCAATGTGCTATTAATGCTGTATCGACATTCGTGACTTTTTATCCTTAGATTTTATAAACTTGTTCAATAAATGAAGTAAAGGGATCATCAATTTGATGCTACCTCTGAAACAGCCATTATGATTCAACCGCGGAAAGACCTTCAGCATTCATGAGTGACCCCACACGCACGCCCAACGATTCGCTAATAAAAGTTATATAGGATCTATACCCGAGAATAAAATAACGGCTCTGAAGCACAAATTTATTACGGCCTTTGGAAAACAAGCCGCAGAAACTAAAATCCAACTAATGCACGAACTGCTCGCCGTTTACGCGAGCTAGGTCACACATTTCAGCATATGTTTCGAGAAATGTTAGAATTCAAAGACACGAATGGCATAAAAGCCTCGCACGAAAATGTTTTCCTTCACTTTTCCCGCATCAAGGCGAGTGCTAGGCAAGGTGCGAAGTTAAAGTGTTCGTTGGAGGAGTTATGATTATAAATGATGCAGAGGGTCGAAGCAAAGAAAGCCGGTAGTCGTTTACTACATCCCTACGGATGAAAATAGAAGTGCGCGCCACAGCCTAGAAACATCAACTCGAGTAATCTTACATTACACTGTGATCCACTGAATATTTGATCGAGTATGCGAGGTTTGAATTATAGTCACCTTGGTATAACAGAGGCAGGAATTTGTCTGTCACAATTTCAGCACCCAACGCAGGCCTACGCTAAACATATTTGAGGCCAATCAGTTCACTTCTCAATAAATTGCAAAGTGAAATTGGGTCGTTATAATTATGAGATTGCTCTGATCCCTACTAAGGATAAGAGGCCGTGGTTCATAATTGCGTCCCTCATTAGGCGGCAGTCGCGTTTTTGCAAAATTAGATTTTATTTATGAAATTCCACTGGGTATGACCTGAATCAACTTCAGGACACGGGACGCGATTATGTTTAACTTTTAATACTGGAATTTTCGCTGAATATAAATGGGCTAAGTTTTTTCATTTTAGAATTCATTCAAGCGGCGTGTGAAGGTACTTACTTGATATATGTGATGTAATTAAGAGGGAAAGTCTTTTTGTTTGTTTATGTGGAACTGGTGCCGTGCTGACGAGATAGCACCATCTATCTTTACGCCTATCTACCTCTATGTGGGCCACACGGCATTGTTTGTGCACGCGATGGAATTAACTTGACGAGTAATCTTTATAATGCTGCTGAATATGTGATAGATAACAATCTAAAAACTTGGCTACGAACAACCTGGCTTTGTTCATCCCCATCATTTGTACAGCCCCATCAAAATATAAGAAAGTTATTCAGTAAAGTTTTCTGGGAATTCCTATAACATGACCACTCTATTATAGGACAAAGCTGAATATTATATTTGCATCGTAAGCGGTTCCTCATGATACGATGTATCGTAAACGATACTGTAACGGGACAGCATACAACGAAAAGAAAGACGCTGTTGTACTGCCATCGCTCGTCAAATCACAATTTCTTAGTAGTTTATTGGAATTAAAAAAATATTGCGTGCGTTCTATTGACACGACAAGAGACGAAGATGAGGCGACTGCGTTTAACAAACCGGTGGGGTTAATAAACTTAACTGCATTAGAAATTTTCAACAAATATTACATTCATTGGCTTTATTTTCGTCTTATGATGCAAAATAAGAATAAGCTACTTAGCATTAAACCATTATTCTATTGCTACACAGCGATGGAAAATAAGAGATTAGTGACAGTTGAATACTCTCCTAATCCAAAGAAAGCCCGAAATCCTATAGAATCATCTGATTAAGCACAATTAAACGACAAGCTAAAGTTTGCATGTTCCACAAAAAATATTTTCTGAAGGATTAATATAGCACCAAGCGATTTGATCGCGTCATAAAAAATGTGGTCGTGGCTAACACGCCATGTTTCTTTGTAATATGAACATAATTTCAAGGTTTTTGAATGTTACCTTTTATTACTTGACATAGGTAATGTTAAGTTACTTTTTGCATATGTGGCTTAATTTTTATTTGCTTTAATAAAGCGTGTCTGACATAAGAAGTTTTTCAACTAATTATCATATGATAGTAAATACTACAAGAGAGAGCAAGGATTGAAGCACTAACAGGTAGATACACTCGATTGTAATAGTTTGAAGGGAAGGGGTGGTCTTATAGACCTTCAGAATATTTTAAAGCCCACACCAGATTAGCATATCGAATCTAGCTGAACTAGGCATAATATCAAGTTCTAAAGCTAGTGAATGTTAAGTAATCCGGGATGAAGATATGAATTTTAAATTTCATAGTTGAATAGATAAAGTGGGAAGCAAAGAGGGAAAAAAAATCATACTAAATGATTTGTCTTTAAAAGTGATACCTAATCGAAGCCAAATAATGAACACATTACTGAGTCTATCCCTTCAAAACACACACGTATACCGTTGGTGTGATGACAATCAGATTCCATAGATACTTCGTTACAATATTTATTTTTATTATCACTATGAAATCAGTAGAAAAGATTATTTGGAAAAGATTCATAATGTTATCTTCGAAAGCATCCTTGATAAACATTATCCACGTGCACTAAGATGATGGACAGTGAATCATGCGCTGCGTGTGGTCTCAAAGTTTGTTTAAGATCCAACCTCCTTTCTAAAATATCATAAAAACTTAAGGGTATAGTTTACAAAACTTTGATTGTTTATGTAAAAAATATTTACAGCAACGCTGGTTGCTTGTATTGTTTTAGTACGGATTATTGAGATATTTTGTGGTTGATACTTTAAGCACCTAGCGATATTAGCATGAGAGCAGATGGTAACCGCACATCCCGAATCTTGAAATGCAATAAAGATTTATCTTCGAAGCAAGTTTTGTAATACCAATGTAGGATTAGATTCTAATCTAAAAATAATATTTTATTTGAATTTAAACGACAAAGAATCTGATAATTTTAGATATATCTTCCTCACCTAAAATAAATATATAAAAACTAACAGTGACAAATGCATGTGATTACAAGATGATTAAAAAGGTGTCACCCATGTGCTAAGTAAAGAGACTCAAGTGTGAGAGGATTTTAGCGCCTCGTTCGTTCGAATATTTTCGTGAGATAAATAGGTACGGCTTGATTCAACGAAGTCAATACAAAAAAACTTTCGTAAGTACAGACGATAATAAACCAAATAAAGAATGATACGTTTGTATCGGCTAAATCGAACAGTGTGCAATGTAAGTATTCAAACAATCAAATAGGTGTTTAAATATTTTTCGCTAATCATAACACTAATCATGTTATTCAATGCACATAGAATTTCTGAACCTGTAAAGGTGAATGACAATGGCCATCTTGCAAAATAAAATTCACCAGACTGCTGAACGATCTATCATCTGATATTGATCCATAAGGACTTCGTCTGTTTACTACCGCAACAAACCATCAATCAATCTTGATCGAGTAGCATTTACACAGCCTAAACAAATGCAAATTGAATGTATCTGAAACATATTTAGAATTCAATAGACTTGGAAGTCTAAGTTACGAAGAAATGGAGCTTGATTCTGGCAGAAGAGTGAGAATTGATTAGTCATTGAATAGGTTTCAAAATTAGAAACGTAGATGCTTTTATTTGGGAAATCGTTTACTGTTATACAATCTCTTATACAAGTCATCATGCTTATGAATATACAATGGGTTTAATTTCATGCTTCCTTCGAATCAGATGTAAATTGTGATACAATTGAACACAGAGTAATAAATAGACTAGAACTAGTATTCTTGGATTGACTAAGATCAATTGTAAGCAACCACTAGTTATTTGTTATAACAACAAGCTAAGGTAAGGCATTAGCACTGAATGTTGCTAATTCTCTGTAAAATCATTGGTAAGAATTTTAATTTAATTACGAAACACAAGAATGATAATCCAATGAACTCTAAATATTCTCTGGTATACTCACGCAGATTATAATCTACCTCAGCAACTTGACGAGCAAGTGTTAATGCACACTTAACGCTAAGGTCGATAGTGTGAATGCTCTCATTGTTTCTTAAACAATAATAATTTAGAGCCGTGAGAAAACATCGACAAAACTACGCTATGTTGAAGGAGATATGAAAAATTCTTAGATGAGACTGTCCAGAACTGTTTTTATTGCAAGAAATCTGTTGAAATTGTGGATTCTCTATTGGGTCAAACCATTTAACGAATGAGTCCCCTATCTTCACATTGACTCATATTGAACAAATAATGTATTCAAACAGTGATCTTTGTCACGAAGCAACATCGTAACTGCAAGTCTGAGCAGTGACATCACGAAAGGCGGAATATTAGCAATTCCTTCCGCCACGTACTGGCGTTCCGCCCGAACGCCTGTTTTATGATCAGACACCTCGCTTAGAAGCGTGTCTCGCGTTGCTATCATAGCTTCGGGGAAATTTTGTACACCTCGCCGCTTCGCACCTGATATTAGCATCTGCTGATACATACCTTCGTACGCACTTATAGGTACGTAATTGGTATTGGGATCCTGACGTATGCAGCAAGAAGTGCACCGTCAAATTTTTGTTACCTATTCCTTCGTGGCGTCAAATTACAAAGGTGACTATTTATTTAGTTTTTCGTTCACACAAGTGCGCTCATTATTTCAGTGGGTCATTTATTGTGCACTTGCTCGTCAATAATTATTAGCACCAGGCCGAACCGCACATTAATTATGGTTAAGAAGTTAAGCTTAATGAATATCTACCATACCGCAATTAGTTGGTTTTACAATAAATACTTAATAAGTGTGGAAAGATTCGTATAATTGAAGAGCTAACCTCGAAAGCGTGTATGAGAGTAACTTCTGCAATCTATCCATCCTAGGGCATATAATTCTCTATTTTTAGGCTAATGGAAGTCTAACGAAGGCCAATCAGGGTATTATGATATTATTAGAAAAATCGATCTGTGTATTCTTAGCTTGGGCGATAGGTAATTTTTGTAACAGGTTCACTGCACTGATGACATCATAATGCGAAGACCTGGGAGAGTATACAAATAACTCAAAGCATTGTTTTAGCTTTGTTGCGATCTGGCTTGTTTCATTATTAATAACATTGACTGTTCAATAGCCGACAGCAGAAAAGCCACGAAATAAGTTTTCAATCACTGTATCGATGTCCTTACAGGAAAAACTATCCAAAAAGGTTCCATATACGTGCACAGTCGTTAAAAATATGTCTTTCCACATAAAATTGAGGACATACTCGATTCCAAACCTCAAGCACTTTAATCAATTTTTATGTTTACCTATTCTGTACTTCATTCAGGTATATGCATTTTTATATTTATGCGCTTATTGCTTACGATGCGCAACGTTAGCGTTCCAATTGAAAACTTTATCAATAAAAATACAATATCATTCCAAAGAGTATTTTCCTTCTTTGAGTTACAACAATTCGTTGAGACAAAGAAATTGCTGCATCCATATTATTCTTCCGTATCCTACGTTGTTGAGGAAGAAAATAAGTATTTCAAAGCTCTTTATTATTAAAAACGAACGGGTTTTTAGTGACCATTAAATAAATTTACTTGAAAATTAGATTTTCCTCTTGACTAACAGAAAAAATATTTTAATATTTTTTGTCTGTAATATTGTGGTGACTGATGGCATATGTTGACGCCCCGACAAATTGGGTCCGTCTTAAAATATACGACTTCGTGCGTTCTCGACAGCTTTATTACACACCAGTGTTAATACTACTCCAAATGGGGTGATTTAAATTAAAACTAAATATTGATTGATACCTTTTACGGTGACAGAGACTAAATGAGAAAAGTAATCCTAAAGAAAAATTAAAACTCGTTGTGTTTACATGCTCAGCTGTGACGCAATCGCATATCTTCACGTTGATTGTGGGGGAGAGTAAAAACTTGTCAGATTTTATCCACGTTATCTCTTTCTTTTAACTGTTAAGCACTTGCTTCCTTGTTTATCAAGGAATAACAATAAAAAAGTTTGTAACACCTGCATTCTTTGCGCTCGAGTTGTGAAACTAAAGAGAGATAAAAGTTGCCATTACATGCAGTTAGACAGTGAGCTTCTTCGACTATGCCTAAAGGTTTTATGTGTCGTTTCGTACCGAAACAAAATATCTGACAAACTACATAGCAAACCGTCAATTTTTTTGTCGCAAATTTCCGCCTCCACAGTATTTTATTGATATGTGATATTTTTATGTGGAGACCTTCAACGATATCGAGTCACATTGAGCTATCACAGGGGAAATAGTCCGGTTATAGAGGTTAAAATGATATCAAAAGCCAAATCCACGTTAAAATATTAAAAAAACACGTATTTAAAATACATTATTATCTGAATACGCGTGACATAATCTGTTACACAGGAAATGCAGTTCGTTATCGACAGCACTGGTTTTAGTATATTAAAAGGATTTGTTTCCACGCAAATATTTTTTGCTATAAAAGTGATTAAATAATTTATTTAAAAGCTTTTTTACATATGTATGAATACTAACATTTAAAAGTAGATCGTAGTTACATTTAAGTCATTGGGATAAAGGATGACCAAAACATAAGCAGCAAGTTATGGCCCACAAATCCTATAAAACATTCTAGTTCTATTCAATATTTTTTTCTGATCTCGTTCAAAACATCTGGTTTGACCCTTGACGTAGGACTTGTACAAAAAGCACATCAAAAGCTATTTTGCTTCATCATCATTCAGATTTCTCTGTGTAAAGAAGATCTCCGCTTTTTAATTATAAGTAATCAATTTGTTTTCAAAATTGATATCGAGGAATTTAAGGCTGCCTTCAAATTACTCGGCGCGGTAATAAGCACTATCAATTAACATTAAAACATGTACCTAATCACATTGATTATGTTTCCCGATGCTAGAAAGCCGCAGGTAGGGATATTAAACGAAACAACTATATCTTATATTATAACCAGTTGCGTAGAAATCTTGTTCGTGTGGGCGTCGACGGAGTTGCTTCACCGGTAGATAACTTCGTGAATGGGATCGCATTCTGGATAAATAGGTATAAGACAAAACTAAATTGGGTATTACCGGACTTTTCCCTTTAGCCAACCACTTCGGCAGTAGCTAGCATTGAAAGAAAGATACAAGTTATTGTATCAGAGAGTGGTAAAGGTGTATTGGTCTATTTATAAGACTCTTAAATGGGAATCGGTGGTTCCCCGTGGCTATTTCGGCAAGATACTGAATACACAAGTGCTTTTCATATGCTCCGAATTTTTTATCTGAAAGACGATACAACTGGCCCTAAGAGTCATATCTTCTTCACATTAATAAGTTCGCCTTTAAATATATCATCGGTTCATTGAATCCGATTAGCGATCCCATATGGTGTAATCATATTTTTTGTTCTCATTGCGGGGCTTCGTGTTGTCGAATCTCTGCTTATTGATATTCTTGGGCAACACGACGCCAGATGTTACCCATAGTGTTCTTAAAAGAGTTCCGTACTTGTAGCAGGCAGGCTTAGTTTTCTTTGGAAAGTTGTATCAGCAACGAACTTAATGCCAATACAAGCGGATATTTACAGCCACTCAATACTGGTTGGTGTAGTACAATGTTCATTACTAATGCAATACAATAATACTTGTATCCGTCAAGTGCGTTTCTCTTTACGATCGTCGCACGCGTCAACTGCTCAGTATATCCGAAGCCCTTAGAAAGTTCATTGCACCCATTCGACGGACTCAGATAACTAATGTGAGAAAACACATTCCCCGAATGGAACTTATGACAGTTATGATAATATTTAACCGCTCCACTAATTAGAATTACTTTGAGGATCACTTGAGAACAAGAATTATTATCATAAGTGAAAGTTATATTTTTTAGGTGCCACGTTGATTGTAAAAGGAAATATTTATACCTATAACTCAGCAAGTTTTCAATAGAACTTCCTTCGTATCGCATTCAGTATCAAGTGAACCCTTGAACCGCGACAATAAATTAACCAGTAACATTATCACGTCATAATTTATATCCAGTTTTCCAGATTGGGGAAATACAGGACACTATAATTCCGGATAATAACAGATAGTCTTGTAATGTCTATATCCCCAGTTAGGTAAATAAGTAATAGTACATACCGGCCCAGTTAATAGTAGGTAATGGTCTGTTTTGTTTTGCATGCCGAGGTCTGGCCCAGATAATACAATAAACAAATACTTATTTATGACTACAAATATCAGTACAGTTTATTTTAAAGCATTGAATCATAATAAAAGCGGGTTGTTTTGTATAGATAACCCTTTCTTTTGGGGTCAATGAAAGTATTATTGAAGTTAACAGTAGATAGTCGGCTCTTACCTACATATTTTTTCCTTTGAGACGGAAAATCATCAAATGACTCCTGTCGCTGTGGGTGCAGTGGGAGAGTGTCACACTTTTACACACTAAAACCCTTATTTGCTCCTCCTTGGAGTCTTACCAGAGCTGTGGTAACTCTTGCGAACAACCCCTTAGTCCCCTACCTATGTACCTACATTTCCATTATCACTTCAAATGAGTATAAATCTAGAAAGTAGATCTAATTTCTACCAATCATTACGTTCAATATTGAAGCTATCATATCCATAAAGTAACCAATTCTGCCGCCAATTGACCGACGCGGCAAGATGGTGCAACCGGCCAGGGTGGCAACACTGACCTTAATTCGAAATAGATCGGCGGAATACATTTATGGGCTGAATTAATCACTTTATTGGCCACAATGACCGGCATTGATGACAATGCGAGTGGGTTGGCCCCAGGATCGGCGGGCGATCGCTTCGAAAGTAGAGCGTATGTTGACCCATACATTGTGTTAAACTAAATTACTTGCCGCAGATTCAAAATAGAGTCGTTATTAGAATGATTATGGGCCATATAAGACATTAGTGGCGCATTTAATGTGGTAAAGTGCCCCATGCGATCCTAATTTCCCGTAGGAATTAGGTCTACATCAGTAGTGTGCAACATCCTAATTAAAATCTCTGAGTCATGTGTTAAATTATTGACTTTCATTGAAAAGAAATGATATTCAATGTAAAGCAATATAGAGGGCATGCAAGCTAATTGTGGCGAGGGATCAAGGCTTAGTAATGGGGTTTGATGACATCACTTTTGGTCGTAACCGATCCGGAATGTCACACATTTAAACAATGAGCGATCCATTTCGATGGGTTCGTCGGACCATCCCTCTTTTATATAGGACAGTAAAAAAGCTTCCAAAGTCTGTTCGGCTAATGTTCTTGAGATGTTTGCAGACATAACTGAGATGTAACGAACATGTTTGCTGTTATTAAGCGACAAGTTGGTTTTAGTGTTAGCGCTTATTTGACCTCGGTTAATGTAGGTAATATACGATGCAAAAGTCTGTACATCTCCGCCAACAGTGTGAGTCACAGACTCACAAGACAGAACAGACTATTGTGATGATTCAATCGCGCTATTCTTGCGACGCTGTACGGTTAGGCAGTGACAGCTTTATGTTGGAACATGTTGTAACTAACTAAATTGTATCATAGCCAAGCACTAAGAAATAGGCCAGCAAAATTAATTCTGAACACAGGTGTGAATTAATGTTACGTAGAATTGCGTGCCCCATGCTAGTCTTTGGCTAGATTAAGTTAAATTGACTACCTTTTTAGTTTAAAATAGGACAAAAAATAGTGAATACACATAAAAAAATGGTGTTTCAGAATAGTTTTAATGACTTTGGTAGAATAAAACGGTCAATAAGGTTTGTCCGACAAGCGGTCACGACGATGGCATGGCTCGTCTAGATTGCGGCAAAACAAAACATCAACAAAAAATATGCCGCTATTCCTCGTATAGCGCAAAAAAACGTCAATGAATATGAACGACCTATGCACAGATGTTATAATAAATTAGTCATTGTCCGATATGTATGGCGACGGCGTCTACCGCAGGTATCGTGACAACACGAGCGCCAGCATCTGTTGCAATAGTGAAACGATATCTTCAGCACGCGTATAATAACGTCTCGATACTAATTGTATACTTACATTAGCTATAAAACGTAGTAAATGTTAAGAATTCATAGCTTTGTTACGAACGAAAAGAGTATTCAGAAAATGTTCGTTTCATGGACGTCGTTGCTAAAAAATTATAGCTCCGAGACAGGCAGCTACAGTTTTTATTATAAAAGGAATCTGAATAATGGCAACATGATTTTTTGCCATTATTTTATAGCATTTGGAGGTCTTTGTTGTCTGCTTTATTTCCAAACAGTTTATGCAAATAAGACAATAAAACATTTATAGCAGCTGAAACTTTTACAATTTTATCTTAGCAGGAGTAGCAAAGTTTATTAGTTTTCTTGGTATTTTCTTGATGCTAATTATATTTTTTCATAATACTCTCCTCGGCATCACATGATTCAATTGTTCCCACTCATTAAAATCGATTACGCTCACAAAACATAAACGTATGTAAACTTAAAACCAGCATGATCGATTTAATTGAAACCGTAAAGCACTTTATGTGATCTACAAACATTAATTCCAACCCACCTCTTTGCCCAAACATGAGATATGAATTCCTACGCCAAACACTCCGTCCACTTGAACTGGGCCAACTAAAAATACCTAGACAGAGGGCGTGATTGAATCGAGTCTTTCACGTTAGGTAAGAAAGTCTTAAATAGGTAGCAAAACGCAAATGAGTGGAACTAGGTTAAGCAGGTTCGAGACGAGAGGCAGACAAACGATAGCCAATCTTTACTGGCCGACAGTTAAAATGTAAATCAGCAGTTAGTTCACTAATGGAAACTGTTTTAACGATCTACGACGGGGAAAAGTTTAGGTGGAAAATGGGTTGTCGTAAGTGGAAGCAATTTTGTTATGTAGTCTATTAAGTATTGTGGCCTGGTGCCCGGCCTTCGTTGTTAAGGGTGTCGTGGAAAGATAGACATCGGAAGATTCTTCGTAACAGTCAAGTGAACGTTATGGAAGTACATAGACATTTAAGACAAGGAATTTGGGAGCTAATACATTTAGCAGGATTTCAAGTGTATTGATTATTTTCGTAACACATTGGTGTAAAAGACGTCCCGCTCTTACAAAACATTTAAGTATTAAGTCGTCGCGTTTATTCCATAAATAAATGTCATATTTACAATCGCGACTATTCGTGACTACTAATTGTTTTATTTTAATTGTTTAAAATGTGCAATGGGACCGCGATGCCTTTTAAGTCAACAATGAAGCGTATATAAATGACGCCTGTAAAAGCTAGTAATGCTTCCGGTTAATATTATAGTACATCTACGTATAACGTTTATTACTATGTAGCATATAACTCTATAGCTAATAATTCCATCTGCCACCGCCATAAGCTCTCGAAATGCCTCTAAAATCCCACTTCATCCCGTTTGGAGTAGCTCTAACCGAACTATCGTTCTACTGAATAGACTTTCAGAATGCCATAATTGCTTAAATCAAACTTTCTGTAACATAAACTTGTCAGTTGAAATAGTTTCTACGCAACAATAAAATTCGCGAGTAAACTGATCTATTGCAATACCATCGCTGGTGGATTTTTCTTGGTCACGAGAGTTTTGCAACATTGTCACGAAATGGAGTTGGCTGCCAAGAAAAACTATCAAAGCATTCGGACTGACTGATAGCTATATGAAGTAGTTAATAAATAATACTATTTTATTGAAATCACGCCAAGCAAACATACTTCATCATTTCACTAATTGAAAACGAAAAGCATTTATTTTGCTCCTCTACTCGATAGATAGTATTTTGTCGTCACCGATCCCTGCACGATTTTATCCAAAATTCGTTTTAGAAATCCGCTACATATTCGGTTCTGGCTAGCACGAAATACTAGGTTTCGTTCAGAGCTTTATTTGCATCAAAATTGCCGAGTATCGAGAACAAAGTTAATTCTAGGAATAAAATATTTTATTCGGTTGGATTGCAATTTTCCATTCTAGGAATGATTTCATGGACTATAAATCCGGTTAAAATAATTATCAATTTTCAAATTCTGTCGATTGTTAAATATGTATTTGCGTAATATCAAATTAAATACCAAAATTCAGTATTCCTAGAATCGCCTCATTATTATCAACTTAATGAACCTCCTGTTTCCTGCTAGAACCGCACAAAAAACATTGCCTACAACAAAAAATAATGTTTTACATCAAAAGTAATTTTGCAAATTGCCAGAATGCTTTTAAAAACACAACTGTGTCAGAACTTCATAACATGTTACTCACAAACTCCTCGGAAAATTGTGCTTGATTTCTTTTGATATTCACTCGCTATTTTCAATGTTTGAAGGCAACTAGAATATTTTTATGCATGCGACCCATTTCCGAGCACTGACATTAAACAACACATGGCGCGCAATATGTATTCAGATATTTCAGGTGAGGTCAGCGACCGCAGGATATAGTTGTGACGAGGTGACGACGCAATCCGAACTAGCGTGCTTAGCTCACGAATGAACACGCGAAATAGACTATGCAAGTTTGAATTTGGAATCCGTATACTCAATTTCGTATAGATCAACATTGATTTTGTTTAGTTTTAATATATTTATATGAAACTACTACATAACACATAGCAGAATATTTTTAAGTGTGTACATATATATTAAGTCTGTAAATTATGTTACAAATATGTATAATAAATCAAATTAGTTAGAGTACTCACTTCCCTAGGTCATTTCTTCATTATGTTCATAGAAAACGTAGAGGAAATCAAGTGGCCGGTTCAATGCCCCAAGTGGCAACTAGAACACCATACAACCTCAACATGCCCCTTTAACGAATACCTACCATAGTATATCCGTTATGAGCAGTAAAATTTGGACACTACATAACAAACAGAAATATATAAAGAGACCAAGTACATCAAAATCATAAATAAGTGATGAGGTCTTATGTCATCTTTGTTTTTATGCTCAAAATATACATAGTAACTACATAATTATTATGATCAACTCGCAACTAAAATGTTTGACTATTGTTTATGTAACTGTTTGAACTTCATTTGTTAATTTCAATGTTCAGGTCAGGTTTAATCCAGAATAATTTAGTTAGGTACTGTTCATTAAGCGTTTACAATATGACACTGTATATTAATGTGTGGAAAAATTTAAGAAATTATTTTTAAATTATAATTTTAAGGACCTTTCTAGTCATAGGTTTTTATAGATACTTCTAAGCTGGTAAGTAGGTAGTAGCAAAGCACTCTATGCTTCAATTATATATAAAAAAAAACTATTTGAATTAGGTATGTAACTTATGTTTTTTTATAATTGGAAAGTTTCATTGATTGTGAATGTGATTGAAAACTCTGTAAATATAAAAAATCTTAACATTCCTTTTTTAGATTCAAACTCTTATAGCTAAACATACTTACTTAACTTGTTAAGTTACATTAAAAAAAAGTATAAATCGTGACATCCATATCAGCGGATACTCTTCTTAAATTTTATTTCATTTAAGTACTTATATTTTTTAATATATTATTTTATATGGTAAATATATTTTCATTAAAGAATTAAATAACAATTATCATTTTTATATGCAGATAAAATCAAATTAATTATAATAGCTGAGGAAAACGGATATGTTTTCCTGAGTTCTGATTGGCTAAATGCTTTCCTGTTGCGGTAACTTAAATTATGAATTGAGATTTGTTTTTTAAATTGTTTCATTGACATGTCAATTTTGAAAAATTGACATAAGTATATAAAGAATATTAATATAATAAGAAGTAGCTGCTAATACTGTAAAAAGAGAGTATGTTAAAATAAAGAAATTTAAATTAAAAATATAATTAGCAAATAAAAAAGTATTTATTTTGGTGAAGTAAGAATTTAATAAAGGTTTGACCTACAGTATGTTTCACAGGTCTTTCTTTGAGCATGACCAAGTTGACTAGACACCAATTTCTTCCATGTACTCTAATTACTTATTAAAAACAAAAATAACTAATTAGGTACTTACTTATTTTCTATTATTAAGACAGATATGTAAACACATGTTGTTATTATGTATTCAAGACTAAAAATGTGTATAACCTAGGCCAGTCAAGTATTTGACTTAAGCCTTACTTAACTGTACTTTTAAAACTAATTTATTGCTTTGCTAAAAAAAATCTTTATCATGAAAGTTTAAAATTAAAGTAAGCATTACTTACCGTATCCATATATGAAGTACTAATATTATCGTTAAATTGATTCGAGATTTGGGGCAATGTTTTAGATGCTCGAAGTTGAAAGACAGGTTATAGATAAGTTTACTTAACTGTAAATATGCGTGTTCTTGTCACAGAAAGTAACTGGCAACCTATCTCAATAATAAAATCGCCTATGTCAAGTAGCAGCTATGAATCTCATTTTATTGTGGAGTCACAAGGTATCAACGCAAGTAACTGTTTGCAAGATAAGATTTTACAAGGATATGACTTCATAGTAGCTTTTTGTTTTAAGAAGCGTTGTTTATCGAAGGTGGGGGCGATTATTTAGGTTTAAAACGAGGCCTTACTCAGACTTTTACACCCAAACATTTTTTCATCCTTTAGTGAAGTTACGATTATCTTAGAATTATATCTGACATAGTTTAGTTACTATAAAAATGTTATAAGACCTCACTTACCTGGTACTTCGTTTGCTTCGACGCCAAAAAATAAAATAAACAATATTTTAATTCATAAACAAAACACTACCTAAATAAATCGACGGTCACACACCAAACCACAGTACAATCAACTCCACAAATCTCAAACTTGACCCATCCCGAGTCTCGGAGAGGGATCCTGGCCGAAAAATATATCACTATTCTTACCAGTCAATAAGATAAATACATTTATAATTGACTTATACTATCTTTGATATATCGTTATACGTTAATTATTATGCATATTTTTAAGAGACAATATTTAAATAATAAATCTTGTAAAATAACACATTACAAGAAAATATTTTTTGTGATAATGGTAATACTGGTTGCCATTCCAGTGCCATCTGTTGTAAGTCATAGAATTTTATAAACCTTCATAAAGCGACATCTGTTGGTGATAGGAACAGCGACATCTAGTAACGAGCAGAATCAACTATTCAATGTGCGACATCTATCACCAAGTAGCGAGACTATTTATGTTCAGATTGTCGATAGATGGCGGGTGTAAAACACTTTTCTTTGTGGTCAAAAGATGGCGGTACGCCCCAAAGTTTTTAAGATTTTTTTTATTGATGGAATAACATTACGTGGATTATTTAAAACAATCCATATTATTATTTGGAATTATTAAGTAATCTTCTTTCAAATTATATTTGAAACCTAAATCTAAGCCGTCTGTACCTTATGTCCTGAATTTGATACTAACACCGATTGCTAATTATTTTTTTATGAGAAATAAGTGAACATTAACATGAAACCAGGTATTTTATTATCCCTAACAGCATATTTATGATGTTTAGTTTATTTGTATCTAGATACACATATCTGTTCATCCATAACCAGTAGCACTTTCTGACCTACCTATGTGTCTCTAATAGGTACCTAGGTAAGGTATTTTAAGGTTTGCTGGCAGAAAACAAGAAATGTATTATAGATAGGTACCTATCTGAAATTAGTGTACAATGGTTGATGCAGGGTAATAAATCCATCTTCAAGGTGCCAATGACTCCTTATGTTAGGTATGTCACCTTCGTCCCCACATCACCTGTTCCTACAGACACCAGCATATCAAGCTAATACAATCTGTCATATTTCCTTAACAGTTCAGTTGATTTGGAAAATGTTGTAGTTTTGGGTAGGTTCATCCTACTTTAGATTTGCGATATACTTAGATGTAGGTATTTAATTATATTGAATTGATTTTAAGAGAGAGAGAGAGATTGATTGATTGAGGAATTCTTGAATTTTAAAATGACTTGAGATCATGAATCTTAACACTACAAATAAATCAGCACGGTAATAATTTATCAAAATCTCCAAAAATAAATTACGTAAACAAATTCCCGAACCAAAAAAAATATTCCATTAGAACAAGAGTTAATATCCCAAACAATAAGTGAATTCCCATTTGATGAGGAGCTCCAAGCGTCATTGTGGCAGCATATGCTGATATTCCCAACGCTGGGCGTGTCCTATAACGAGCTGCCACACATTTGTGACAACTGGCGACGTTGACGGCTTATCTTGGGGCTTTATCTATTCCAACGAGAGCCGTCGCTCGTAGCCATTGCCGCCCGTTATTTTTGTTTCGAGATTTTAATCTAAGATCTGTCCGTTTTCGATGGCGTTTTAATACTTATCAGTGAGAAATGTGGTCTGCAGTTTGTATGAATATTTTCTTTTATTAATAATTGCAATACTTAGGTAGATTTATGTTTGCTTTGATGCCGTACTTAGCTGGTTTTAACCTAAAGATGTACCTACCTACCTATTCCTAGCGAGTAGGTAGGTGCTTGTAACTGAAACTAAGCATATTTTCAACATATGTAGGGACCTAATTAATGTTGTATGTTCAATGTAACATCGATAACTCATTCACGGCCGGAACTCAAAAGTGATTATCCAAGAAAACCTTGTAGATGAAAAAGGTTCTAATTTCGAAATGTTTGGCAGTCGGAGGAAGGTGCATACTGGGTGCGGAGCGCCACGTGAGCTGGCCTCGTGACCCATGGCCACCGGCCACCCGCCACCCTTCTCCCCAGCCTTTATAAATTCAGCTTTTGTCATAATTTTCCCTTTAAAAAGTTCTCGCTATTGTCTACGCAAAACTCCCGAAGTACACGCTGAAGTTGAGGTAAAACAATCTACTTTATATGGACTCCCTTTTATTTATAACGAGAATGAAATTGTGCGCGCAAATAAACTGCCATGAATTTCACTATCCGCCTTAAACGTTTTGACAAGCGTATACATTTGCATTAAGTCGTCGTCCGCTCATCGAGCCAGAAAACTTACAATTAATATTAAAACATGCGCAATAAAATAAAGCCAAGCAGTCGGAAAGTATTCGCGTCACCCGAGCACTGCTTTTGACATGGCTATTATTTTAATGGAACGTGAAAATGTTCTAAGTGCTCAAACATTGCGTTAGAACTTTCCACCTTATGCTAATCTGTTTACAGGTAGGAATTGATTGTGTATGGTTAAGTGTAACCCTGTTAAATGTTGGGGCCTTCATCGCTACCGTGGACTATGCGTACAGTGATGCAAATGATACAGTTCAGGATATTGTTCTTCTTCGTACCATAGACACAGTTTCTCGATACCGGTTAGGAAATCGATAATATGTGCGCATAAACTAACAAACATCGATTTTAATAAAACAATATTAGTATTTGTTTACCTGTATTATACGATGCCTCCGGGGTATGACCAAAGTTTAGGTAATGTAGGTACCTACATACATACATGCTATTGTTACCATGCTTTCCAATTTATACGGCACTTTGCATTAATGTATAATTTAGTTACGGCAAGTCACGTGTATGATTTTCTAATCAGCTATAAATTTGATTCCTTCCGTTTTCAGTGAGTAACAAGAATCATGAAACCATACATCTTGGTATTTATTATGTTTGGACAAATTAAGCTTAGCTTAGCATAGTAGTTTAGGCCCGACTTCGATTGCCTACTACTAAGTATAAATAGTAAATGAACGCAAAATCTATCTTAATAATAGAATATTGAGAATATCCAAATATTCTTTACATCGGTCCATAGCGACGAGTCTTTTAACCTATACGTGATGCAAACAGTTTTGACATTTTAGGATTACATTTCGGTGGCAATTTCTTCACAAATTCTCAACCCTCTCGTCGTAGTGTAGAACAAAATAGCAGCCGAGCGTGCATACCTCTCGTCGGGATTGCGATGATCAGCATTTGACCCGCAATCAACGGGAGTGCACCAGTACATATACCTTCGTATGTAAATACACACCCGATGGAATAAGATTTCTAATGTAATTGACAGCGTAAAGATTGTTTCGGACCTAGGATCTTCCCCATGAAGTAGCCATTGAATTTAAATAATGTTTATGTGTTAGTTACTGCAGTTTTTACTTTATTATATGTATATCTGGATGACAAATTCCTGGATTGATAGATTGCGTAATGTTTCCTCACATGTCTTCTTTAAAAAACGTCCAACAGTCACTAGAATTTCCAAATCCACTAGAATAATTTCAGAATTTAGCTGATTCTACTATGACAAATTATCCCAACTAGTTTGAGTTTAACAAAATATAAAACAGCATCTAATAGAATCCCAGTCTCAGAGCTCCTAAGTTACGTATACGTATCGAGTTCGCGATCGCCATTTCATTTGAGGAGTTCTCCTCAAGTGGAAGGACATGGGCGGCGGTCCTCTCGAGATTTAGTTCCATTCCATCGTATTAGTAGATTGGATCGTCGTCAGCCACTATAAAAACCCGCCCCTGAACCATTCCTACCACTTCATTGAACAACACTTTATGTTTTGTTTAAATTTTACTTACTTGACGCTACGTCAGAATTAACTCGCACTGGCAGCTTCATCTCTGTGAGCCGTAAGAGTTTGTAATAAAATAATATTGTCTTAATAGCTTTCCCAATAGATTTGAGTAGAAAATATCATGCTATGTAGTCAAACGACAGCTTATATTTTCCTACTGAAACTAATATCATCATCATCATCAGCCTTCTTATCGTCCCAATGCTGGGCACAGGCCTCCTCTCACACTGAGAGGGATTGAGATAGATAAATTAGATTTATTTGCGTTTGATTTATTTATTGCGTTAACTAATATAACTTTCTCTAAAACTATCGTCGAAAATGTTTACAAAAAAGATAAATATCTACATACAGATGTTAATGTTAAATTGTTCACACAATAAAACTTATTATAATAAGTAATGTTAATTGTGTAATTCACGCAATAGTTGGAACAATAGTGCGTGGGGTGTCGCGAGTGCGGAGTGTCAGCGCGTTACATCCCGCCACGCGCAAGGGTGAAGCGAGCCCTCACTCACTTTATTACTACAATGACTTGACATTTATTATCAGTTATGAAAATAAATTTCTCGTCGTCAAAAAGGGAAAAATAAATTAAACTCAGTCGTACGCAAATGAAAAGTGTTTAAAGCTTAATTGCGTAATATATTTGACGTTAGGGCTGCCCGTTGGTTGCAGTTTTATTATAATATTTTAATCATTTGTGTCATCGCTCCAGTTGTGTTTCTTATGTGATGGCGACCCTTAGACGGGAAATCGTTGGGCTTAACGGTTTGTTTTATTGTCGACAAAATTTGATGTTAATGTACTGCGCACTTCATAGACAGCCATTAGAAACTGCCATTTTCATTACTAGGGTGAGAGTTCTGTCAAATGAAATATTTAGTTCTTGATAAAGTGTTGTTTTGTAGATATCTGCGGATTGTGTGTACGTGACATTGATTCGTTGTTACAAATGTTGTATAATGGTTAGAATCGGAGTTATTTTTTTACAGTGAGCTCGTGTGCTTGTGTTCCGTGACTGAGCCCAGTTTGTAGGGTTTAGCACCTTGTAAATCTCCACATAAAATATACAATGTTGTTCGTCACTCACTATTGTTTCGGCGCGTGCCCTTACATTCTTGCTTTTTAGTTTCGATTTAAATTAACCGCGAAGAAATATGTTTTATGAACATTTCCTGTATTTGGGGATATTTTCATGGTTGCTACTGAATGTTTGGTTTGGAGCGGGTTACTTTGTTTATGTTGTATAAAGGGTTTATTTCATTATTTTATAGAGTTCCATAGATAAAGACTTAGCTAAACTTATTGAATCTTTCTTTGAAGAATAAAAAGTAAGTTCTAATCGATCTCATAAACACGTTAAAAAGTAGTACATTTTGTATTTTTAAACTTTTCTTTAGTGCATAGTGAGGCCATTAACAGGCAGTTTGAACAATCCCCCGGCAACCGTTTGAGGTCAGCGGTCCGATTTACGGCAGCTGTGTTGGATGAAGATTGACTCGGTACTGCTAACAGTTTTTTTGTGTAGGTGTAAATCTTAAGGCACGTTTACGACGCTTTATAATATGGTGTAAATGATGAGAGTTCGCGGTCACTACACGGTCTGGAAGTACTCTGGGTCTTAATCAATTTAGTGAAAACAAGTGACTATCATTTTATATAAGGTAGCTAAGTAATACATACCTGTACACATTTAAATCATGTTTGATTATATTATGAACATTGATAGGTATACATAAAAATACGCCCAAACGTCTGTAAGTAAATATGAACCAGGATTTTTGAACCTTTTCAGAAAATTACTATATAGGTGACTCTTTTTTTATCGTAAATAGAAGTTCCTCTTAACAAAGTAGGTAGGTATTTATATCATGAGGTCGTCGATGACTTAATGGCTGACGTGTGGTACTTGGGCCATGGTGTTACGACCAGACCTTTGCTATAACAATAAGGAACAGTAAAACAACACTTTTAGAGGGGTCGTGAAATTTTTAATGTCCCACTGGTCGCGATTTAGAGAAGCATATAATGCTCGCAAATATATTAAGCATTAGCTTCCGCCATCGGAGTCACCCGCGTCCCATGGGAACTATTCCGCCCACCTGGCTAAAAGTAGCTTGTAGCCTTCCTACATTCGAATAATTATTCAAATCGGTCTGTTAGTTCCTGAGATTAACGCGCTACACAAATACAGGCATAAAATAAGGACAATAACAAATCCTGCTAGGACGAAACTTCCCCTCTCCACGCTATGTCTAATAGTTTGGCCAATATCCAGGAACTACAAAGATCAAGCAATACTGTTACATTGGTGTAGATAGATTATATTGTAGACGCCAGCATATTATGTTACCACAATCAGCCAAATTACAAAGTTGATTGATAAAAATACATATATGTTTAAAGGTTCTTCAAACACATAGGAAGTGGTGAAGGGTGGGCGTTTTGGGGGCTATCTTTTGTAATTCTTGACGTTCAAAAAGTGCTGTTTTGCAGCCAAGTTTGAATAAATGATTTTGAGTTTGAGTTTGCTTCTGTAAAAAAAATAGATAACATTGCTTACATACATACATACTACTTCCCAAACGACGAAACGAACTTGTTCGAATGTTTCGCTATTCACAATATCAATAATTGTATTTTATAATGCTTCAAATAAAACCGCGAAACCAATAACTATTACGGTCTGGGTATAAAGTTATTTTAAGTAGTTAGATATGTAGGTATAGCATATCGATTTCATGCGTGTAAATCGTTTATCAAGGAACGCGGTAGAGTTGTGGAGAAATGAAACTCAAACTCATTGGAATACTTGCCGTTTTGTATGTGTGTTACCATGAAATCGATGCAGGTATAGTTCAATTACACTATTATGTACTTTGTCATTTCATTTCCTTAATACAGGAACATCGCAAGGTATCACATAAGATCAGAAGCGTAGCGCGTTTTGGGGGGTCCCGTATACAATTTTGGTGAGGCCCTTAGGAAGGGTGAACATTCTTCACAAAAGAAAAAAAAATGCGTTAAATTATATAAATTACGTAGGAGTATTCATACGTGGTCAGGATCTACGAGAGATGTGCTTTTGTTAGTACAAAATCCAGCCCGGCCCATACGTTATTTTTGCTATGTTCTGTCTAGCACACAAAGACCTCTGTAAAACTCTGACACTCCCTCCAGATGCACCCACAGCGACAAGGATCATTAAATTTTGATGATATTCCACTCAAAATAAGGCATTACCTATGAGGCATTATCTATAATCTACACTGGTTGGTAGTCCCAATTGGTTTTTACACTTATTTCATAATCCTGGGTAAAATAGTTATTAATAAATAGGAGTTACTTGCGTTCTTCTACGTTAAGTTTATTTTAGAATCGGCGACTAAATTCAATACAAGTCACATCTAATATAGGTGCTATATTTAAGAGTTTGGTAGAGGCCGGAATGAAATAAGTCATTTGAAGTTAAATTATTGTAGCCAGCTCAATTTTTTTTTGTTTTATTTGAAAATCTCGATCCTTCTTGAACCTTAGTACTTAAATATCTAAAACAAACGTATAAGATTATAAATAAGTACGATATAATTTTCAGTGGCACAGAAATTAGAGTTTTGGTAAGTATTCACTTGTTTATTGGTGTTACCGAATGAAATTTTAAGTAGTAAATTATATATATTTTTAGGGAGCCAACAACGTCTGTCGATGCAAGAAGATTTCATAGAAAGAAGACCGTTTCAAGCGATGGCGACGGTCGCATACGCGTGCGATCGAATGACGTACATGCAAAGTAAATTAAACATAGGACTAGATTTTATAATTTTTTAAGTTAAAACTATACACTATAAGTGGATTTTGTTGATGGTACTAACCTCAGATTAATGAAGGACAATAGATGAAGTGTAACTTAGCAGGAAGAACCTACGTATTGCTATCCTGGTTATGCAAGTAAAAACTCGGTATTTGAAGAAACAAGATGGCAATGTTTTTGTCAGGATGACAATTTCAGTCCGCGTACAGCCCTGTTTGACAAATCAGTGTCAAACGCTATCACCCAGGAATGTACCAAAAGTTTTAATCGATATCGACGTTACTTGATAATTAAAAACATGCTAAGCAAAAGAAAATATTTGAGTTTCAACAGTAAAACCAAAATATGAATAAATAGCTATATGCGTTTCTACCTTTAACAACTGACTTGAAAAAAGAGAAGAGGTGCTCAGTTCCTCGGAATTTTATAGTTCGAAGATGGCTAAACCGCTTATAATACAATATTTTTGCTTTGGGAAGTATGCTTTCCAGTCGTGGTCTTCATATTATAGGTTTACCTACACGGACTTGAGTATTTTGAGTCATTTATTTATTTTTATACATATTTTTTTCATTTTTACATATTAATATAAAAAAATAAAAACATTTAAAAATATAAAAAATAGGTCACCACCGATATCGGGAACAGGGTCCAAGCTACCGGTGGTTAGGGTCCCAGAGACACAAACCTCCTCACAATACGTGCCGTTTCAAGGAGTACTGCCTTCTGAATCTGTCCCTTGATCCATCTGCCTAACGAGAGCCTCTTCAGATGTTGGTCGAGGCTCTTGGCCATTGGCCGTAACGACAATCGGCACGATGATAGCTGTGTCGACATTCCACATGGCGACAACCTCGTGTGCTTCATTTGTTTGAGTATTTTTATTGTTACAAAAATAAATGAAGTAGGAAAATCAGATGTGGCTACTGGGACGCTGCAACAATGAGGTTTATTCGAAAATCTGATCTAAGTCATATCAATTCGTAAGGAATTATTGTAAAATGATTAATGTTCTTATGATAATCGAGGTTTAATAAAAGTCGAAACATGAAAAAAACATTCTTTAATTTATGGATTAAAGTGTCGTGAGCACATCCTCCAATGGTTTTCGGGCTGATTCTCATCCGATCCGTAACAGGGAAGCGTTGCACACGGATGTCTTCAATTTTCGGAAACCTTGAAGATATAAGTTAAATATTACATAAGTTAGTTAAGTTACATTGATTTACATAAAAGGTCAAGTTTCGGGCATGAGCGACATTAATTAATCAACTGTCGATAACAGTTTTCACGACACTAGTAACCCTAAAATTGAATTCATTGAATTCGCGATTTTTGTGTTTATTTTCATTTTAACATGTTTGAAATTACCTCAGAATTGTAATACAAGTTATCAGAAGTATTTTAACTTAATGCCACTATATTTTCTGGTTTATTTACTTTAAAAAACATGTTTGTTTACTTACTTCTTGAAACTGATATTTTCGGCCGAGTTTTCTTTGTGCTGGAATGTGATCTGCAATCGCGCACAATGCAGGACAATCTGCCTGCCCTTTCCTTCTTTCTCCATATAAAAACGAGGCACAAACACACCACAATTTATAACAATTCTTTTAAAACTGAAAGTCTTTTCCCGGGCAATAACACAAGATATAATGCGACTAAATTGACAGGATTTCCCATGTTGCTAGTGTCACTTATAAAAGTACCTTTCTTATTTGGTCGGGTGGATAGGAGTCGTTAGGAGTCGGAACTGTCACTTTGGGTAGTACGCTTTTATTGCATAAAGGTTTCATCTATTGTCCTTCATTAATCTGAGGTACTAACAAATAGTAATGATAGATGGTTAATTCAATTATTTCGAATCCTTTTCAAAATTTATGTAATGTACTACAAATTAAATAATACACGCATAAAGATATGATCATATATTAAGTTTACTCAAAAATAGGTTTTGTTTAGTTTGCTGAATGCAATGCAAGCAGTTTACCTAATTATAAAAGAAACGTACATAAATATTGGTTGAAAAATGAACCAGAAGTATTTTTTACTCGTAATGTAATAAAAAAATATTTGACCCATTCCGGGGTAGGTCTATACCCAGTTGAGGAGAATCACAGGCTGAATAATCAGATGATGATGATGATTTTTTTGGACCAGGTCTACAATGGGGATGCAAGCGAATATACAAGAAGTAATACATTACCCTAGGCATGGTAAACCGCACGTAGTATCCCCATTAAGAAACGAAAGTAATACTGATTCAAAACATTCCGTCGATAATTGGTATAAAAATCATAATAGGCATGATAATAAGAAGCACAGTAATGAGGATACAAATAGGAAACCTAGCAGTAAGAATAACGAAAGTGTGGAGAAAAAAACAAAGACTCATGAATCCGAGAAAAATAAAATACATAAAACGGAAGACAAACATAGTAAAGACAAAAAACACAAAGAAGAGAGAACGCACGGGAAAGAAGAACATCGACATGGGGAATCGAGGCATGACAAGGAAAAAAAGAATAAAGAAAAACATTCTAGTGGTTCTAAAGAAACTGACGAAGAATCTGATGACATACATATAAATTCAAAAAAACACAAGTCTAGGGCTCGAATAAGGGAAGATCGTACGAATCTTGGCAAGGATGTGCACAGTATAGGAAAACCCATGAAACTACCGAAGCCACATCACGAACCGATGCAAGGCAGAGTGCCTGACAAGTCACCCGTGCGACAGCGTAAATCGAAATTAAGGAGCCATAAAAAAGACGATGATGCTCATATAAGGTCAAACAAAATTTTAATTAGGGTTTTTAAGCATTGCGTTTTATGTAACTACATATTATTTTATATTGAGATTTAAAAACTTATGCTATACACGAATAAGACGTAGATTGGCGTAGAAATAGTAATATTCTATGTAAACGGGATAAGTAACAATACGGGATGCACTGCTCAAATACCGCAATGGTTTATTTATACGGGTCGTATGGCAATCCTAAGTAGGCCCTGTCCGGTTAAGCAATAAACAGCAATGAACTGCGAGTTACCAGGATCAAAAAAAAAATCCTTAGTATAGGTAACGCATATATTATAGAACCTGGTGGGTAATTTTGGGTCATCATCTCTCGCCATTATCTCGCATAAACTGTCAGAAGACTGTCGGCCTGTCGGCTAGCTAGTAACTACTGCGGCTAGTAATTTCAAGAGCTATAATGTTAAAGTTTTGATATTTTTTAGATCAACGAGACTTATTCCATTGTCACTGCTGCAGCAAGACGAGTAAGTAACAAGTCGATTACTTGTGTTGTGTCTTAAAAACTGAAAAAATAACTCTCGTATGAAATATATACTCAGTATCAAATCACATTAAAGTTGAAATTTGAATAAATAAATAATTTTCTCGATGGAAATTATTTTGGAGCCTTCTAGGTTATTAAGTTTAAACAACTGGTCTGCTAGAACATCTTGTATGGGCTAGTTCCAATAGTTTGAAATTACGGCTATGCCTTCATATTCTTGTAGAGATGGAGGAGGCGGTGGAGGTGGAGGAGGCGGAGGAGGAGGAGGAGGAGGAGGGGGAGGAGGAGGTCACAAATCTCCAACACAGAATGCGCAACCATCCTTCCTCAGTCCGTATTCCGTGAGTATTAACGAGGTTTAGAATCTTGGCGAGTCAGAAATCACTAATCGACCCTGAGCAAGCGTGGTGATTAATATTCACACCTTTTAGTTATGAGAAGAAATCTGTGCCCTGACGTAGGATCGTAATTAAGCAATCTCTCTGAGAGAGGGCGTGAGAATTCGCCACCGCACATAGCCACCGCGAGGTACTCCTTCCACGTAGAGCACAGCTCCACCGTTTCCTACATCCTGCCCGATCCCATGGCGGTACTTCCCGAAATACCAATATCTGCTCAGGACCTGCGTTAGGTGGAATGTAAGGCCGCGATAACTCCTCCCTAGTCATGCCAAAACGTCATCTCAGGTTACGACTGCGACCAAGGGAACAACAATTTGACCGTAATAAACTGGTAGTTACATAATTTTCTCTTTCTGCCAGGTAATGCAACAAATGAAAAGAATACTAGAAGACTTCCCTGGAGCCAACGCTACATTTGAGACGCTAGGTCGAACTGTTGAATACAATGATATTGTTATTATTAAAATCAGTCAAAAGAAACGAGATAGTGATACATATTTCCGAGCCGGGGAAAGTAAGTACATGGATGAGGTTCCAGAAAAAAAGATAATTTTTATAGTTCACGGTCTGGTCGTTATGGGAATAAGATCCGTGCCGGCCCTAGTTGAAGTCGAGAAATTGTCAACGCTCATAGGTTATTACTTGAAACATTTAGATAAGTTTGACATATTCCTAATACCTATGGCGAATCCGGACGGGTATGCCCATGTTCATGCTGTAAGTATTTAAAATTGCATATAACTATATTTTATCACTTCTTAATTTCGCTTTACTGAAGATTTTCTCAATATGTTGCTGTGAGACAATAATTTTAATTTGCTCGTGATTAATGATTATAAAACTTTTTTTAATCTGCTTTTTAGTTGCTTTTTGTTTTCCAAAGCTTTCGGTACCTTTTATGCCTAATTACCAGCACCACCATTTGTACAGCCACAGCTTTCCCAAGGGCTGTGGAACAAGAACATGTCTCCACAAGATGCTTGCCCTGGCGTGACCTTAGACCGTAACTTTGACGTGTCTTGGAATGCGACGCGGCTGATGAGCTCTTGCAGTCCGCTATACCCTGGCCCGGCTCCCTTCTCCGAGGTTGAATCGAGAGCTATTCGGGACATTTTCCACTACTTCGGACATAAGATTCTGGCATATATCAACGTACATGCAAGCACCTACACTGCAAGCGTTTTTAAAGTAATATTTTATTTTTTAATACCTACTTGATTGTAGCTTGCGCGGTTGTTACGGTTTCACCCGAAGGTCCGTCCAAATCGGAACAGTAGTTCCTGAGATTAGCGCATTCAATCAAGCAAACAAACTAACACTTCAGGTTATAAAATTAGTATAGAAAATCTACGTCAATATTGCCTTATTGTTAAGCACCATATATATGACTTTTTTTAAGTATTAGTTGACCGCCCCGGCTTGGCACGGAGTAATTTAGTTATTCTGCACAAATTTTCAATAATTTTCTGTCATACACAAATCTTAGCCTACAAACACAACACAAGATTAATTTTCCAATTTAGTGCAGCCTTTTGCGTAGGTACATACATTATCATATAACGTTTTGACCGCGAATTCGTGCATTATCATCACCCATCAAACGATTGTTGTAAACCTGCAGGGCGATGCGGTATTGTTTCCGAGAGGCTACACGGACCAACAGTCCGACGATGACAAATACATCGACCTTCGAGGGGAAATTGACGAAGCAATGAAAAACGCCAGTTTCCAAGTGGTGTCTGTGGCAGTAGAAACTCTATACAGCTGGTATGGAAGGGTGACAGGCTCTAGTGTCGACTACGCATCTACGGTAAGCCATGAGAATCAAGCCTTCTGAAAGTTAAGGTATTAACATATTCATCCTCTAATTCCAAATTTTATTTGTGGACGGCGCAACATCGATACGTTTCTATCTGACTTTATATTTCAAGTAACATTCTTTGCAGCCACATCGCCTTTATACAATCCATCCCCCGTTTCCATTTTGATTATGATCGTAAGATCTGTAAAGTTCAATTTGGTAAGTAAAAATACCAATACTTGTTATTAATGATAATTAATCAAATTTCCAGGTGTATGGTATTCCCTTCGCCTTAGAATTCGCAATACAGGCGTATAACTCCGAGTCGAATGATCGCATTACCGACTTAGCACTTTCGAAAATATGGAGTAGAGTTATAGACACTACTTTCAACTACATCCATAAGAGCTTACATGGCAATGATGTAAGAAGAAAATGACTTGATTTTATGTAGCTGAATTTAAAGAAATTAAGAATTATATTTTAAGACATCTACTACTTTTCTTAACTACATAAATAACTAAATATGAGTCCGGGATTTATTTCGCCTAGCCTTTTTTCGACCTTATAATATCAGGCGTAGTAAATCTAAAAAAAAGATGTCGTAAGGACATGGTATTCTCTCTTGTACCTTAGGCTGGAGGTGGAGTATACGTTCGCCGTTCAGCTGGTCACCGGCATCTTTTTAAACTAATGAACAATATTTCTTAATACCTACTTATTCAATTTTAAAACATGTATAGTAAACAATAAAGGTACTAATTTCACAAGGATTACTATTTAAAGTAAATAAATATTATTTAATTCGTTTAATTGAATGTCGTCGATGTAACAAGATGTTGTCGGAGTTTGGAGTTAATAGAGAATAATTACAGCCGCTGCGGGGGTTGAAACAACACTAGTAATAAAGATACTTACGGCTTCACTGGGGATTGGTGTCTGCACGAAAATAAATTAGTACAGTGACGGTTCAATGAATTGGACTTGTTTATACGAGTGAAGTGTTCACACTGTTTGCTTCGTTGCCACATGCTTTATTTGAAGTCATGAAGTTCCTCATTATTACCTAGTCATAGTAAGTGATACGACGATAGGTATCGTTGCTAGTCTCGCTAGTCTAGTAGTAACAGAGCGCGACTACTGTACACGGGGTCTCGGGCTCGATTCGGGATCGGTCCGAAATCGCTTTGTGGGTTTTAATATACTTTCATAAAGCAGCCCGAAGTTTGGAAGTTGTGATTTGATACACTCGTGCATCTGAGAACACGTAAATGTCGGATTATAGGATTGCTGTCCCGTCGGACACTGAGAGTGCACATGTGTCTGCGTAAATGCTTGTGCACTATCCTTATAGGTACGCCCTGCGTGGCCGCCCTGGCTGGCTGACGCTACATGATAACGATGGTACGCATGCTGATAACAGTAAGCTTTTATGTCTAAGTCTGTCTTCTATGGCTAGGAAATGTCAAAAGCAGATAGTATTAAGTCAATGGCATGGTCAGGTTACAGATACTCGACGTTATTCTCCAAAAAACTGTAATTTTTGAGAGCCTGATACTGTCGTGTTTAATCCTAAAAAGAAAAGTGTACAGTATAAAATAAGGAAATTTGGTAAGTAAGTCGCAAGGATGTCTTTCAGATTTTATCAAGTAAACTCAAACCCGCTTTCGCAAGCAAGCACGTGTCATTAAAAACTTTTTTTATTAACAGTCTCAATAAACAAACACAATCTTTGTTCAGCAAATAATGACGAATGTAATAATGACTGACACTTTCTCCCGCTTATAACCAATGTGTCATCGATTACCGTGTCAAAATATTTAGCTCATCGAGTCGACTTGATCAGGATACGAGGATATCATTGCTGGTTGAATAAGCAGTGGTAGGTGTATTATCTATGTTAACCCATCAATGTAAGTGAAAGATATCGACAGTGTGGTTGAAAGTAAGTGTGTCGACCCGTTGTGTCTGAAACTGGTTCTGCATACAAAAACGCTCATGAGAAACGAAGAAAGTGAACGTGTCGTTTTGGTGGATTTTAAATTATCATATTTATTTATTTAATGGTATACGTTTTGTTTAATGCCATCCAGGTTTCGCCGTTATTCGGGGCGCGCGTGACGCACGTGTTTGGCTTCCATACTCTTGAAATTGATTCATCTGTTTTGTTTGTTTAGTTGAGTGTTATGCAAAAACGACTAAACTGATTTCGTTGAAACTTTATGAATTAGAGGTTGGTTGAAATTGTTAGAAAATAATCAAATTCCTAGTAATTAAATGAATTTATATTTTCAAGTCACAAATTCTTAATTAATTAATTTGAAGCATTTTTTTTTGGTTATTCCTATTTGTATGGTGTTTGAACCTGATTTTTATATTTCTTTTTTTTTACAACAACAGCTTAAATATCCACGTCTTGTACTGTGATAATACTTTTGCAAGTTTGATACCCACCTATGTACATGTCAAGCTCAATGCACTCTTGACACTGCGAATGTGATGAATTATATTTATTCAGCGGTTTAGCTTCTCAAAGAGGTTCATCTCGGGTCGTTGAAGATACTCGTATATATGTATGTATTGTCTGACGTATGTAATACCTTAAATATAGTACTGGAAGTACAAAAGCTTTTCGCATCAGCTAAATAGGTAGGTAGGTAGGTACAGGCGCCAGCAAGTCATGCTAACCGAATCTGTCAAATTTTACCAATCGAATATGAGCCTGCAAGTATTGTGATAAGGTTGAAAATCCATTAAAGAAATTTTACAGATTGAGGTAGGTTGATATGCTGGCGTCTGTACCTTAGAAACTATGAAAGAGGTTTGCAGTTTAGGTTTTGTTACTAATATATTAAGATAAAAAATAAGCCAACCTAAAAAATTAAGATAAAAAATAAGATAATAAGGTTTTTGAAGTATAATGCAAGAATTTTCCTTAACCTTACAATATGCAAATATTTGGCAAACTCCAACTTTTACCATATCTGAATCATCGGCATATTTACATATTATATTTTTTTATGCAACCGGTTATCTGATGCTCGCTGAGGAGTGACCGTGGACTGCCGAGATGACAATGGCCTAACGTAGCTCGTAGGCGGCGCCTCAACGGTACCTCGACACACACCAGTAAATCAACTCTTTGATTAAATCGCTCATTCTTTTGCGAACGGTACCGCATTGTCAGTTCAATGTGCCAGTTCAAAGGAAAACCAGTTTGGCTTTGTCATTTTGTGTCTTTAGGCTCTTTTTACTTCGTTACGCATCGAAATAAAGACCATCGTCTTCCTAATCACTTACCTCTTCCCAGGCTATGTTGGGGTCGACTTCGAGTCTCACTGGATTTAGCTGAGTACTCGTTTTTTACATGGAACGATTGCCTATCTGATCTCTTCGATCCAGTTACCTGGACACTGGACAATCCGATACCTTTTGGTAAGACTGGTTGTCAGACTTTCTGGCTTCTGACTACCCGTAACGACTGCCAAAAATATACAAAATAGCAACCGGGACCCACCAATTTAACTATGCCTTTCGAAACGTGGAAGAACTCGTCATGACAAGTTGGTTACCCGTCCACGGACGAATGCACGAAGTCTTATGATCGATCGACTCGTGTGGCTGTCACTTAGCCACGAGCTCCTCACCGCAATAAAGAACAACCCATAACAATATTCTTAGGTCAAAATTTAGCCAAAAAGACAATGACGTCTATAATTGTATAACCTGGATACTTCAAAGTGTTCGTACTCGTGTATAATATCTGTGTTTGTAATTTGTTCTCATTAGTAGTTTTAAACTTTGATAGAATTGACACTTCCAAACAGTCGATACCTACGCTCAAAACGTAGTTAGACATATTGACGGATTAGTTTAGTGGAATTAGTTATATTGCAGCTTTTACATTTTATACCATCCATCATCGGATAGTTATTCAGCTAAAAGCCTTTCCCGAATTTAGGTCTAGCTATGACCTGGATAGCTTTGTCTGTGTGGTAGTTATCGATTTCCGAATCCATACTAGTTTAGATCAAATAAACACTAAATGTTGTTATGATAAAGTTCAATTTAGTGTGCACCTTGCCTCTAAACAAATTACCCTATAGATGAGGGACGCGCATAATTCTACGAATTAAATTTTCAGGCAGTCCATTTGAGAAGGCGATACATAAATTGTTTTACGTCAACATATTTATGTGTTTTTATTGCGAAGCAAATTTTGATAAGCTTTGCTTCGTAATAAAATCTTTTATCGCAAAATACTAATCATATTACTAAAATACCGTATATTGTTCATCATCTACCTGGTGTGTTCATAACTGTGTTGGTCTCGGCTTCAATTCCGACCGGATGCAGCTGAGTACTAGTTTTTACATAGAGCGACTGTCTATCTGACCTCCTCAACCCAGTTAACCTGAAACCCCTTGGTAAGACTGATCGTCAAACCTTCTGGCTTCTGAATACCCGTAACGACTGCCAAAGATGTACAAATTAAAACCAATTTAACGTGCCTTCCGAAACATGGAGGCACTCGTCATGACAAGATGGTCACCCATTCACGAACTTGCCGTTCTAAGTGTTGCTTAAACTTATGATCGATCGCCCAGTGGGGCTGTTACTATGACACAGTAATATAAATGAAAAAAATCATGAAAGGCAATAACCATCAGATACGCCGAGCTCTTTCAAAAACAATTCAAGAGGAACAACGCAAGTTTCTATTTAAAATCCATAGTTGCTATTTTATTTTAAAGGTATTTGTAACATCAAAACTACATAGCAATTAAAACAGTCTGTGGGTGAAATACCTTGCTTAAAACTGAAGTTATGAGCTGACTAATAAAAAAATCGGTTGACTGTACGTATGTTAAATGATTGCCATTTACAAAGCGTGTATTAATGCGATATCGATCACGTTTGCCGTCCGGATGCTAATTTAATGTCTAAAAATTCAAAAGAAATAGGGAAGTCAGGCGAAAGAAGGAGAGGTCTATTGCAAGAGGTAAGTATATCACAAGACGAGCTGTACAGGTATAGTAAGATCGTATTTGTAACTTGTATCACTATAGGTTTAAGGGGTATGAGGAAGTTCCCATTTAGCAAGTAATTCGGATACGTAATGTACAAGCTCAACTTAATGAAGACGTAGAAAAGTACTAGAAAAAATATAATTGCATTACCTAATGTAATTGGTACTTAAAATTGTAGCTCACGTTTTTAGTAATTATTTAATGGTAGTATTTTACGATCTTCCTTTCATGGCAATTTTGCGATGCTATGCGTCCTTGGTGCTATGTAATTATTAGGGTTGCTGTTTACCGTTACGCTCGTTAAAAGATTCCCTCGTGGCCTGGATCCGAGATGTATGCGCATACGCAGCGGACGCAGTGCGCGAGATCATACGGCGACGCGTACACGCCTGCTAGTCGACAAACACAAATATTTTTTTGAAAATCAAGTTCTTAATTGTAAGCTCTTAGTCTCGTGAATATTTTAGTAAAGTGTACAATTATGGCGCGCAATAATTATTTATTCATTGTTTTCGGTGAGTGTTTTTGTTCAAAGAAAGTTCGGTTTTAGAGAAGAAAGGAGGCCATTTGTTTGAAAATTAGATGGATTATAAAAATATATTCGTCTGAGAAACGATTAGTGTGTATGTGTGAGGTAAATAAACGGTATCGTGGTCGTCATGCTCCTCTGCCTTTTAGGAAGACAGCGGTCACTTTACTATCCAATTTAACTTTCGCTTTGAAATTATAGAATCCAAAGAGTATCGTGCGTATAAACCTGTTTACAAACAAAAATAAAATATCTTTTATTCTAAATTTGTGAACTGTATTCGAAATTCGAAAGTAGCTGTTATTTACGTACTTAAAAACTTAAAAAAAATCATGCTTGACGTGTCTTTGATCCTTATAATTTTCCTTGTATTATGAACTCGAAACTTAAAGTTTTAGTGCAGCATGTAATTTTCATGTCATGTCATGGAATTATTTTTATCCGCAATTTTCGGTGTTAATTAAAACAATCGATATTTTTTAACGACTATATCGATTAATAAATTTATTGATTATATTATTTCTCGTTAATAACGGTGAATCCTTGTGTTAATTTTGGTAGTTCATTATAACAAATTTGATCTCTATTACCTACAAAAAAATAAAAAATCTCTCCAGCGGGCGATTTCCAGTCATAATTAGAAAACTGTTCAATTGGCTATATGGAATGCAAATGTTTTTCTTATCGTACATTTAGCCAGTTAACTACTACATTATTTCGGTTTAATGGCACTTTTTCTTCAGCAATATTATTGTTGTTTGTCGGAAATTATTTCTTTTTTTATATTTTAAATATAATATTATGAAGCTGAAGAATATTGTTTGAGAGAGGGCTACGATGGGGTAACTGTGAAAGGATATAGAGGAACGGGCTGACCAAAGAACAATAGATTGATTATGTTAAAGACCTATAAAATCAATGTTAAGGTTAAATGCTATCAGGTGGTACCAGTAGAATTATATTTGTCTGTAAATATAATTCTACTGGCTCGCCTAAAAGCTACTTCTATAATTCTACTCTACCACATCCAACTAGCACATCAACCTACCCGAATAAGACAAACTAACCAGTAGTATATTATACCTTACGGCATTGTGACAAGGTTGAAAATCTGTTAAAGAAATTTAACAGATTGAGGTAGTCCGATGTGCTGGCCTCTGCACCTAATATCGTCTCTTTTTGACTCCAAGTTTTAAAATGAAACTGTTTTAATGAAAGTATTTTCGTACGTGTTATCGTGTTTTGGTTTCAATAATAAATAAAAAATCTTGAATAAATAAAAAAATTGACACAAACATATGTATATTCTGTTGCATAACTTTTTAGCTGATGTGTTTATAGCTTTATGCAAGTGACGAAATAATACAACCATTAAAACTGAAAATCAATACAGGTTTTTTTATTTAAAAATAAAAATAAAATAATGTTTATTAAACTAAAAGTAACTTTACAATGTTCGTATGTTGACATTGAGCCACAAACTAAGCACAGCTTGTATCTTCTGGCTCTTAATTTACGTAGTTAATATCCAAAACATGAATGCGAACTTTTTATCAGCGAATACATGCTTTTTAAAATATATTTACATATTTTAATTTAAAAACATAATACCGTCACATACATTATAATCATTTTAAATGGATCATTACGAACTAAACATAATTTGTACAATACAAATAATGTTTGGTTTCAATGTTTTCTCGACTTACAATCTTACCGTGACAATCCTTTTGTCAAGCTCATTCGTTATTTAAAATATCTGTAAGTTAATATTTCTTACTAAACTAAGTTATCAGATTGATTGAATTTATTTATCACGGACCCGTAAGCAATAATAATGCTGGCACGTTACACTGTAGGTTCCGGCTGTCATTGAACATCCTTGGCGATTGTTACTGGTAATCAGAAGCCAGTAGGTCTGACGCCAGTCTCAAAAAAAAACTCAAAACTCAAAATCATTTATTCAAACTTGGCTGTAAAACAGCACTTTTTGAACGTCAAATATTACAAAAGACAGCCCCCAAAACGCCTACCCTTCACCACTTCCTATGTGTTTTTGCTGGGTATTATGGTAACCAATTGGGTTGTCCGAGTAACTGGGTTGAGGAGGTCAGATAAACAGTCGCTCCTGGTAACTGGTACCTACTCAGCTGAATCCGGTTAAATTGGAAGCCGACCCCACATAGTTGGGAATAGGTTTGGTGGATGATGATGTTGTCATTTTTTTATTGATAATATAATCAATATAAGTATACGGCTATATGTGAAAAAAATGTGTGAATACCTTGTTTCATAGTTCTATAAAAGTATTGAATTTGACTAGTTACAAAAATAATCGCAACCAAATTTTGTTATGTGGAATTCATAACAAAACTGTTTTGTATGTATCACAGATTTTAAAATATTTACATGTATAGCAGCTTTAAAGTATTTGCACCGTGGTTGACCAACCTTTTATTCCTGTAAAATGAATTAATCCATACAGCCTACTTTAAGCTCTACGTGGTCATTACACATCAGTGACGTCAATATATCCACGTGGATAGGCAATCAATTTAAAACCTGAATCAAAATAGCAATGAAGATTATCCTTCAGTCCATCAATCCTTCGGATAAGTACAGTCACGAACAATTATATCAAAGACTTGGTAAACTTCAATAGCGATTTTCTCCTGTTAGGTATACCTATTGTTTAACGTTCAAGGTTTTAATAATGTAGTATTTAGGAAACAATACTTCAAAATAGGTCTCATATCAAAGTATAAAACTGCCTCGTTGGTCTAGTAGTGGCATAGTGCGACTGCTGTGCACGGGGTATCGGGTTCGGGTTGGTTAGTGAATACGTATTATTGTTTGAGACTAGGTATACCTACCTACTTAAAATATGAATCCATAAAAAATAGGTACAGTAACGTTTTACTGAATGTGATTAATATCAACACAAGTATTAGCGACTCCGTAAAATTTAACTTGATTAGAACGTGTGCTTTAAAATGAGGTATTTTTTATTACTGGAATGATTCATCCGTACCTAATAAACGAAATTAAATAAAAACACTGGGCATAAGTATAGGTAATTTTAAATAAATCAGGACCATAACAAAAGTCAATAATATAGTATATAATAATAAAATTGTTCACGTAATATTTATTAATATTAATATTATTTCTATGGCGCAATCGATAAGTTTTAATCACAAATTTTACGATTCATATAAAAATAAACCTACTGATATGAAGGCTGATATTGCCGTTCCATATACTGTACTTTAATTGTTTTTACCATATCTAAATAAAAATCAATAAAATAAACACAGGTATATAGGGTCATACAGGTCATACCTAATTAAAAATAAATTCTAACGAACAGACATTTAATGTCTAGTAAACGACAAGTCGTGGTTGTCTACTGGTTAAAGCACCAGCCTCTCAAGTATGAGTGCGCGGGTTCGATCCCAGCTTTAGGCAAGTAACAATGTTACTTTAACAAAGTTATGTCTATTTTCTAAGCACATCTCGGACACCCATGACTGATAAAAGGTGAAGGAAAACATCTCGAGGAAACCTGGATTATAAAGTCTGAAATCACCAAACCGCATTGAGCAAGCGTGATGATTAACGCTCATTCTTTCTCTGTGTGAGAGGAGGCCTGTGCCCAGCAGTAGGATGATAAAAAGGTTGATGACGACGAAACGACATAAATTCACTACCACACATTTTAAAATTAAATTACATAGTCTCAAATCTCTAGCATACCATAAAAGTGTTTCCAATAATTTGAATGATAAATTTTTATTCAGACAAGTTTAAATTAACTTCCCACGAACTAATATCAGATCAAAGAGCCCTCTTGAACTTTAATTTCATAGCAAATGCAGCTAATTTCAATAGGAAATGTTACGATTTTATTAAATTAAAATCATCGGGGATTCTCGATCAAAGGGTCCGTAATGATGTCAATTGCTACGAAATTGGTCTTAGAACTGAAGCCAGATCACATCTCTGTAAAGAGAGCTCAATTACTTGAAGCCAAAGAAACACGATAAATGTCGCCACAAATTAAAGAATCGTTCGACGTAAATAAGCCCTCTGAGAGTCGTGACACAAATATTAGGACCAGCCCTTAGGGTGAACGTACACTACCTAGGTATCAAACTGTTTAAGAAATGATGATAGTGCTTGATAGTAAGTCGCGGTTACATATGCATTTAGTGTAAGCAGCATGGCACCATAGCGCCATCAGGGTTGTCAAATATATTAATGACCCAGCTTTAAAGAATTAATTTTTCGTAACGTCATTCTTGAAACTAATAAACAACTCAGTCACTGGATGATGTTTTTGGCACAATATGCAAATTAAATTGAAAACAATCCGCCTTATTATAAAATGTGGTTTTAAAAAAGTACCGGCTTTATTACACTAAAAAATAAAAGTAATATAAAATATTCAGAAATGTACATACGCCGAAACTGTCAAATTTTCTCAATCAACATATGCATAAGCTATAAAGTTGAAAATCTACTACGGAAAAACAGATTGAAGTAGCTTGATGCTGGTGCCTGTACAAAGTGTACAATGCATTTTAATTGAACTGCCAAAGATAGGTCGCGATCAAAATGCTGACATCTAAAAACCTTATTGACTAATTGCAATAAAAATATGAAATACGAGCACCGTACAGTGTGTAGATTACCCTTAAGAAAGTCTTATACAAGGAACGAGTGACTCAACTGCGGCCAAGGAGAAAGTATTTTAGCTCATTTCTTCGAACTTATTAGAATATTAAACGTTAAAATTGTTTGATTGACTAGAAAGTAATATTGAGTTTGTAATATCTTCAAATGTTATAAATTTATATGTAAATCGTTAAAACCTATTTTCTTAAACCACGTAAAGCCTATTCTTTATTAATTTACTCGCATATTATGGGATAAACCAGAAGAGTTGAATTCATGTTCGGATGCAACAACATTGTCAATCTAGGTGCAAATCTTGTTTCACCTGTATAACCGATTGCTAATTATATATAGTATATAGATAATGCCGACAACCTCGCGAGTTATAGGTATCAAGATACTACCAGTTTATATAATTTTAGTCAAACAGAACTATAGCAAATATTTTCTATTCCAGTTAAATACAACCACAATGTCTTAGTTACCATACATTTATCTAGCTTATAAAAAGAGCCAATAACATACTCGTTCGAAAGCCTCATTTGCTTCTATGTATTTTACAATGCAGATTTCTCGGGCATCCGACTGTCCTGGACATTTCACGACAGGGACCTATATCAACGGCAAAATAATAAAATCTGTTATCATTTATTCTTTATTTTGTTGACAGGTATTTTTGGTCTCATATTAAGAGTACAATGCAGCAGCCAGTATGACAAGTGAGTATATTCATATTGAAATTAAATTAAACTATGTGTATAACCGATTGCTTTAAAATAATATCAGTGCTAAATTGACCAAACCTTCCTCATTCATCTATCAATTGGTAAAAACTACATCCGTATAGTGTAGTTTTTGATTTGTCAATTTATATTGTTTATTTGTATGTTTCGGATGGAACGTTAAACTGTAGGTCCTGGCTGTCATTGAACATCGTTGGCAGTCGTTACGGGTAGTCAGAAGCCAGTAAGTCTGACGCCAGTCTAACCAAGGGGTATTGGGTTGCCCGGGTAACTGGGTTGAGGAGGTCAGATAGGCAGTCGCTCCATGTAAAACACTGGTACTCAGCTGAATCCGGTTAGACTGGAAGCCGACCCCAACATGTTTATTTTAAAACAAGCTTCCGCCAGGTTCCACAGATAGCGGATCATTCTACGGATAGTACTAGTTTACGTACTCGAAAAATAGTGTATATGGCTTTCTTCGATCAATGGTCTATCTAACACTGATATCCTTGTTCAAATCAAATCAATAGTTCATGAGACTAGTGCATTCAAGCAAACAAGTAAACGCATACAAACTACTTTGCTATTAATATTAAACAAGACGTTTAAATCTTTCCACAGCCACACTCTCATTCGTCTATATCCAACGAATGTGGATCAACTACAATCTGCAGCACAATTTGAAGACCCAACAGGGGAGATAGAAATTTTGAAAGTGAGTCGAGGGGTCAATGACACGTTGGATGTGTTAGTTCCTCCAAACAAATTGGAGTTCGTGCGGGACTACGCTAACACTAAAGGATTGCATTACGAAGTAAAACAGCAGAATTATGGCAGGTAAAAATTAAGTTTGCAATTGAAATTGATTAAAGGGAGCTAAGGGCTATCTTCCCGTTCTACATAAAATGTTCAAAATAACCGTTGCCAGGATCCTATTCCAGTAGAGCACCTTTTCACCGCAAACGCATAAAATAAACACCACTTAATTGCAATAAAAAATGCCTTCGTGACCTTAAGTTAATAAATGCTATACAGTTTTTATTTCTGTGTGACAGGACCCTGGAGGATGTACCTGACCGACTACCAAGAAGGAGGACTTTGCGCAGTTTCAACATATTTGAATATAATTCTTTCGCCAATGTAAGTTCGATACTGATAAAAGTAAAAAAAAGCATGACGAAGGTTTTGTTAACATTACCTATTAATAAATTTCAAAATCCAAACTCCCAGTACGCACTTTTTTAATACCATGCTATGAATAATAATAAACTTTTCATTTTAGATACAAGAGTTCTTAGAAGTAGCTTCAAAGAAGAACCCAGCTATGGTGCAGCTGCAGGATCTCGGCAAGAGTTTCCAGGGCCGCAGAATGAAGCTCGTTAAGATATCCACACGGCCACTAGCAGGCAACCCTGTCATATTTATTGACGCTGGCAAGTGTTCTTTTTTTAATTCCTAACTTAACACAGAAAAAACTCCAGTGATAGCGATATAGCAGATAAAAGGATACTATTCAATTTTAGTAGAAGAGAACATTTCATCCAACAAATTTTCCCAAACAACTTTGAACTACATGCTTCAGCAATAAAATTGAAAATATATTAATGATATTAGACAGATTGTAGTTGCTTGAAGTGCTGCCGTCGGTGCAAAACGTACGTTGTAGTGCAATCCCCCAAAGAATAAGTTTGTGCGTGTACGCATTAGAAGAATAAATGGATAAGCCTTAAAAAATAATCCTTAATAAGCTTCATATATTTTTGCATACCTAATGTATTATGACAGTGCTACGTGGCTAAACTGGACCTTATCGCTTATATTTAATAATTTTCTTTTAGGAATTCATGCTCGGGAGTGGGTAGCACCGTCGATGGCTCTGTACCTGATCCACAGGCTGACCTCAGACCCCGAAGCTCTGAAGTTAGGAGGACCACTGGACGGTGTGGACTGGTATATTCTACCCGTTGTTAACCCTGACGGCTATGAGTTCACTAGATCCAGCAGAAACGTTAGTTATTGAGCATTTAAATTTTGATCGTTCAAACTCTTCACTTAATTATTTGTTGTAATTTATTAAATTAATAATTTTGCTTCAGAATCGCATGTGGAGAAAGACCAGATCACATCACTCAGGAAGTCAATGTGCTGGTGTGGATGGCAACCGAAACTATGGCTTTAAGTGGGCTGTGAGTGGAGTCTCCAATGATCCATGCCACAAGGAGACCTACGCTGGCCCAAAGCCCTTCTCAGAGCCCGAAACGCAAATGGTCAGAAATATTATGATGGACAATGCAAAACGTATCAAGTTATACGTATCTTTGCATTCGTATGGACAATATTTGGTCTACCCCTGGGGATACACAGGGGAAATTCTCCCGAAGGAATGGAAGAAGCTAGATGATATGGCGAGAGCAGTATCGGACGCAGTTCAGCGAGTTGGAGGATCGCCTTTTAAAGTAATGAGCGCGGGCAAATGGTACCCGGCGGCCGGCGGTAGTGATGACTTCGCCTTTGGAGCAGCGGGGGTTCCGTACTCTTATACCATGGAATTAACTGACGGTCATGAATTCACTTTCCCACAATACAAGCTCAGTACAGTGTTACCACAGTTTTACGAAGGTTTCAAGGAATTTGCTCGACGGATTCGAGGCGAATTTGGTGGCCTAAGAAAAAAAAGGGACATAGCTGAAGTCCAGTGATTTGTTGAAGACTGATATCATGAAATAGGCCACATTTATAAAAAAACAAGAAAATCTAAAACGAATTTGGTTTTATTGATTTCCCTATAGTTTATGGTTATTGCAACATAATCTTGCCTTTTCAGTGTTCGTAAAAAATATGTAAGCACGAGAAGTCACGTAGATTTACAAAAAGACATGAATTTAATAGCATTTTTCTTAATCACGTGTGCTGTTGGTGCGTTGGTTTACTCATTCGTTAGCAATAATATATTGACGAGACGTTAATAAGTTCACGTTGTTTAAGTGACACCAAATAACTCTCAAATGCAGTACAAGCAAGAACTTTGTACTATAAGGGATACATTGAGTTCATTATCCTGAGAAAAGAGTTTTGTTTATTAGTTCTTAATCCATTGTTTATGTATAATTTTCGATATGATGCTGATTAATGTGAAAATTTATTTTAGTTGATATTCGTAAAAACGATGCTTCTAGATGTGGGTAAGTACAATCTGAGAAAAATAGACACGGTTAAATATAGTTTAAAATTTTTAAATAAGTATTGTAAATATACAGTTGCAAGGTGCTGCGGAGTTGCTATGAAGAAATGTTGCGTACTTTGGTCGACAGAGACGAAGCGTCGTGCATAGAAGATGCTGCGATAGGCGCTAGTACTGTAAGAACTACTTTCATCACATGAATAGAAAAAAAATTAACTACTTTTCTATTTTAATAAATATTAAAGCTTGACGCATTAAATGGCTTGACGACCAGATGGCGTAGTGGGTGGTGAATCTGCCTGCCACGCTGGAGGTCGCGAGTTCGATTCCCGCATGAGTAAAACATTTGCGCGCATGAACATAGGTGTTTGATTTAGTCTGGGTGTTTCTATGTATAATATGTATGTATTTACAAAAAAAAAGTATAATAAGTATATTTATCAGTTGTCTAGTACCCATAGTACAAGCTCTGCTTAGTTTGGGAATAGATGATGTTGTGTGAATGTGTGAGGAATTATATTATATTAAGTAGTTTATGATTGTGATTGTTCCACAGGTGACAATATTTCTGAAGGCAGTGAGACAGTACTGCAGCCAAGTAATGAATGTAGTCAACGAACACATGACATTTGAAGGCAGACATCTGTACGAGGTGATTTAAATTTCGATTTGATGAACTAGACTGAGGGCCTGTTTCACCACCTACGAATAGTTTATTTGGTGGATAATTTCATACAAATTCTATTCCATTTTTGAATTTATCTGGTAGATAGTGGTTATTCGGACATTGTGAAACTGGCTCTGAATCATCATCTCCCGAGCCTTTTCCCAACTATGTTGGGGTCGGGTTCCAATCTAACCTGATTTAGCTGAGTACCAGTGTGTTACGAGGAGCGACTGCCTATCTGACCTCCTCAACCCAGTTACCCGGGCAACCCAATACCTCATGGTTAGACTGGCGTCAGACTAACCGGCTTCTGACTACCCGTAACGACTGCCAAGGATGTTCAATGACAGACGGGACCTACAGTTTAACGTGCCATCCGAAACATAATAATTGGTGTCCAAGATATTCTTAGAAAGTACATACAAACTTAGAAAAGTTGCATTGGTACTTGCCTGACCTGGAATCGAACCCACGCCCTCATACTTGAGAGGCTGGCTCTTTAACCACTAGGCCACCACGACCCACCGACCACTATTTAAACCACTATATTTTTAGCAGAATTTATCATTCAGCTGCAATAGGACAATTATTAATAATTATATATTTTTTTTCGCCAGTAAATTAAATATTGCGACATTTAATAAGGAACATAATAATATGAATGTTATACATATGTGTATATTTCCTTTGTTTGAAATATCTTTGAAATATCAATCTTCTTTAAATAAATCCATGACCCATCTCATGATATTGGAATGCTTAGGTAATATTGAATGTAGATCGTCCACAAAGCGACAAGATTGAAGATCAAGTGCCGAAGCCAATAGTTATCATCGAGGCTGGACAACAGGGGGGCACGGAGCCAGTGGGGTTGGCGCTGTACCTGATAGAACAGCTAGTGGCCTGCCTGGACTACGATGCTATGCTGCAACACGTCACGTGGGTTATATTACCCTGCACCAACCCAGATGGCCAGGAGTATTCCAGATATGTAAGCTACTCAGTTAAAAGGGCTCTCGTTTTGGATACTCTGCAATTGGTTACGTGTAGTAAGCATATTCGCGGTCTGCACCAATTAATTCCATTACTATCTCTTTGTAGTATTTTATATGACATAGAGCCAGCTATTTCTTGTTTTCTTCGGGCAGTTTCTTGGATTTGTACTATATAGATGATTTTCATTTAGACTTAAGATTATTACAACAACTATTTTTGTGTTTAGAGCCAAGTCCCCTGGAAAAAGAATTTAAAACCCTCGGAGGATATGTTGAGCTACGGCGTGGATATAACAAGAAACTTTGACAACCAGTTCGGCTCATGCCCTAGAGTGGAATCTGGGTTCTCACCCATTTATCCAGGCCCCTCGCCTGCTTCCGAAAATGAGACAGTGTTTATCAAAAGCATAATTGCAAAGTACAAGAAGGATGCTAAAGTTTATTTGTCTATCAAACGTGACGGTCATTCCATTCACTATCCGTATGGCTACACGAAGAACAGCCCCGCTAACCCGACGATGCTGCACCGAGTGGCCGGCGAGGTGGCCGCGCGAATCAACCAGCGCGCAGCCGGCGTGCACTTGTTCATAAACAACAGCGTGTTCGAGTCGGAGGGCAAGCCGCACTGCGGGCACAGCGTGGACTACGCGTACGACAGCGGCATCCCTTTGTCTTACGAGATGCGCGTTTTTCTCGGCGCCGACAACAAAATAGTGACCAAGTTCCAAACGCTACCCCGGGGCTACGAGAACTCTCTGAGAAACGGCTACTTCAGCGGTATACGTGAAATTTATAATGTCCTCACTAACGAGAAGAAATACGGTAGAGTTGTATAATAAACCTTATTTTTATGAAACGTTGAGTCGACTTTTAATCGCTTCTACAAGAAAATTGCCCGTGTGGATATGGGGCGTAAATGAGAAGTATATAAGACGGAAAACTCAATTGGGCTCAAGATAACTATTCAGATTCCTCCACATTACATGCTCCAAATCGAGCATAAAAAATCTTCAACTGGGTCAAAATTATGTACTGGGATCGGCATCTATTGCGATACAATATTTATTTAGTACATAATGGTGTATCTACGTTGGAGGAGTCACTTTTCCACTTTTCGGTAGGATGTCGGTCATGCGCGCTGGGGCGCCTGAAACGCGCCTGCGCTAGGGGTGGGGCCCGTGGCCGTTCAGCCCGCTACCACTCTGTAGTCAGCCGCGGCGGCGGCACCGCGCCTCGCTCAGCACCTCTCCCAGTACCCTCGGCTAGTCTCTCTCGACTCTAACTCGAACTTACTCTGCCGCCGCGAGCGCTTCAAATACAAACATTTTTATTAATTCGTTTCTTTTCCATTACGAATTTAATTTCTAGTTGACGATTGATTTGTAGTGTTTTTATATTTTTTGAGTTGGTTATAAATAAAAAATATTTTAAAAAGATATGAAGACTAAAAATTCGTTCGATTGTTTTTTTGTAGTTGATTACTTTTGTGTTGTAAAAAAAAAAGAAAATGGGGCCATCGGGTTCATCTCGTCGATGGTAAGTTACACTAAGGAGAGTTTTTTCCAGGTCCTGCTTAGAGTTAAGACTGGGGGTAAAAGTAGTAGTAGAGTAAGAGGAAAAGCGTCGTTTCGAATGGGGCGGAAGGCGGTCCCGTCGGCAACAGGTTGGCGGCGAGCGACGGGCGTCGGGCCGCTCACGGAAGCTCCGTCGCTTGCTGACTTCGGCAATTCTATTAACTGTTAATAAACACCCCAGATAGCCGCCTTTAGCGCTAATTACCAACGAGGGGCTTAAAATATTAAATTTCTTGCTATTCTCGTCGAAAACTCCGTTAAAATATTACTTTTCTGCAACATGAACTGGGGAAAATTAATGATAAGATCTGTGTCATTTTCTTGGCTCATTTATGTGCACAGTGGGGTAATTATTGCGAAAAGTAACAGAATACCGTTGGGAATTATTTGGAGAACTTATTCAAAGTCTTGTATAGGGTTATATGTGTATATTTGACATTTAGGTGCTGATTTTATTAAAATCAGACCTCTCGTGAAAAAAGATATCGTTATGATTTAAATACTGAGGTATTTCATGAACTAACTAACGGAAAAAATAGCTAACAGCTGTTATCGAAGGTATATCCATATAATGTATGGCACACAAAAATAAATTGATGACGTTAAGATATCTAAAAAAAATCAGTCATCGTAAATTACTTAACATTACAAAACAAAGAAAAACGGTTTTTTTTTCTTAAATGCATTTCTTTATACGTAAATCATACGGGTAAATTTCTAACGTTTCAACAACGTTTAAATTTAAAAAAAAAAATATTTGAAACTCGTGGAATATTTGTTGGTACCGTGCATTGACGATTGTAGTTGATCCGAATCATGACTGTATTGTAACGATTTTAAAATCTTTATACGTAGAAATATTCGAAAATCTCCATATTGGCAATTCAGCTAATTATTTGCCAATGACTTTAAATTATTTTTATTTCGGAAAGTGAGAATTTAAAAGTTTGGGGATATAAATGAATTTTTATGTAAAAATTAAGTTTACCTACTTTCAAGATACATTTGTCATGTTATTGCAAATCTCTGTTGATTTTACGACTATTTTCAATTATAGTGAAGAGATTATTTTACAGAACAGTATCGAGATATTAATTCATATTATGACTTATTTAAATCTGTTTAAAAGTCTAGATATGATCGGGAAAATAATAATGAAAGGCCGTTCTTTAATTTTGGGTGTAGAAATATAAATTTCGCTTATTTCGAAGATGATTCCAACCAACATTTTCTGTTAACAGTTTAATATTTTTCTTAAAGATTTTCTTTCTCGTAATAGACTTACAATACTATAAAAAAAAAAAAATTATTTAATCTTCGTTGAAGTTTTCTTTCTCGAAATATGCTTACAAAGTTATTTAAAACACTTTATTAATCTTAATACACATCAATTGACGAAGGTACATTCTGTCGAGGTTCCATCATCAATATTTTTTATACAACTAACAGCCAGTGTTATCAAAAAAATATTCCTGTTCAAATATAATTCCCTGGCTTATATAGCTTAGTTGAGTTTCACAGAGCCGTATAACAATTAGACCGGCTATCTGCTACAGGTAAAACGGGCTCAACAGAGGGGACACTACTTTCATAACTAAAGTTTGGAGTGTTGATAAGAACTGGCATGTATCGATCGGTCTCATTAAGCAGTCGGGTCGCGTATCGCTGCGATAAGGCATGCGGGTGTTTAGCGCAAAACATTACACTCGCCCACATGCTCACTTTACGTGCAATGTATGTAAGTTCGTTATAGTTGACGTTTTAAGGTATTTTAAACCAATATATACTGATGAAGTTGGCTCGTGGATAAGTTGCAGCCGCACGAGTCGATCGATTATATTATGCAGTCCGTGGATGGGTGACCATCTTGTCATGATGAGCTTCTCCGTATTTCGGAGGACACAAAATTTTACTATAGGTCAGAAAGTCTATCTGGGTGCGCGAAGTGGCTCCTAGATAAATAGTAGTGGAGCCGGTGAAGAAAATTAGTGATTTCGTATAGAGATAGGTAAAGACACTGGAGATTGTTAAAGGTTCCTTTTATCCGGTTGTAGTAATTCACATATTATTTAGTTTATCATTGTAACAATTATAAATTGAATATACGTGCTTGGCTTGCTGACTCTCTTATTAGGCCCGGGCCTTCTCGGGGTATATTTTACAGATCTCTGGCATTAGACCAGCAACTTTTAATAAGTAAACCTTATTTGCACCAGATGTACGAAAGTGATATTTGGTAAAAATAACAATGTAGATCATTAAAATGTCATTTTTCTATTTTTGGACCACTCAGTCTAAAATAAGACTATGGCTTTACATTTAATGATTTGGTTTATATAAATAGGCATCAGGAAAAGATGATTATTATGAGTTTATTTTTTGCTCTATACAGCTTTTGCGGTGGTCACATAGGACTAAAAAAACACTAAATTTAGAATTAAATAGTGTTTTTTTTTTTTTTAATTTTAATTGTAAATTTTACGTTTTTAACTTTAAGTTAAAATATTGCAAAAAATCTAATGATCAAAAATATAAATCAAGAAGTCCCCGTTGGGCGCCACAAAAGTACAATATGCAATGGCGCCCAACAAATTCAACATGGTTCTTTTCCTTAATTATAGGATTTTTATTAGATCTTAAGATCTATATTTAGAAATTTTATATACATATAGTTTTCAATTTACAAATTTAAGTGGTTAAATTCTCTAAATTACTTACGTAAAAAAATCACTTAGAATTCTAATTATTTCTTTTTCATTATGTATACTGTTATTTACTATTTAAACATACATACATAATTATTACCTATATCTGAATGGTAACGTCGTCGGTTGGCTTAGGAATTTAATTCGAGAAGTTACAATAGGTTAGCAGCCGACCCTTTCCCTACAGTCGCACTTCAAAGGGCCACACAGACTGATATTTAATATTTATTGGGTCGAACCCAAAAGAGTTGATTTCAAGTTTTATACATTCATACCGTATAGTGTAAATTGATCCTTAGACTACACAAAGCGCGGGATAGATTAAAAAATATCTTTATAAATACTATTCTAATTTATATTACCTTAATATAAAAACCCCTGATTTTACAAAATATCAGGCAATTGTTGAGCACGTTTGGATAAAGAGAACAAGAATTTTAAAATTACATTCTAAGTTACATAGCAACCTTTGCTATTTGCAATCGCAATTTGTTGCTAGACAGAGTCACTATTATTATAATGAAAATAAAACTATTGATAGTCACTAAACAGCTATTAATTCTTACGAAAGAAGTGTACCAGGACTTGGCTTGTTTGTGACATCAAAACTTTGAACGATAAAAAGATTGCATAGAGGGAGACTTGGCTTTTTTACATTTTATGTTTTCCGTGGGATTGTTATCAGCGACTGTAACAAGAATAGGTATGTGTTCTACTAACAAAGACGTATAGTTCAGTACTTTCATGACGTTCCCAGTCTACGCGTTTAATTATTTCCTACCAAAACCCGATTTGTGGTGAAATGTTCGCAAACACATATCGAAGTATCACAAAGACAATTTAAAAGCCACGCGAACCGGAGGCGGAGTTCATTTAAAAGCAAGTTACAGAGGATATTGGATTTCTAACTCTGTCGGTACCTATGAATTCCATACGGCCAATTTAGTATTAAACCTTGTCCGCGGCGAACCGTGCAGAGCAGTATTAAAATTTGAAGCGTTCAAACTTGCCTCCTTTTAGTGTTCATTACGTCGGAAAGTTGGTGAAAATTCATACAAGTCTAAGTTCTAATGAACACCGGTCGGCGAAGTTGGTCCGCTGTAGCGATCGCTCATCACAACTCACACGCGCGCCTTTTTGCCGGGCCGCGCCGCAGAATGCCTTTGTTACTGATATTTAAGTAATTAACGCGAGCGTGCAGCCGCCATTCATCGATTTTTCACGTTTCATGTATATCGCATGACAATTTAAAGTTAATTAGACTTAAAACTTTAGAGCCAAAGTTGAATGGGTTGAAGGAGCATGTGGCGTTGCTCTAAAACGCCTCGCACCCGGGGGATATCAACAACTTGTGAACTCGAACTGCTCGAAACTAATTCCTCTCAAAATTTCAAACGTACGAGTATATCGTATTCGTTAAACACCGCGTTTAATAAAACTTTGCAAAGGGGATTTTAGTGGATACTTCCTATCTACCTACCTTTGAGATTATTTTAATGAATTACGGATAAACAGCTCTTAAATTATAATGAGATGTGTTCTACTGATACTAAATGTACCTAAGTGGTAAGGTGAATATGATACAAAGAGACATAGACTTTCAGAAAACACACAAACAAATCGCAATAATTTACACAGTTAGTTATTCACCCAAAAACAAATCTCCAAACATATTACAATTGCAGCAATATTCTCGGTAGCTACAACTTGTAATAAATTGGCACGAAATCCCTGCGACACGAGACAATAAGAAACGCCGAGATTCTGCGGGGAGCATTAGCCCTGTTGTTATTTTAAGTGGATTAAGGCCAGCGCATTTCAGATCTGGTTAAGCTGGAATCCAACATTAAGTCTGACAGAAAGCTTACAACCGATGGTTGCACTTTGTGCCCTCTACTCACGAAACTTGTTTTCATTTGTTTTGCTACCTTTAATAAATGAACGAACTGCAGCGCTCGTCTTTTATTGTCCTTGAAATTAGTTTTAAAGTATTTTACGCCGCGACTCGCAGTTACGGTTGGTGTTCAGGTATCTTTATGCTGCCGTGATATTGTGATCTGTAATGTATGTTCAGCTTCTTGATTCAGGTGTTGAATGGATGTTAGGTTGGGTATATGTAACCTGGTTACCGATATAAGAGTACAGGTACCTAATTAAATTCCAATTCTGTTTCTAAATCAAAGAAGACAAGGGTTTGTAAAAATAAGACAAGAATCTGGTTAACGAGGCCTTGTAGAATATAACATGAGCCATGAGCTCCCTATTTAAAGAAGCTTAAATTTGGCATCCACGTGTAGCTCATAAAATACCTACCATATAAATATACCTTTAAAATATTATCTAAACTTTAATAAATACACGATCGTAAAGTTTCAACAACATACTTTACGATATTCAATAAAGTAACTACGTAACATTATTAGAGTGATCATACTCGTTTCCGAGCGATTAATTCATCAAGACGTGTCGAAGTGCGACCCCGGCCGGCAAACAGGGGGTGTGGGCATTCGGAACTCATTAGATAAATGAAAGAGTTCAGGCAATGATCGGTCGGGCACGGCCGATGATTGATCGACTTTATACAAGTAAGGGGGAGTCTCCGAAGTTGTTCGAAGAAATATCGGCCGCTGGTGTCGAATTACCCATTTATTCACTTACGTGGAGTGCGTGTTTGAGTTGTGACGCGATATGTCGGCGCTCGCTAGACGCCTACTTGCTGAGAGCAATAAATTAGTCGCTGTCTTGTTGGGTCGGTGTCGGGTTGCGTGCAATTTGAATGTCAGCCGTGTTTTGTTTTAAGGGGATGTTTTTTAAGCATTGAGTCTTTGGCGAACTCAGTATTTATTCAGTTGTTTTTCTAGGGCTAGTTTTCTGTTATCGGAAATTGTACAAGAAATTAAACCTGTTCTTTCAGATGATAACATTATTTTGACTTTTTTGAATTGTATTATAACTTCAAATATTTTGAGTGCTTGATACAAAAAAGGTTACATGACGGAATTCTAATTTTGAAATAAACTTACTGAGGTATATATTTATCCCACACACTTAAAATAACAAACTCAAAAAACTCAAAATAGCTCTCATCGCTAATAAAAGGCAGGGTACCCAATTATTTGCAATAAAAAATAATAAACTATACTAGCCTGTAAACCAAAGCCTCTTAAACATGAAGAATGTCCGTGCAATAAGGCTTGTATTTTGGCCATTCATTTTTTCGAGTGGGGTAAACTATCCCTCATACAATATAACGTGAACTACTCCTAAACAAAGTCAACAACCCAGAGATCGGTTTCTTCATGTATCCTTGTGCAATATTTTGGGTCCCCCGACTTCCCTCGCGGGGTATAAGTACACCTACATGAATAACGCGTGGTTGTTCGTATTTTTATAATATTTTCGCATGTCTATTAGGAGTCCATTCAGGGGATGTTTTAAGAATAGGTTGGTCTAAAAATGTTATGTAAACTAAGGATGAGAGTTCGGTAGGTCAATATAGAAGTAAGAAAGAACTCATATATTTAGAAAAGTATTGATGAAAAATAAAAAGTTTTCAATCAGCTTAAAAAAATACGAATATTCCCTAGCAATGTGTACCAAAAGCCCATATCAAGCAAAGAGTTCACATCACCCATCAAAATGACGCTACTTCAACATATCGCGTCACATTTCCCTACAATTAGGCCGTTGGAAATACAAAGCCAAGGACACACCGTATCGAGGAGGTCGGAAATGGAGTCCAAGCGAACGGAAATAGCCCGCCGGTGGGAAGCCGAACGGCCGACTGACAACCTGCGATGCCAAATAACATCCTTCTCGAATATCGAACGTTGTGATCTAGGTTTTATTTGAATCTACGTCGAGCCGCGTTCAAAATTCAAATTTATCTTTCTTTTGTTTATAAATAGAACGAGCCGATCGATGTTATCAGAATTTATAGCCAACCGTTATTTCAGTGGTAATTGATATTTTTTTGGTACGGTAAACTGAGTTGTATCGATTAAGACCGAATACCGTAACATGTCCAAATGGAAGATACTGCGTTCCTTGAACATTAAATAAAAATCCTTTTGTAAGACAAACCACAATCAGATCATAACAAATCATACTAAAATCAATCGAGACCCTAAAACTTAAACCAGCACTATCAAAATAAACACTAAACATAAACCGTACAATCTGCACTCACAGCTTGTTTAAAAACCATGAAATAATTCAAAAGTGTTCTCGTTAAAATGCAGCTGGAATTTAGTAACGGCGAGGTTCGCTTTATCACCTGCGCTGTTCTCACTTTATGGCAGATCCGCGGTCCCGGTACCATAAACTTGGTGTTCATAAACGCGCACTTTCGCTGACATGGAAAATAGTTTACAGGCTGTCTACGCCTTACAGACTGTGTTTATCTCTTTTACCGCAAGATATAGTCCTCTAATCTTAAGAATAAAACTTTATTCGCCATTTTTAGGGTACGGTTTATGGCAACACTTTGTAGACGGAATTAAAGATTAAATGGTTAATGAGTTGTTTGTGAACCGTTTGAAAGTTTTTAACATGTTTTCGGTTTAGTTAGCTCGATTTTATTTGGATGGTCTTATCTCACTAATTAAATTTTTAGTTGAATTACTTACAGTTAACCCTGGTCCTTTGTTCACAGAGGCATTCGAACTAATTCAAATTACATTAAAGAAATGCAGATTAAATTGGCATAGATGCCTCAATTCACCCTTAGCTTCATCTCGTATCGTAATACAATCTCGTTCCAACCCCTCAGTCTTCATTTTCCAATATTTTGTACCAACTCGTATGACTTGATCACGTAACCACGCAATATAAATATATTGCAGGTGCAATTCGTGAAGATGCTTAATAATCGCAGTTTCTAAGTCACTTAACGTGAACGTGTCGCAGTCGCGGTTGCGGTTCAGAACTTTGAACTCTAGACGATCTAAAACACGATGTCCCAATGTCGGCTTAACGATTGCTCGCTCGACTCATTTCTACTGCTACATTTAAAGATTTTATATCAGTAACAAATGGGGAGTAAAAGTCTTGATTCGCTTCCTCATTTCTCGCTCATCTTCTTATGTAGCGTCACCGCAATCATCCGATATAAGCAATATCGGAACGTTTTCGTTCCCCTGTCGACGGAACAAGTCTTATTGTACAATAAAAATGTTATGAGGTAACTCTATTCAATGAACTCTTCTGTTATTGAAATCGACGTTTTGCTGAAAGTAACTTTCTTATGGAGCGATGAAAATAAACAGCGGTTTGCTCTGTACCGTATCCTTTGTTGGAGTCTGATTTGCCTTTTTTAAAATCATTCAATAGGTATTAGGGAGGTGTATTGTTGTAAATACGTTCCTGTTTTTCTACCTCTTACTAACTTTAGCGTTACTTATCATATTTTTCAAATAGTTTAATAATAATTCAACTGCCAAGTGAACACGTATCCTCTACATATGTAAGTTATTATTTGAACTGCGACGTTTAGCTGCAAGTTCATATTTTATGAAGCACAACCGTTGGGTAACGTTCCATCAATATAGAAGAGCAATAAGCTAAAACCCAAAAGCGCCGAACACAACAGTATCGTCAAGTATCGATGCAATTCCCGAAAGGATGCGTGCCGCTATTTCCCCGTCTGTGGGCGAAGTCAATATGTCGTCGGAGATGAGTTATTTTTCCATAATTCTGACTTGTCGGCTCCGACGGTCGGGCGTCGGAGCCCCGAGAATTCCCAAATAAATAATAAATACGTCAACCCACATAAGCAGACATGTGCTTCACAGAGCAATGCAAACTTCGCAATATTTGTTTTTCGATTTTAATATGCAGCGAGATGGCTTAGTTGCGTTCCAAATGGCATCTAAAGTTCACGTTTGTTTTGTAGTAAAATGCGCTTTCATTTGAATGTGTTTAATACTTAAGTGGGTTTTAAAATAAGTGATTAGTTAAGCAAAGTGCTTCCAGCTCATCGTTTTAATACCTTCTGGGATTGCATTCATCGGTGACACCCGCATGAATAATTTAATTGCATTATTGCTTAACATAAAACAACTATACTTACCTACCTATATTTATAAAACTCATATTCTGAACAAAATAAAATACAAACGGAAATAAAATAAGATAAAAATAAACACAAATAATATCGGGCATCAGTTCTGATCGTGACGTGGTCTGTGCAACTGTTGTTTATTGGAGCTCAAGGGATGCCACGCCACGGAGTAACTTCCGACGAAACTAGTTGCACCCTCCTTGGTTCCGTACAATCTACAGGGACTTATGCTCTGCTCAAAAACTTTCACATTTTAAGACATTATTTAGTTTCTGTGAGGCACCCTAAGGACCGTGCTGGTAAATGATTAAATTTACCAAAACTTGAGCGTTTAATATTAAAGTGCTTGACTTGACTTTTGTTGGATTCAATTGAAAGTTTATTTCCTTAATTTGGATTGGGATCCCGTTAATTTTACACAATTCATATTTCATCGTATCTACTTCAGCATTCTGCATAAACGCAGAGTAATTGCTGTATTTTTTGTTCGCTTTTTTCTCATGTTCAGTAAAGTGAGTTCGGCTCACTCAAGCGAACGCAGAGCTTTTATATTTTTAACAAATTATTAAATTACGTGTTGACGTAAATAAATTAGTAGAAAAACACATAACTTCGTAAAAATAATTAAGGCTGTAATTTTGATCCGGGAATCGATGTTCGCTATTAATTTTCGTAGTAAAATGGTGGCATACTGGTTCTCTCTCATCACATACGCTGGCTATAAATTCGTAATCCCATAACAAAGGTGAATTTTCGCCAATAGACACGTATAGCGGGTATACGGGTGCATGCCGATGGTCCACCGTTCACGTGGTCGCGCCAAAGCCCCATTGTGCCGCTAAGCTGCTATATCCGGGCTAATGGCCGCTGCCCTTTGTGATTCGGTTTTCATTTCTATTGCAGCATCCGACGCACATGCTGCGCTAAATAATACGTGTTTCACTGCCTTCCCTTGTTCCACTGTTTTGATTATAAGTGTGGGCGGAGCTGTTTGAATAAGGAGTTATTACAAATCGTTTTTCTGAGGCTAAGTTTTTAGATTCACGAAGCATTTACTGCGTCCTTGAAGACCAAAAATTGGAAATACTGTTTTGCTTGGTTAAAAAAACATTTTTTTTAGGTTTAAATAAGTAAACAACCACTGTGCAATAGACGAACTCAAGTAATAGTGTAAATAAGAGAGCGGCCATTAATGACTGAGATCTGACCTACATAGCACAAAGAGCAATTTCTCTCAGTCGAGTCTCACCGGCAATGTACAAATTACAGCGTCCCATTTGGCTGTAATTCGGGTTTTGTCCGTCTACCCTCATAGGCGCACGCTACAATTTACGCCGGACGCGGCACAGTCGTGAACGAGCTGTCGTCACGGCGCCACGTGTATTTTACTGCAGCCTGCGTTTTACATGACATTATTAGCCTAGTTGCCGGTTAACAGATAGTTGGGGGATGTCGGCTGCATGCAGATCTGTGCTCTGTACACGACTGTGTTGCGACAACTTGTATTTGCAAAGTGAAAAAAATATGATAGCTTTTAGCTATATTTTGTTAAAGGATACATCTAATGAACATGAAGTCGATACAATCCAAATATAAGCTTTTGAAACTCGAGTACCTAACAAAACTTTAAAACCAGAACTTTACAAATAAAGTTTAATAATAATCTCTCCGAAATCCGCAACGATAATTAGGTAACATTTTAATAATACTAATAAAGTATTAGAATTAAACAATAGAGAAACGAGGGTTGTTTCTTGAAGAGGGAGATTTTCATTTTTATGAAGAGATGGTTATCTGACGAGCGCTGAGCGACGAGGCGAGCGAATTAAAGATTGTCAACAGATTTATTACTCGGTCCGGTGAACCCACCCCACAGGGAGATGTTGCTTACCTATTTATTCTCTTCGCAAGATGCTAGCTTATTTTGTTACATTTTTGGGGGATTCACCAATTAGGGTGGGAGTTTATTACGTCATGATTTTGGTGACGTACAATTTTAGTCTCACTGCCCTCAAATTGGTGACTTTATTCGTAACCTAATTTAACTTAATTCAAGGTTATTTGATATGATAGAAGAAGCTTTGGTTAAAAATATATTAGCCAATCCATCAAAAAAAAACTTAATTCTTAATGACTGACTTCGGGGTTATTGATTCCGAAGCCACTGTTTTATAAAGAGAACATTTAAACATATAGTCATATGCGTTACTCTAAACAACACAACTTATTGATTTCAAAACTTAAACAATAAACCAACACTACCTGACACAGATCAATAGAGCAGACACTCAAAAATTAACACGACAGAGTAAGTCAACTAGTCTGATACAGTATGTTTGTCGGTCGTGTGCGCCACTAATAGGGTATTATGAACTTCGGCTAAGAACTCAAGGGCTGAAGGGTGCTGGAGGGAAGCCGCGGGGTTGAGGCGCGGCGGGCCGGGGGCGCGGGAGATATTTGAGGTATGTAGTAGGCCTTCGCAGTAGGCAACGGGGGCGAGATTACAGATGGCAAGATAAGCCTCGAATTAGATACAACGAATTTTGTATGATGTTGTAAAGGTATTAAACGTCTTGCGCATCTTTGCTTTGAGAATAAAATATAAGGTTTATTTTACAAAAACCTTTTAAGCTGGCATTATGGTATTAATGCATCTATACACGGTTTGATGTATTCCAAAATTGATTTTATAAATAATTACATGAAATTGTTTGGTGTTCAAAAATTTGCCGTAATATACTTATAAAGTTTCCGGAATTTGCACATCGCCTGGGGGAATTAATGAGCTTGACAATGGAAATAATGTTTTTGTATATCTGCTATTAGGAACCCTAATAAGGCTGCCGTCAGTATTTATATTATAATAGGAAATGATGTAATTTACGAGAAAAGGCCTCGGGCAAAAATATACAAAACGGTTTATTCAAAATTCTGTTAACCTTTCAATGAAAAATTTAAGCGTGCAATAATAAAAAAGCTCATAAATAAAACCGTGTGAAAACTTGACGGCATGATCGCGTTTTTATTTCAAAAAAGTCCGCGAAAGCATTCTAACTGCGAAAAAGGCCGGATTACAAAGCGCTTTCCCTTCGAAATACGCATTCACAATAAGTCACTTAACATTTAATTAGGCAAGCTAAAAGTGGCGCGGCGCGCAAACATCTGAATTATAAAAGGCAAAACGGATACCTACATAGCTACCTTACCTTCTTACACGAGAAGGAGCACCGGAGGCTTAGAGGGAGCGTCTTGCCCCGGGCTGCATCCGAACACAAAAACATCCCGCCCCAGAGCTGTTCTTAAATCTCAATTAAGGTTAAAACCGTGTCTCGGGCGCACGTACACTGAATTAAATTAATGGCCCCACATATTGCAGTGCTGTGGCGTCCTCGATTAATTGCGTATTTTTTCGGTATTCTTTTGTTCAGGTTAAATGTTTTATTAGAGAATCGTTTATTTATTTACAGGTGCGTGGGTACGGAATTGTTCTTTGTATTAATTACTGGGCTTACTGGCTTGCGATACGTCTTTTGGAAAGACGAGTGCGCTCTGAAAGGATTTAACCGTGACGTTAAGAATTAAACTTTAAGTGTAATTAATATATTTTCATGTACGTTTAAAATGAGACATGAAAGAAATCCAGCTATAATCACAGATAGATATGTAGATAGAAAATTTGGAAAGTCAATACTAAGACTATTACCTAAGGTGTTTAATCGATTAAGTCAACAATCACGTAGATTTCGAAGGTTTACCAACGTCAGAATCCCGCGACTACAGTTAATCGACAGGACAATATCAGGCAAAGCCGTCTACTCTGTTATTAAGGTATAGTCTACTAAAATAATGTCTACAAATTGTGATATGAACCCGCCATGCTGATACTAACATACTTAGCTAATAGCTCATGTAGCACACAAGTAGCGACATCATGCATAGCGACGGCGTCTAAATCAAGTTGGCAACTCCACCGCTGACATTACCCGAAAATGACTTTATAACGCAATATTGTGTAACAACAATTTCGCAAACTTAAACTATTTACCTAGTGAACAAGTTTGGCGTGCCGTCCGGATGCCTGGAGCGTGTTCCCTACATTAAAATACGGGATAATCTGTATGCTGTGCGTCGTATTTTCGGCAAATCTGGCGTTGCTATGACGACGGGCCCTTGAAGTAAAACCCCACTGTGAAGAGTCAAAGCGTCGAGATAATGACGTACGACGGAGTACGTGAGAACACTATACAACGCGTGCTCTAAAAATATATTTTTTGCGCCTTTGTATGTTTGTTTATGGAATCCGATCTTGGCTGTAAAGTTGGCTCGGTCTGACAGGATCAAATAAGTATGTCTTATGATCCAGCTTAAAGTTCTATTTATTTTTCTATAAAAGTATTATTTAAGATTTAAATGATTCCACAAGTCGTGGTGGCCTAGTTGTTAAAGCGCCAGCCTCTCAAGTATGAGTGTGCGGGTTCGTTTCCAGATTAGACAAGTACCAATATAACTTTTCTAAGTTATATGTACTTTCTTAGTATATCTTGGACTCGAATGGCTGACTAATGGTGATGGAAAACTTCTCGAGGAAACCTGGACTAAAAAGCCTGAAATCACCATCCCGCATTGAGCAAGCGTGGTGATTAACGTTTAATCCTTCTCTATGTGAGAAGAGGCCTATGCCCAGCAGTGGGACGATAAAAAGGCTAATGATAATGAAACGATTGCATAATATGTTCAAGCAGTAGATACTTTACTGCAATGACATAATTTCCTTCCAAATTAAACCAAATTAGAACTTTACCGAGAATTAGTTCTTGCATATAGTGATATCAACAAGGGTTATCAGTTTCCAAAACGATAATTCAAACTTAGAACAGAAGGAATATAATACAATAATTACCTTGTCTTGTAAACGTCATGTACAATGCATCGAATATCGCCTTTGATCTGGGAGTCCGGTTCACACACACAATAATAATTATAATCGTACGTTTACTCACACTCAAACGCACTATAATCAGATATTACATTACAAATACCTATTGCTTATATCTAACTGTTGAGATTTAGAATAGCCCATATTTTTACTGAAGTTGTTGATCTTGATTTATCTGCGGGTGTGACTGACATTATTCCCAATTTATGACAACCGGCGTTTGCGCATATTCACATCTATATAAGAAAAATGAATCCTATTTGCCTTGGTCATGATATCACGCGTAAACGGTTGGACCGTTTCACATTTTTAACCAACTTTATTCAGAAGAACGTTTTTTATATAAAAGAAAAACAAACAGGACAACGTCTGTGGCCAGCTATTTTATTTATAGAAATCACAAAAAATGGCACAATACTTATATAAATTTTGCCATTGTCTATCAAACAGGAGCCAATATCTACTCAAACAGGTCTCGTTAAGTCAATAGTTATTTGACATATTATTTTTTTTTCATTTCATTAATTCAAAGAAATAGCAACAACAGGCATACTTAAAAACCTTATCAATAGTATAGTAGCATAGATAGAAATATTAATTTAATAGCGTTGTGTCGTAGGTACCCATATTTCGTTCACGTATATACTGTCGAATTCAAATGCATTGCGATGCGGTCATAACACATTCCTGTGCATATTATTATCGATGTATGATATCGAGGCTTCATTAGCCGCCAATCTGTTTGTGCCGTGTTTACGTATTTACCTGATTAAATTGGTATAGCTGTCATTTTGTAGTTCAGAGCTTTAGCAATACAAAGCCTGTGTAAATTGTGGGATTTGTGATAGGGCTTTTTGTGAAGATTAGAAGTATTACGTAGTGCGGCATGTGGATAGGATAAGCTAAAATTCTTTATAAATTAGTTCAGTAGGCTTTGAAAAGAAGATCTTAGTTATAAGTTTGTGATTATATATATGTACATATTACATAGAAACCTTTTTTTTTTTTTTTTTTTTTTTTTTTTTCGTGGGAAATCATCAAATGACCCCTCCCGCTGAGGGTGCAGCTGGAGGGAGTGTCAGACTCTTACTGACTAAAACCCACTATGTTCCTTCTGGAGGTCCCTGTGTGCCAGGGCCGCGGTATCTTTTACGAACAACCCGCAGCCCAAGCAGACCCTGGCCCTTTATGGGCCCCTCCTGTGTTGCTGACATCTCTTCGAGGAGCGCGTGGAACAGAACGCGCCGCCGACACGGGTCTGTCGTCCTTAGACGTACGGACGATGAGCTACCCACGCTCACCGCCCACAAACCCGCGCCTACGGTGGTCGGGAGTCATCTCTCGACACCCGGCGCCCGTGGTGTCGACCGGTACCAGCCCTGCCGCGACGGCTGGGATGAGCGGTGCGGTCTCTTAGCCGCTCCGCCGCCTCCTTTGCTAGCATAACTGCTTCACAGAAGGAGGCGACGGCATCCCATTCTCCCTCGCTCCGGACCATGGCCTGGATCAGGGCCGGACGCGAGAGGTCGCCGCCGCCAATTGCCGCTGTGAGGACACGGCGGTGCTCCGCCCAGGCAGAACACACTTCCACCGTGTGCTCCACCGTGTCCTCTGGCTGGTCCGCGCAGTGGTGACACCCAGGCGTCTCCTCCCGCCCGATACGATGCAGGTACCTCCCGAAACACCCATGTCCGGTGAGGACCTGCGTCAGGCGGTAAGAGAGGGTGCCATGACTCCTCCCAATCCACTCCTCGAAGAGGGGCACTATGGCCACTATTGTGGCGTGCCCTGCACGGGGTTGCGTGAGGCGATCTCGCCACTCCACCATGAGATCGCGCCGGAGGACTGCCCGCTGCGCAGCGACTTGCCGCGGCAACGGGGACTCCCCCCGACGCAGTGCCTCCTCGCGCCAGTCGTACAGGCGCGAGAGGACCCTCGCCTCCAGATCCCACGGTGGCAGTCCGGCAAGGAGACCCGCTGCCTCGCGGGAGATAGTGCGGTACCCCCGCACTAGCCTCTGGGCTATGACCCTCTGTGGGACGTTGAGGTGGTGGACGGCTCGCAAGCGCATTGAGCGCGCCCACACCGGCGCCCCGTAGAGGGCCATGGACCGCACCACTCCCGCGTAGAGTCTCCGGCAGGAGGCATTTGGGCCCCCCAGGTTGGGCAAGAGCCGCTTGAATGCAGCCCCCGCCCTCTCCAGTTTAGGGCCCAAACGTCGAAAATGCTCGACGAAGTTCCACCGGCTGTCGAGGACGAGTCCCAGGTACTTCATCGTCGACTCGACACCGATGTGAACCCCTCCCACCAATACCTGGGAGCCCGAAGGTGGCTTATTCCGAGGCCCATGAAAGCACATGACCTCGGACTTGTGCAAGGCCACCTCGAGTCCCAGTTGCCGGATCCTCTCGATCACCATCGCAACCCCGCGCGTCATTAGTTCGGCCGCCGCCAGATGCGACCCCCCCTGCGCCAGCACCAGTGTGTCATCGGCGTAGCACACTATGCTGACGCCGTCAGGGAGGTCTGTGCGCAGCACCCAGTCGTAGCCGATGTTCCACAGGAGCGGCCCCAGAACCGATCCCTGTGGAACACCGCACGACATGTCTCGCCGGTTCCATGCCCCATTGTGACCGGGGTAAATTACGGACCTGTCCGATAAATAGGCCCCGACTACTCGACGGAGGTAGGTTGGCACCCGGTGATACCGGAGTGCTTCCCCTATGCAACTCCAAGGCAGGGTGTTGAAGGCATTGGCGATGTCAAGAGACACCGCCAAGACGACCCTACCTCGGGACACCGCATCCCCCGTCGTGAGGGCCCTCACGCGCATGATGGCTTCCACCGTTGAGCGCCCCCTGCGGAAACCAAACTGGTGTTCCGCAAGGTCCGGCCCCGTCCCCACAAGGTGCTCGACGAGGCGGTTTGCAATTACTCTCTCAAAGAGCTTGCCCACCTCGTCGAGCAGCACGATGGGCCGGTATGCGGACGGGGAGTCCGCAGGGCGCCCTGGCTTCCGAATGAGGACCAGCTTCCCCGTCTTCCAACGAAGTGGGAACTGGCCCCTCTCCAAGCATGCGCTTAGGAGCCCCTTCAGTCGAGGCCCGAGAGCCTCTAAGGCCAGGACCCAGGCCTTTCCAGGCAGGCCGTCGGGCCCTGGGGCGGTATTTTTGGCTTTCAGCCTGGCTACCGCCGCTCTCAGGTCCACCCCGGTCACTTCGGGGACGTCATCGTCGGTCTCGTGGTCCACATCTGGCATCGCAGGCTGCGGAGCCATAGGCGGCGGGGAGTGTTCCCCGCGCGCAGGGAACAGAGCGCTCACCACTTCCTCCACTAGCTGGGGCCGGAGACTCTGTGTCAGCGGGGGTGCCCAGGTGCGAAGTTTTCCTCGCACCATTTTGTATGGGCGACCCCACGGATCTCTGTCCAGAGTCCCCAGCATCTCCGCATTGGCCGCGTCTTTGGCCCGGAGAATGGCCTCGTGGAGGGCGATCTTCGCCGCTCTGTATCCTTCATATAGCTCCGCTTCCCTGGCTGTCGCATCCGGAGGGCGGATGCGGAGCCTGCGATGCCTGGTATACCGGTGTCGCGCCTCGACGCATGCCTGCCGAAGGAGCGTCAGCTCTCGCGACCACCAGTACACCTGACGCCGGGCGCGTCTCGGCCGGACTCGGGGCATGGCCACGTCGCACACCTCCGACATGGCCTCCCGGAACCACTCCGCCTCGTCGTTGATGTCGGCGGGCCTGACCGGTGCTGGCACCCAGGCCTGCACGACTGAGGCTTCCTGGAGCAGTTCCCTGTCCAGCTGCTTTAGCGCCCAATGTGGACCACTCGGGGTCCGAAGGACCGGCGCATTGGAGCTGCGGGTGGAGACGTCAAACCGGATGTACCGGTGATCGGAGTAGGTCTCCACCCTGTCCTCAACGCGCCAGTCAACGACACGCGGCAGCAGAGCGGGGCTGGCGAACGAGATGTCCACCACAGACTCGCCCCGCATCCGTACGCACGTGGGAACGGAACCCCGATTTAGGACGACTAGGCCCGATTCTAGCGCCCAGTCCTCCACCATCCTGCCCCGTACATCTGTGCGTCGGGAACCCCAGGCCAAGTTCTTGGCGTTGAAGTCCTCTAGCACCAGCACAGGGAGGGAATAGCGACCGACAATGACCGACAACTCCATAAGGGAGTTTTGGAACTCGGCGAGAGTTCGGCTCGGGGAGAAGTAGGTACCCACTACCACAATCTCCCCGAACCGTGCTGCGACTATACCCCTACCCTTCTCCACCCCCTCAAGGGAAGGGGTACCGGTACCGTCCCCACAAGGTGCTCGACGAGGCGGTTTGCAATTACTCTCTCAAAGAGCTTGCCCACCTCGTCGAGCAGCACGATGGGCCGGTATGCGGACGGGGAGTCCGCAGGGCGCCCTGGCTTCCGAATGAGGACCAGCTTCCCCGTCTTCCAACGAAGTGGGAACTGGCCCCTCTCCAAGCATGCGCTTAGGAGCCCCTTCAGTCGAGGCCCGAGAGCCTCTAAGGCCAGGACCCAGGCCTTTCCAGGCAGGCCGTCGGGCCCTGGGGCGGTATTTTTGGCTTTCAGCCTGGCTACCGCCGCTCTCAGGTCCACCCCGGTCACTTCGGGGACGTCATCGTCGGTCTCGTGGTCCACATCTGGCATCGCAGGCTGCGGAGCCATAGGCGGCGGGGAGTGTTCCCCGCGCGCAGGGAACAGAGCGCTCACCACTTCCTCCACTAGCTGGGGCCGGAGACTCTGTGTCAGCGGGGGTGCCCAGGTGCGAAGTTTTCCTCGCACCATTTTGTATGGGCGACCCCACGGATCTCTGTCCAGAGTCCACAGCATCTCCGCATTGGCCGCGTCTTTGGCCCGGAGAATGGCCTCGTGGAGGGCGATCTTCGCCGCTCTGTATCCTTCATATAGCTCCGCTTCCCTGGCTGTCGCATCCGGAGGGCGGATGCGGAGCCTGCGATGCCTGGTATACCGGTGTCGCGCCTCGACGCATGCCTGCCGAAGGAGCGTCAGCTCTCGCGACCACCAGTACACCTGACGCCGGGCGCGTCTCGGCCGGACTCGGGGCATGGCCACGTCGCACACCTCCGACATGGCCTCCCGGAACCACTCCGCCTCGTCGTTGATGTCGGCGGGCCTGACCGGTGCTGGCACCCAGGCCTGCACGACTGAGGCTTCCTGGAGCAGTTCCCTGTCCAGCTGCTTTAGCGCCCAATGTGGACCACTCGGGGTCCGAAGGACCGGCGCATTGGAGCTGCGGGTGGAGACGTCAAACCGGATGTACCGGTGATCGGAGTAGGTCTCCACCCTGTCCTCAACGCGCCAGTCAACGACACGCGGCAGCAGAGCGGGGCTGGCGAACGAGATGTCCACCACAGACTCGCCCCGCATCCGTACGCACGTGGGAACGGAACCCCGATTTAGGACGACTAGGCCCGATTCTAGCGCCCAGTCCTCCACCATCCTGCCCCGTACATCTGTGCGTCGGGAACCCCAGGCCAAGTTCTTGGCGTTGAAGTCCCCTAGCACCAGCACAGGGAGGGAATAGCGACCGACAATGACCGACAACTCCATAAGGGAGTTTTGGAACTCGGCGAGAGTTCGGCTCGGGGAGAAGTAGGTACCCACTACCACAATCTCCCCGAACCGTGCTGCGACTATACCCCTACCCTTCTCCACCCCCTCAAGGGAAGGGGTACCGGCGGCGGCCGACGAGATGATGGTCACCGAGCCGCTAAGGTCCTGAACCCAGTCATCCCTGGGCAGGACAAAATACGGCTCGGCGACCACGGCGATGTTAATCGCCCACTGCGCCATGCTCTGGAGCAACAAGTCCTGAGCACGGGCGCAGTGGTTGATATTCGCCTGGAGGAAGCGCAATGGAGCCGTTATTGGTACTCCATCACGTCCTCCTCCGGGCTCCCCGTTGAAGGCTTGGCGGCTGCAATGGTGGTGGCAGCGGCAGCAGCAGCGATGGCGGCGTTCCCAGGAGTTGTGGGGTTGGCTGCTGCGGAGATGGTGGTGGCGGGGGGCCTGGCTTTGCCCCTGGTCTTGGCCTGTGGAGCACAGGCCCTGCTCCCGGCCCGGTGCTCGGCCGGCTTACCAGCCACCGCACATGCATTGCAGTGCGGCGTGGCTTCGCAGACCACGGCCTTGTGACCGGGCTGACCGCAACGGAAACACAAACCGCTGCGGTCCACCTCCGAGGTGCAGCGGGCTCCGACGTGGTGCCCCACATGGCATCGGAAGCACCTCAGAGGTCTGGGGTCGAGCAGTTTGACCTGCGCTGATACCCAGCCGACCAGAAGACGTCGACCGTCAACGATTCTTTTTGCCGCCGTCACCGGGCAGCTCACCGTGACAGTTCGCATGCCCGTGAAGTCAGGACGTATGGTGCCCATCTTCACCTCTTCGACGGAACACCCGCCAGTCCTGACGACGGCGGCAACCACCTCCTCCGCAGTAACTGAGTCGTCCAGACCCAGAATGCGCAGATCTGCGCACTTCACGGGTCTGGAGACTCGGGCCTCGTCCGCACTTATGGACGCTCTGAGTTTTACATAGAAACCTTCAATTTAATTTTGTAAGCCTAATGGGGATGGCATGATCATGTCTGATCAAATCACCTTTTCCTAAATAAAGAATAAAAAAAGTATTACTTTGTTGCTCATATAGGGTTCTAGTATGATGGCTATTAGCCTTTTGTTGTGTCTAATTAATAACTAAAACGTTGAGGAGCTCGTGGCTTAGTAAAAGCCGCACGGGTCGATCGATGATAAGGTTAAGCAACGCCTGGCGCGGTCGGTACTTGGATGGGCAACCATCTTGTCATGACGAGTTCCTCCGTGTTTCTAAAGGCACGCTGACTTAGTGGGTCACGGCTGCCATTTGTAAATCTTTGGTGGTCGTTACGAGTAGGTAGTTAGAAGCCAGATAGTCTGACAACAAGTCTTACCAAAGGGTATCGGGTTGCCCAGGTAACTGGGTTGAGGAGGTCAGACAGGCAGTCGCTCCATGTAATACCCTGGTACGCAGCTGCATCCGATTAAGAATGGAAGCTGTCCCCAACATAGCTTGGGAAAAGGCTAGGCTGGTGATGACTAAGAAAATAGTTACCTAAAAATAACCAGTGTCAATAAAGAAGCTGGTCTTAATAATTGCTCATAAAATGAAAACAAACGCGTACTCAAAGTTCCCACCACACTACTGCCACTACAAGGAAAGAGGGGACAACTCTATTATTTTTAACGAGCAAATAAATATTCGGTATTCGTTTACATTTTCATAACGAATGGGCGCATTTTAAAAGCCTTATTACTGGGTGTCACGCCTTGACGTACGACGTACGGTTTCCCGATAATAACTTATCGATTATTCAGTATTTCGGGAAATTAATATTTTCATTATTTCGGCGATGATGACTTTATAGGAGGCCAAGGTGGTAACCGATTTCTTTCAATAAAATTCCTAGACTCTCTATTTTATTATTCATACATTTAAACGTATGTAAAAACTTTAATTATACCTACAGCTTGTGTAATTTATATGCAATACACTTTAGTTCAAGATAAATTAAATTTTCGAAGGCATAACGTACTTCATCGAATTTATCTTCATTAATTTAAATTATTTACAGTAAAACAAGTGACGTCCGTTAAATAAGTATGAGTTTTCCATTAACTACGAACGAATTCTCCAATAACTTGCGTCGGATCAATATGCTATTTACTTTTTTAACTACTAATTGAATTGGGCTCGTACTTATACAGTCCCGTTCAAATTAATTGAACTCGTTCAACAGGAAGCCGCTCGCTATACGCAGCATTCACTTTTATTGGTGATAAAAATCTTCTTCTCTAAATACTCCATATCTCCGACAGTAATGCTCCTTAAATTTTATTTGACAAAGTACATTAAAATATGTAGTGATTGTTCGGGGTTTATTAGCAACATTTTATTGGTCGCGTTTGTCGCACACACGCGGGGGAGAGGAGCCCGGACAGATATTGTTGCTTGTGACAATAAATAAGACGTAAAATTTTATTTTACAGCGGTAAACGAAAGAAGCTAACGAAATTACATTCAATTACGGCAGTGTGCCCGCGGCATTCCACCGTCGCAATAAAGGCCGCAGAGTAACGTTCCTCGCGTAAATTTTTCGGACATAAAACTCTGTAAAAGTGAAGTTAGTAAGATGTAGAGCGACAATAAATGTTTATAGAGGTTGGAGCGGGCCGGAGCCGCGACCAAGCCGTGCGCGTCTAGCCGCGACTCTCTCCTCCCCACTCAATTAACTTTACGCAGAAGAAAAATAAAAATTCACCGTAGCAAAGGTTCCTCATTCGCAGAGCAAACACGAATGAGGCAAATTAAGTGAGCAAAATAACGTGCCCTTAAATTAGGTCACGCAACCAAAGTGAGACTTGGAGGACCCTTGCATCTCGTTATAGAAATGAAGCATCGCCGCCGCCTCGCCGCCGCGGTTAATGTAATCAAATTTTTAATTTTTAACTTTTTTCGTTTCTTTGATATCCTCGGGAAGCTTTTCTTTGTGCGTAATTCAGTTAAACGCAGAAACGTAAAGCTTTTAGTTAGTTTGGAAATAAACACAGCAATTTTCTTCTTTATTTATTTTTACAGTTTTCTGGTCGGCTGAGCTCTTAATTGTCAGTTTTCCGCTGAACGAGATACAATAACAGGAATGGAAATTGGATGTTCCTCGCAAAATATTTGGCGTTTTTTTGAACTTCTGTGAAATAAAACAATGAACAGACTGATTCCTTGAATTACTAATAATAGTTCACAAAGGGTACTAAAATTATATGTACACGTCATTTTTATAAAGCTATGCATTGAAAAATAACTTTGTTAGGTTTCATGGAAAACCACAGTCGGAGCCTACCTGCCATTTCACATGCAAGTGCCCAAATACATAAAAATAAACTGTACAAAAGTTTCTTTCAATAAAACGGAATGGTTACGGAGTTACACTCGTAGTGTTTTAGTTAAAGCATTTTTATGGGATTCTGAATAAGGGGGTCCGCACCCTACCATGGCCACCATACATCGACATCTCTCACATGGACACACAGACGCTAGCACATCAAGCTCCACAATCTGTTAAATTCCTTTAATAGATTTTCAACTTTATCGCTGAAGCATATGGTTCATATCTAGTTGGGAAAAGTTCACAGATTTGATGTGGTAGCTTGATGTGCTGGCGTCTGTACACACGACCGAGGGGTTTTAATAAGACTTTTTAAACAGGTACTTAGGTAAACGTGTATTAACTGTTATGCTTAACGTATTATTTTTTGCCATTGCCAAATTTGGGAAAAGAAAAATATAATTTACAGAGTTAGGTAACACTCAACAAGGCGTTTAATTACACCCAAAGCAAATAAATAAGCAATATGGCTACATTCATGTAAACTATTAACCTGTTAGCTTAAACAATTTGTAGACGTTACAAATTTTCATTAGCTAAGTAAAAAAATAATAATACATAGTTGGTCCACGGTCTTGTTATAATTTCCGGCGCACCCTCCATGTCGCCCGATAGTGACTTCGCGCTATACGCTCGTGCTAATTAGATGACTCGAATTAGGGAAATAAGATACGTATGTCTATGTTCGGGCTTTCCGTCAATAGTTTCAAGGCACAAGCAATGACATATATGTATATACAAAATACAAACAACGATTTTTCGTATACAGTACTCAATAATAAGTTTGTTTTAATGTGTATATTAGTAACTAACACTGGAAAGCAATTATAATGCATGACGTAACAAACCAATAAGCATTATAAGTTTGTCGGCTTGTGAATAAAGTTCTATAATGAGTTGCGTCACAAGTTCACAACACAGCATCAAATCCTCGGATTAATCCCCAGACACATAATTCACGTTTATCTCGGTAGCCGAAATTACCCACTAACGTAACCAATTTTCTTACCTTTGACAAAATCACGGCTCTTACCTATTACGTAACATTACCCAAAGGGCGCACGCGGCACGAATACGGCACTAAACACATGTCAGACCATTCAAGCGTTTTTGAGACGTATTAATAAGTGTTAGGGTGTATTTTACAGTGGTGCTTGACGCCGGCAAAAGGCAGACGTGGAGCGATGTATAAGACACTCTGAGAGGGCGACAGTAGGCCTATAATGGGTTCTTGGGAGGAGGGCTTCGGGACCGCATGTGTTCGTGCCTGCGGTTCCCGCTCGCAAGACTCTGAGAGAACAAATTAGAAAATCTTTTGGGGAATAATTTAAGAAGTAGGCTCGCGGTTGCCGAGTTAACTTTGTTTTGCTACGTCTCGCTGAGCTACGCGGCGATCAAAGCTTTACAAGTGTTCATTTAAAGTCGTATCGGGCGTAGATTACTCGATAAAGTTCCGCAAATTGACATTTCACGGCTTCACGCCAATGTTATTGGCTTCTCGTTATGAATATTTTCTCGTGATTCGATTATATTATTTCGAATAATTTTATCGATATTTTAAAGCTACGGGTATACACTTAAATTAGTCTATATGAAAAGGCAAACTAAGTAAGGGGCAATCATTAATTAAGCTACGATGAATAAGGTACCTATTTATCGAAAATAGTCTATGAATTGCAGGTCTTCTTCAAATTAAACAAAAGGCTGTTTATTTAATTAGCAAGGCTACAGGATGCTCCACGCGTACCGATACAGGGTGCTCTCCGTGCGTACCGCCACAAAACATGAGGAAATCACGGTTTTCCTTTAGGAATGCTTGTAATTGAGATGCCATGTTATTAAGATTTTAATGAACGTACCTTACATTTGCATGTGTAAGGGATGGAAGTTTCAAGAAAAATACGCTGTTACGATGTACGTAATATGGATGTATGATTGTTCAATGGTTGCCATTCTTCGTTATATTATTCCTTTATTAGCAATTTTGGAAGGAGAACTAGAAAATTTTATATCTATAATGGGAAAAACATGAGCTACTTATTACAGCAATAATGAAATACATAAACTAATTTCATATAAAATATGTCAGTGTACAATGAACACATCATTATTGAAGTTGACGATACTTCATACATGATATTTACACGCACTCAAAATAGCATTGTTTTCGTATACTCGTAATGATAAATATATTTATATTTAGCTCAATATGTATGGACTAGATTACTAGATGAAAATAATTTGGAGAATATTAATGTACAGACGCCAGCACATCAGGCTAACTGAAACTGTCAAATTTTCCCAATCAATTTTGAACTTTATGCTTCAGCGATAAGGTAAATCCATTATGGAAATTTGACAGATTGTTGTAGCCTGATGTGCTGGCGTCTGTACCTACTTGAAGCATGACTGACATTGTGTGTGTTCTTCATATCAGCAGCTACCCAAACATCGACAAACTTTCTCCGACCAACTTTATCTGAACGCGATCATATTTTCGTATTTTTCTTCACTGAGACGCGAACCGTGAATGGTTGAAATGTATTCCATAAATTAGGGTACACTTACGAATTTCGAATAAGAGGATCCAACAAAAATACTTACTTAACAATTTGTTGAGAAATTCGTTCGAACGATTAACAAATGTGTTCGCTCAACATAACGTCTTAAATGAATAAAGTTTGCGATGGTGCGATGTGGCGGGGATAATGTCGCGGTACCGAGTGCGCTGGGTACTCCAGCGGGTATCCTAGTACAATATTGACACAAATCCCTTAACTTATAAAATCGTGCTTCCGTCCCCGATGTAGGCAATATGGGATTTCCGTCGTCATTTTGATGTGGAGCCCGGGGCTGGGCGAGGGTGAGTGTTTGCGCGGGGGACACCTGGCTACTCTGCCCGCCCGCTGTTTGCTGATCGATATGTACCTACTTTTGTGGATGACACACCGCTAATGTAACACTATCAATTTTTTCCCTGGTCCCTCGAATATCGAGTAAAGTAAATCAGGATTTATTCTGACATTTTGAAGCTAGACAGCAAGACGCTACCTTTATTCAGTGAGAAAATAAGGACAATCCTAACACACAGAAATATAAACCCAGTTCTCCTTAACTCGTACGCTAACGTTCAGTTCATTACCGACGTAATCTCTGAACATTGTCCTGAAGCCTGCACTTGCATTAGTAGACAGTCATTGAGGCAGTCGCTACACACGATTTGCCAATAAGTACGTATTTGTAGCAATAACCGACAAAACAAAGCATCCGGCTTGCACGCTCCTAATCCTCGATTTGGGGAGGGTCTGCGTGGAAATGGAAAAATATTTGTCTGGCAACACTCGGCAAATGTACCGACAGCCGATATCACGTAGCGTTTTATTTTACTCTAAGACAACTACAGGTTGTCGACTTCGCGTGTAGACGGGTTTATTTTTCTGTGCTGGTAACACGTTCACTGTTTTACAACGTGGTTCGTTCAGGTGCTTGAAGGTGAGGTGTAAAACTATCTTTGATTTTTACTTAAAACCTAAGGTTGCTAGCGTTCAGTGAATGAAATGCTTATAATTTTTCTACGTATTCCATTTACTCTGTATAAATAACAACAGTTGCTTTAATGATAAAGTATGCCCAAACTGGTACTCGTATTAAATACTCATTCCACTGTAGAACACAAAATAAATGACTATTGAGACATTAATAATTATAACATTCTTAATTCAAAACTTGAAACAAGAACATAAAAATTAGAATTCAAATTCTAAATTCAAATGAACTTCTGAAACTGAGGTTGGTTAAAAACATACGCGAAGCTAGTAGTTGAAGTACAAACATGTTGGAGTGGTAAGCTCATGACATCGTTGGTAGTGCAGTCACTTTGCAACTTTTCAAATATCTGCTAAACCCCTCAGTTGCCCGTATGACGGTGTTATGACCGAACAGGATCATATTATTATTGGAACATAGCAAGTTGAACTGCACGCGGTTTCAAAGTTATCCCGAATATTTGGATGGAATTTTGAAAGAGATTCAAGGTGAATGTATTAAAATTGCTAAAGTTGTTTTTGTGAAGTGAAATAGTTGATGTTTATTAGTTAAACAATCATATTTCTTTTGTGAAATGTACAGTTGAAGATTATATATTATACAGTAGAACACATTATAAATATTGGTGCAAGAAAAAATGATAAATGAAAAAACATGAATCTCTAAGGTTACCATAAACAACTGGAGTTGATAAAAACCAAAATACGAAAACTGCAGTTCCCACATAAATAAAATTTTATGCACTATTGAAAATTGTGTTTTCTTCCGTCTTCGTGTCCGTTCGTGACATGTCGCGAAGCGCCCAGACGCGCGTCGAGGCCGACTTCCTCATTTTATGCGTCTTTTACGCGCTGTACCCAGATTGCGATCCTCCTGCTATTTAAACTGGATCGCTTTCAGGATCGCTTTACACTCTTCACGACCTTAATAGAGCTGTTCGCTTTTATACCGTAATGACCGCGTAAAATGCTCAGCGTTTGTTTGGCCATTATTAACCGGTAAGTGATGCAGCTGGTTTGTTTGAAATGTTATTATATTTAACGGTCGCGCGGTGATTTTATGACATGCTTTAGTTTTAATGTGATAGGGTTTTAAGTGATCATTTCGTAGGTGTCAAACCATTTTTATCGATCTATAATACTACTGCAAATGTCAAATGTATAAAGCACCTATAAAGTCAGAACTTACCTACATTGACAGCTCTAGAGAATTCAATACTTTTGTTTGAAGCACAAAACTTGTGAGAAACAAAAGTTATACTTTTATATAGAAATGTCGTCAGTTTCCGGTCACGGTTCGAGTATTATAACTTATAAAGCACGGATTTATAGTGGCTCAATGGGGAAGTTATTGAAAAACAAAACAAGAAAGACTACCGAAACGCAAAAGTTGGACTTGTTGCACTGAAGAAAACTAATAAATGTTTCCCGCGGCGAATATAAGAGCGAGTCGGTGGCAGAGCGTGACATTAAACTTGGGTATAAAGTGAGCGTGCAATATCGAGTTAGCGAGTTTCACAGACCAAACAAGACGGCATCGGACTTCCTGGCGTAAACTACTTAAATCTTGACGCGTCTTGCCTCGCTGTCCGCTGCGGGCGAGAATAAACTTGCCTCGCCGTTTATGTGCGACATAGCTGCGGTATGTGGCGGCTCTCCACGCCACTCTCATCTCTGTGCGGACTGAATATTAGCTAAAATCGTTCGATGTGGAGAGCCAGCGGTGGCCGGTACGGCGGGATTACAGAGCGATGTAGTCCGCGTACTTTCGACAGATAACGCACAGCCGGAGTGGAGTGGCTTTCCCGCTTGATTGACACTGGCTCAGTGGCTTTTAGTTGGCAAACGTAGCCATTACAGGCGCTGAAGTGTTCCGACTCATACATGTTGGAGTACACTTTGAGCGTCATTTCGGGACGTGTGTGAAACATTTTGGGTATATTTTGTTGATAGGTGTGTCGGACAGAGCTGTCTTGTTTGCGTTGAGGTGTTTCGGGTATTGTTGAGTGTGTTAGCTGATGGTAATGTTATGTTACTTTGAGCAGACAGATGTATGAAAGTGTTTTAATAAATTTAATTTAACTATAAAAATATGCAGTTGTCGTTTTGCAGCATTTTTGTTGTAATATCAATGCTCGAAATTGTACCTGAGTGATGTTTTACTACGAGAAGGTCTTATCAATGAGAATTTTATTACAATTATTGATCAAAGGAGTTCAAAGATAAATAATGCGTCTTTCATCTTTATTTAAGTTAGCAAGCCAGAAAGTTTACAAAAGGAAAAAGAACGCAAACGTCCAAAAGGTTTTTTACAGCCACTTTAGATCCGTGTCCGATCTAAATGAAGACACCATGATTACAGGGAGCAACAAAAATGCAAGCAAACGGCAATTACATTGGAATTGCTAAAAGGACCCACCTGTTGACTGCCGCAGACGAGAATGTTCTCGAAAAAGATTTTATTGGTGGAAAATGTTGGCTTTCCACGACAGATGTTCTGCGGGATTTGCTCTCGACTCGGAAAAGTTGTGTTTGAGAACGCTTTTCAACTTTGAATACTGTTTAGTGCAGAGTTCTTTAGCTTATTTTTTTGTGAACGTTTTGCTTTATCTCTGAACTGCTTTTACCTGTGACTCTTTTAGCGAATATCTTCAACCTGAAGTTAAAAGGATAAGTCATTTGTTTACTCGTGTATTCTCAAGCAATATTTTAGTTTTTAAGATGAATACTTGTGTGTAAAATATGAGTCTGTTTATCAACGTCTGTGTTATCTTTTCGTATTTACTGTTTTTTATAAAATGCATATTTCATGACATATAAGTGATAACACGTTGAACAAAGAAACCGACGCCGTAATATCGCCAACAAAGTCAAATTCATTAGCACATTATAATGAAGTTATGAAAGTTCAAAAAGCATGATATTCGGGTGAAATTGATAGGAGAAAATTCAACAAAAACTGGTGGGCCGTAAGCTTCGGCGAGGAACGCCACACACGGAGCAATTATCTAAAACACACAAGCGTTTAACCTCAAATTTCACTAATGAAAATTTCCGTAGGTTGGTGGCGAAGGGCGCACCTTATCGGTTATCTGTGGGATTGCTTTCGCCGACACTAATTGTCGTATGGTGTTTCTGTGTTCGACAAATAGCTTGTACGATTTTATGGTTTTTGTTGTGGTCGGTAGGTGTCAAAAGTGTGAATTGATTGCCAATATTATATTGTAACTTTAATTCTCGAAGTCATAATTGAAGTAAAAACTAGGTGAACAAAAATAGATGGTATATATTGATAATAAGAAAGCTGCATAACTGAAGGGTAAGAAACTAAGCTAATTTAAAAAAAAAACGTTTGAAATCCAATCCAATTTAATTTGCATTGCGATCTAAATAAAAAGGGAATTCAATTAAGATTACTTAATGAACTGGCAGACAATAAAATGTTCTTATTAGTTATTATAAAGGGACCTTTACAAAGTAACAAAGTGGCTTTATTACACGACCGGTGGTACAATAACTAAAATTAAATGAAGCCACAAACAAACGCAGGGGTCGGTGGATGCACGACACAATTTATGTCGCCATTTCCCACCGGCCGCCTGTATCGATGTCGTTTGCATCTGAAATCTTTGGAAGCCACGACTATATTAGAGAGGGGAATTGGCTGGGATCTTAATTTATCGAAGTTTTTATGGTTTAATTAACGGAATTCACTTAGGCGAGGGTCGTGCGCGCCACGGCACGGCGGCGGCGCGATGCGAAGCGCCGTCGTCGCCGCGGTTTGCGCTTTATTTTATACTAATAGATGTCCCTGGACCGCGCTATAATTAGCGCCAGGACGCCATTGAAAGTTTTAATTGAAAAGCCTTTGTGCAGTTTTATAGTCCGGTAACAATTTTAGACTATATTTTCATGCAGTCGCCATCGCGCCCGACGCCGATGCTGCTTTAATCTCGACACCCCCACTTTTCACATTGTTATTTCAAAATAACACCAGAACAACTAATTTTCTGTAAAAGACTAATTCTTTTACTTCATTCTCTATTCTGATACGTTCCTATTTACTGAAAAGTTTTACATTAAGGTACCACTCAATGATTCGGAAGTCGTTTAGGGTTGTTCGCAAACTTTTGGAAATTAAATATGGCGACAGGCAGGTACATGGTAAACGAAACCTATCAAAGTGTATAAAGTGCGGGGCGCAGGCGGCGAAACTTTTCATCATATTATTACAGCATTGTTCTTGAAATACGTACCATCCAAATTAATTCACCCTTCCGAAATTTGGAATTCAAAACTGTAAATTTGTAGCCTCTTGCCCCAATTATTATAACATTTATTCTTTATGGGGTAAACAGATCCCTATTTATTAGGGTTCATTATTCGAATTAATTTGTTTGTGTTATGTTGCGGGCGCGGGCGGTAGATAGAGGTTGGCTAACCGCGCGTAAAGAGGCTGTTTTGATATTTAAATGAGGGTAAGGCTTGATTGTGGCCATTGAGTCGGACCGCGGGAGGCCGGGCCAGGCCGCGTGACCCGAGCGCGCCGCTCGCGTCGGCCCGGTGCGACTGCCCGCAAATAGACTGGGATACTTTTGTGTGTTAGTTATTTCATAGCCGTTGTCATGATTAAAATCATGTGACAAGTTTTATAATATGTACATCAAATATTATTAATTGTAATCATTAATCAATACAATGCCTAAAACTTTTGCGAAACCACATTTTATAAAAAAAAAGTCCATTCTGAAAACTCAAAAGCGTCTTTATCGGTTCCTTAAATAACTCCCAAGGCCTCAAAAACCCGATACACCTAATAAAAATAAAACCAGTTTAAATTATGAACTTCATTAACGGCCAGTTGAGGTAACAATAGAATCGCTAATTTTCAATTAGGGTTCCGCAGTGCCGGCGCGGGATCGGCGGGTTCCGATTACAAAGCTAATTACAAGTGTCGCTTTCGGCACGGTACCCGAGTGGTACCGGGTCGGGCGAAGAGCTTTTTATCGCTGTTGGGATCTTGTACGAAATGTTGTTGACTGTTGTTTGGAAGAGCTCAGTCTCAAGATTGTTAGTTTATGTGTTTAATAATGTTGATGGAATTCATGACTGTATTCGGTCCTTCATTTAAGGGAAGTTCATCGAGATATTTATTATTGAAGAATAACTCAGTTATACCCTGAGTTGATTCATGATTCCAATTCAAAATCCAAAACTTATTCATTCCAGGGATCCCTTGCATCAATAAAAGCACAGTCGATATTGTGCGGAAACACAAATCTCTATTTGCGGGAACGAAATCACATATTCAAACAGACGTCAAGCTTTCGACAAGCGGAAGAATGAATGAATGCAAATCTTCACGATTTCAGGCTCGTTTCACACTGAATACATTTCACGAGGACATATTGTCGACAACACTAAGTGGGCCCCATTCCTTATAATAAATATTTTTTGCTTGTAAAAATGTATACGAAAAGGTAGGACCCACGTCTACCGTGTACGGCAAAAGGATCGTTCTCAACTCGACAACTTTTTAATAAAAGGAAGATTAGGCAATCGGCTCGTCGCTTACATTTATAGTAGATGTGAAGAATGTCATATAAGGCGTAACGCGCTCGGATACATTTCACACCTCGCTTGACGCTTTCCCTAAATCTGTTGTCATTTCGGCGCGATCCCGTGAAAATAGGGGCAGGAATCCCTCGGATAGTCGCCAGATATTCGGAGCTATTTTTCACACGAGTAACCCCCCGCCGCCCGCGCCTCCGTCGGCTATGCCAACTTCTCCTTTTAAATATTTTAGCGTGTAAAAAGTGAAGTCGTGTTACCTTGTTACGGAGCCAGATTTTTCAACGGTCTTAAAAATTAATTTCGAGAATTATTTGACAAATCTTAAGTCTTTTCCTAATGTGAAGTGTGATGTGATTGAAGAAGCTATGTCTATTCTTAATGCAATCAAATTTTTTACATTTTTCCTGTAATTTATAAGCTTTTGTCGTCACTCTACAACTTTGTTTATCAGATTAATATTTGATTGAACAATTTGCGCAGGATTTTTCCTGTAACTTAAAGGCCGTTAAAATTTCAGTAATAACTAGGATTATTTGATTCGGTGTCGGTCTCAATTCTATATAAAGTGAATTTAAGAATGGAATTTATTTATGGACCTATTAATAATATAAATAGTGAACAAATACATTTAGTAGGCTTTCTACGGGTATTAATTTAGCATAAAAGAGGTTTACATGAAAAACAATGGACGGAAAACCATTTTCGAAAAGAAGAACCGTTTCATGAGGTATATTTGCGTCACCACAGAGGCCTCATATTACCTTACAGCAATGAGCGCGCGTATGTAAGTAAATGCGGCATTGTGTTGACAAGCGGCGGTGAATGAGACGGTCCGAGCGACCGCGGCTATCGTTTACATCCACGTTCTATTAACAGACAGCTTAACTCGGCTCCGCGCCATTTGTGTTTTTCCGTGCAGACAAATCGGTAACAATAAAACGAGGCCCTCCTTCACAATGCCCGCACGCATGGCCTGCTTTTAATTTGCCGAACGTATATATCGGATCGTGCGCTCCACCGGGGATCGCTTAAAAATACTACCCGGAAAATCCCGCCGGTCTGCCCTCCGCTTAAGGCTCTTGTCTGTTTTTAATACCTCTATTTTTATTGCGTGTGTAAATTTCCTCATTCAACCTTTTTTATTTGTTATACAAACAAATCGAAGCGTCCGCAATTAAGGGCCGATCGATTACTCATCAAATCTCATCGGATTTTGAGATGATACGCCAAAGAGAGTAGAAAGTAATTAGAGGCGCGTACTCTCTCAGGCGTACGATGTTTTGTTCATAATTCAATAATCCGGCCTGAGGCGGATCTCTTTTCACGACGCCTCTTGTCATCCCCCCTCGCGGCACCCCTCGTGCTCCACTCGATTCTGATAGCATTCTTATGTAATCAGTTATCTTGTTTTTTCATTTCCTACACCATATTTAAAGACGATAAAGTACTTGCAAAAAGTTATTTAAGTTCCGAGTATTGCTCGATACAAATAAAGTTAAATTGGCAAAGTTGTCCAAGAAAAGAGGGATTGGAGGCACAGGTGACATCCATTAGGTACGATTCTCAAAAATATTTTGTAGATATAAATTAGTTTGAGAAATCGAATTCTGGCATCAATGAATATTTTTTTGGTCATAAACAGAGCAAAAGCTGAGCCATTTTGTGTAGTCCGCATGTAAGTGGAATATATGGCTGTTGGTTAGTTGCAGGTGAGGGCGGGGGTGAGGGGCGCGGGGCGCGACGGGGTGCGTGTTTGCACCTTATATAGGGAAATGGAACAATTAATTAAATTAGCACTTAAATGTATGGTCGTGGTAAGGACGGGCGCGCCGGTACGCGGCCCACAACACTTTTATTAAAACTATACGTCTTTCAAATTGTTTGCGGGCTCAGAGGTAATGCGTTTTATGCGCGCTCGGCCATTAGAACTGTGTTTTCCTAGTTTTACAAGAACATACTGAGATTATATATAACAATAACTAATTAGCACGATTTAACATTAAATAAGTGTTTATTTGTTTACCCATAAAGATGAAGAGGTCAAAATCGAATGGTTATGAAGAAAACTCGACCACCAAAAAGCGTGCAGTCCGTGGCTAATCCACTTACTGAATTCGATTCGCAGCCACACCCCCCATTTATCATATGACCGACTGCTCCATTCATTAACAGTATCATCACTATCTAATTTACACCTTATACTGTTGACAATAAAGCGGTATTGCTTTAACAATGTACGAATTACAAGTCCACTTTCCTAATGTGATAATGGACGAGTTCTTCAGGACTTTATGGTCAGTGCCACGTCGACACATTAGGCGATTGCTGTCTTTCCGTTAAATTAATTACGGTGAGTTGACGTTTTTATGTTTTAATGAATGAATTTAGGTTCTAGATTAACGTTGGAGTCTAGTTTTGTTGGACTGTTAAGTTTTTAGGTAATTAATTAGTGATAATTGGCATAATATTTGTCATTTATGTTTTTTTGTTGACTTTGGTAGGACAGAATGATGATGTTCCTACGAGTATGGGTTATTATTTTATATAAGTGAATTATTAAATATTTCTAGGAAATCACTTCGGGGATTGGTGGCGGCAGAATAATTCGTTGATTTTGTCGGCGATCAAAATATATTTATGAAATATAACTTCGCAGTTCATAAAATAACAACTGAAAATATTTCTGTTATGTTCTACAATACCCGAAAAAACATTTAATAAGTAAAAAAGTCTGACCTATTACACATTTTATACCCCTGTAACAGTATTCTCAGTGGCCACACCCGGGGTCTAGGGGACCTATTCCCGGCTCAATCATGTACTTGAGACGTTTCCGTTGTCTGTGGCCAAGCGATTACTTTCCGCGGTCGAAGCAACGAGCTTGGGGGACATTATGCTGCCTATCGAACTGAGTTAAATGCCTCTCGACTTTAGGAACATCGATTTTTTAGATTTTTTTTTGCTGGCAATTGTGGTAGGTATTTTTTTATCGGTAAAAATTTATCGTGACGGCTGCTTCAATGTTTTCACTGGCCAAGAATGTTTATAAAAAAGTTTGGAATGCCAAAAGAAATCTTTTTAATGTAATGGCGACGACAAAATAATTAACTTGGTCGTCTTGTAACTTTTTGTCCGTATGTGTTGAAGTAGAGACGCCAGCACATCAAGCTATTACAATCTGTCAAACCTTAGTCGATTTTCAACTTTATCGCTGTAGCTTAATATGGTTCAAAGTTGATTGAGAAGATTTGTCAGGTCAGGGTAGCCTGATGTGCAGGGTCTGTAGGGCATACCTATAGGTATGTATGCCTACCTACATATTATTTTCATAAAGCTTTTCTATCATTGAAGGTTTTAGGAAAATCGGAAACGATTCTATAGTAATATTTCTGTTACTTTATTATTCACGTTAATGCTTAAATATTTCACATATTCAATAATGGAAACTGGTTAAAATACTTTTGGTTAAATTTACTACCGTAAAACACGTTTGCAGTTATGTTGGTTACCAAAAATATATAATATAATACATGACAATACCAGGAATATTCATGAATGCCAATTAAAACCGGATTACGAGCGACCATTGGACTGCACTCCACAGAAACAATACCGAGAATAATCAAAATAGCAACAATATCAATTGCTTGAAGTACCATTTTTGTAATTAATAAAAAAATAATATGTTCGTCAATAAAAGTTCTATACTTATATATACATATACGTATAGTAACAAATATAGAATTACATTTTACGTTACATTACAAAAAAATACAGACTAAGGAAACACGAATAACAATAGACTTTAGAAGCACTAAAAAAATATGAAAATGCCAATGAGATTAAAATCCGCTCCGATTTTCGTATAACCTAGGGAAGAGAGCTCTTATTCAATATAAATAGCTACCTATCATTGGAATGAATATTAGATTTCACTATCACTACAGCGAAATCTGTGGAGTCGAACTGCGATTTATACTTGAAATATTTGCTACGAACTATTGGTAGGTATTGGAGTTTAATATTATGTTCGATTTAGTTGAGGTAACTTCGAAAACTGTTTTGTATAGGCTGTTGAAAGTATGTATATTGAAATAGCCTACACAGTGAATGATAAAAATGTGTAAAAAAAATATTGTCTTAGAATTTAATGTTGCAACTATAGAACCTCTTTATACAATCATCAACTTGTATTTATTGTAGGTATATGTAGTCTCTATCTCCCGAGCCTTTTCCCAACTATGTTGGGGTCGGCTTCCAGTCTAACCGGATTCGGCTGAGTAACAGTGTTTTTTTACAAGGAGCGACTGCCTATCTGACCTCCTCAACCCAGTTACCTGAGCAACCCAATACCCCTTAGTTAGACTGGCGTCAGACTTACTGGCTTCTGACTATGTAGGTATATGACTATGTAATAGAACACATTTTTTTACAGAATAAATTGTCCATAATTATTTTAATAATCTTATTAAGACTATGCCATTTACATAATACAAACTTGTGTTTTAGTACAAACCGATACGTAATGTTCGACTCCACATCTCGCCAGTTCTTCCGATCCGATGTTTAGGGGCGTCGAGTCTCCCCTATTGATTACCCAAAAAGCGGAAAATAAAATTGTGTACCTCTAGGCCTCGGCGAAACACAATACTGTGGTCGATGGGCCCCTAGAATTTATCGCAAAAACATACTAAGCCTGCCCCTCGGATACGACCACTTAAATGAATTAAATCTCACTTTTTGTGATACAATTTCATTTTTATGACATTTTTTGTTTCATAATGAATTACATTTTTAATCCTGAGCTTGATTCTGTAAGCCAAGATGAAACAACGCGATGTCGAAAGTTGGAGCAATTTGTATTACTATAAGAACTCATCAGGGACTCGAAAGTAAATTACTGTTTACAGGGTGCTTGTAGTTAAGTGACTTGTCTAAAGTGTACCTACCTATGATGATTTTTCACCAATGGGTTGCTTATGAGTGGGCATAATCAAAAGATCATCGAATTAAAACATACTGATACGGTACCGAGAAAATGAAATGAAAAAAGTAGCATAAAAATTACCCATAGTGTCCCTAATGAAAAAACTTACGATCGTTAATGCTCGCATAAAAAACTTTCAATTAGGCCACACAATGGCTGAGCATGATACCTATTCGACAACTAGTGGTAAAGTGCGGCGCGTCGTCGCTCACTGCCGACAAACTTCTCCGTCGCAGCTTCCTCTCCGCAATCTTTATCGAATAAAGCAGTTTAGTAAACCGCAGCCGAACTCCCGCCACCCTTTATTATCTATTTATGAACAAATTTAAATAGACCGGCGCCCCACGAGACTAACATTCGTTTAGTTTACAACCTTACGCGGCAGGTAAACAGCTTTCTCGGATCATATTTTATGCATATGGCTCAGATTTTAATGTGCCTATTCTGAATTTTATATATTAATTTTGTTTTTTTGGAATAAGTTATATATATATTATGTAGTTTATGGACACTTTCCTTAATGCGGTATTATCAACTATAATAATATAGGTACCATCTTTACATTTAAATGTGATTTGTGATAGGTATAGTACTAAACCAAAGAAAACAGTCTATCAAAAATAACAATTTCACACATTGAAATTAAACATGCAATTCCTTGAAAGTGCCATAAAACTGATAGTTGATAAAAACTTAAAATAGGTAAAATAAACGTTTTCCTTTACGCGTTTCAAATCAAGCCTCGTAATATCGTACTAGAATCTGGCAACTACATTACCTACATAATATAAAGATCGTTATTTTTTTTTTTATAAAAAATCTCGTCAAACTTACCCGTGTCGGCAGCGGAAAACCGTGAAGTAATATTTTGATGTTCATAATAATAATAGAAGGAGCGACACAAGGGAGGAGGGCTCAGATTTATTTGTATTTTATTACTTTTTTACGGGAGCCGTAGTCGCGGCCTAGCATCTCACAACGTTACGACCCGCCATATTGTGTCGGATTATTAGTGTTATTAGTATTTATAAGTTAAAATGTAGCCTACGTGTAGGATGTAAAGAGAAGGAGGAACTTAAGGTATTTTTGGAGTCATTTTTTATCGCATTTATTATGTGGCTGTCTTCTCTTCTCTCGAGCTAAATACAGACCTTGTTTAGGACCCCTTCTCTATTCTCAGAATAAAAAAAAAAAACAATTTGGTCCTAGAAGAAAGTGGTGGCTTATCTTGTATTTTTTTATGTAATGTATTCGAGTAAAGTAACCCTTGCAATAAAACCTCACTAGCAACGTTAGAAACCAAAGGAGTGTAAGAAACGTCGATTTAATCCTAAACATTGTATCTGAGCGTGGAGATGTGAGAAAATAAAAATAATAGCACTCGTGTTCGGGCCCAATGGCCGGAACGAGCCGCGAGTGTTTGCATTTGATAAGACGATACTACCCTTCGCGGCGAGGGGGCTGATACGCTACATACACCACCCAATGTTACAGACGCCTTTTGTTTTTATTTAAAAATCCTTTCATACTCCTCCTTCACAAACCCAGTGCGTGATTTTTACGGTTACTGTAAAAAACCGTCTCATCTGTGACTGTCCAGTCAAACAAAGTTATTTTGCCACTGTTCATACTGTAAAATAAATGAACCCTCCGAACTGGCTGTCCCGAGTTAGCCTCACGTACCGTGTACACAAACAAATAAAATATGAGCTGACAAACGCGGGATTTTCCGCCACCAAACGGAGCTGGTGCACTACAAATATTAACCCCCGTTATTAATGCAGAACATTGCGACCGGCCAAAGGACAGCGCTCCACAAAAAGACCAAAACCGAAACACAATTTAAAAGAGAATTCTTAAAGAGCGAAGACGCTGCCCGGCAAAAAGATAATTTGGAGCGTCTGGCCCGGGGGCGCGGCCGGCTTGCGTTTGTCTTTGCTATTGTGAACTTTTATTTCGCTCACTTTTATGAATTATTTTCAGTTGTTTTTATCACCGGCAAATTCAAATGGAAGCTCCAGGCGAGTTCTTTTAGTCACAACCGCAATGTTTGAAATGTTGAGTTTTAAACCATCCTTTTGTTTAAATATTTAGCTAAGTTTGGAGCAGGTGTTGCGGTAGCCTGGAATACCACCGCGACACTTATTTGAATAATTTTGATACAGAACATTAAATGTTGTTGGAAAAATAAGCTCGTATTCATGATAAATTGCATTCAAATTAGTCTGAATGTATCCACAAAATGAAATATGTTCGCAGTAATACCTTTTAGTAGTGACAGTTGAAATTAGCGGAGTCTGTTTGTCGCGGCGTCATAGATGGCTTGTTAGCTCGCCTTGTCATGTTAATACATGTTGTGTGAGCTCGCGACTTAAATTACAGAACAGTTGGGGTTATTAGTAGCTCGTATCATTGACGCGGGTAATTGGTACGTGAATGCGAGGAAACCAGTAATTGCATAATTATTCGGAAACCGTCTCATGTACTTGCGTTGTGTGTATTGATATGTGGCAGCGAGTAATTTGGTAACACGATATATTCCTGCATTTCGATACCGGTTGATTGATGGATTAGTTCCGACATGGAGGACGTACACGTCACGTAGACGCAGCTAACTATACCGCTAAATATCACCAAATTGTTAATTTATTATGAAGTCTACTCAGTTATTAAATGAAGTTACTTAAATGGTTTCTATTGGTCTTTCATCTAGATACCGAACAAAGACAAAGTTCATACATGTCCACTTTGAAAGTGAAGTGGACAACTTTATTGAGCAAGAACAAGCAAATTGTGTGTTTACTTTCAGCAAACATGCAATATAGAAACACGTTTAAATAAAACCTCATTAAAGAGCCATAAGATGCAACAAACAGACAGTTGCAAACAGCGAATACTTAAATAAAAGAAACGGACGCAGTGAGAAATAAAAGGAATATTACGAAGCTTAACAATTTACACGCATAGTGAGTGTGCGCCCGTCCGTGAGGAATTCTCGTCTTGTGCAAAACAGGCGAATAACGTGGACAAACAATATACAGTAGAGTTGACGAAACGAATGAAAAAGAAGAGCCTTAGCAGTCTCAAATCCAACAAACGTAAAAGAGATTACCCACGCTCCAACTGCTCTCAACTTGTATAAACAAAAAAAGCTCAATTTGCCCGTTTTAAAACAAGGCGGAATTGCCATACGACGGCAAAGACTGTCGGGAATATTAAAAACGCTTTTAAAACAACTGAATGTGAGTGCAAATTATTTGAATTTTTATTGTGACAATTGACGGCGGGAGTAGAATTGATTAAATTGATTTTTAATTCTATATGATTTTGAAAATGTTTTGTTTTTTATTGTATTTCTTTTTTAGCTATTCTAAAGAAATCTCTCGACATGTCACATAATTTAATTGTATTAAAACGAACCCCCAATCTAGTTTGAAAATCATAAACTTTTTCCGAGTTTTCTGTCACAAAGCTATTTAAAGCTCACCATTTTCCATGAATAAACTTAAATCGATAATCCCAAAATACTTTCACCGTATTCAAACACTACCACAGTGACATCATCCCCTACAGCTGGTAAGTAATTACAAGTCCCCATCTTCCCGAAACAGGGCTCATTTCCATACCTAACGCTAAGCGATCAACTTACTGTGCAATATAAAGCGAGCGCGTATTTTTGTGTTAACCCCCTCTGATTACACACAAATTGAAATAAATTGAATTTTAAACCTAACCGCCTTGCCCGAATCTGCGGAACAAGAGCCTAGCAGTGGAAGGGTTATTTGTTAAGTTTAAGGATGGCAGGTTTACTTTCTTGTGTAAGCGAGCGAAGTTCGTGTAGTGTGGTTAGTATTTAGTCAATATTGGGTTATCTACATATGTAGCCCTGTTTTAGCTCTATTCACATTAATCATATATATATATTTTTTGGAAAGCATACATTTTAAGTTAATTTTGGTGCCGTAAATTAAAATCGTTGTGAAAGTAAAAATATTTTTTTTTTTACAAAAATATATATTTTTGTTAGCAGACAACCCTGTAGCATTAAATTCAGTATAATGGCCGCGATGATTTCTTGGCTCAAAACAATCTCATAACGAGCGGCTGGTACCCTCGTCACTCACAGTTAACTTTGTTTTCACTTATAAGCTCCGTTTTATCGTAACAACTATCATTCAATTTTGAGTGCTTTTAACTTAAAGTATGTCCATCGCAGTCATATGGGAACCGCTGTCTTGTCTTAGGAATTTCCATTAAGTGTCATGTTAGCTGAAGTGAAACATTTCAAGATTCTTCAATACAAAAGTACGCCTGAGTTGGAAAAACTTATTAAGGAAAATAACAACTAGCCAGTATGGACATGAGATTTAGTTTATACGCATTTGTAAAAAGATATTATGATCATGTTAGTTTAATACATTCTATTAAATCAGTACAAATAGCTGTACGCCAAGATAGAGGTCGGTTGCTTACCATTGGTGTAAATTAGCGGTATAGTTTAGCGTGGACCAGCGGTTCTATTGCATTACTGCGGGGAGCCAGCCTTTATTGCTCAATTTGACTTTATTTAACGCAATTCGCAGGCGGAGGGGGCCACCCCACGCCTCGCCTGACGGGGAACAGATGAGGTCCCACTCCAATCCACTTAGCACGCGGCAAGCCAGTAGGTGATCGCAATCTACAGACTAAGACGCCCGAACGCTTTCCACTATATTTCTTTGCGGCGTCCTCAACGAGAATTCAATCGAGTGTTGCGAAATGAGCAAATGTATTTTCCGACGTAAGGAGACGAGCATGTAAGAAATGACCGCGTCGCTCCCGTGCAGTCTGAGCGCTACTTATGTCCAACTTTATGCAACACCAAACTAATGTCGCCGCCAGAAATTACTGTAACATTCATACATCTACGTCAGCGGGAGCCGTGTCTACATTTTGTGCACGTGCATGCAAACTTGGGACTCAACTTCGGGACTATCCAAATTTAATTTAGCCGCCGCAACATCACGAGCTCGCTCCGCACTCCGCTCCGAACAAATTTAAATAGACCGGCGCCCCACGAGACTAACATTCGTTTAGTTTACAACCTTACGCGGCAGGTAAACAGCTTTCTCGGATCATATTTTATGCATATGGCTCAGATTTTAATGTGCCTATTCTGAATTTTATATATTAATTTTGTTTTTTTGGAATAAGTTATATATATATTATGTAGTTTATGGACACTTTCCTTAATGCGGTATTATCAACTATAATAATATAGGTACCATCTTTACATTTAAATGTGATTTGTGATAGGTATAGTACTAAACCAAAGAAAACAGTCTATCAAAAATAACAATTTCACACATTGAAATTAAACATGCAATTCCTTGAAAGTGCCATAAAACTGATAGTTGATAAAAACTTAAAATAGGTAAAATAAACGTTTTCCTTTACGCGTTTCAAATCAAGCCTCGTAATATCGTACTAGAATCTGGCAACTACATTACCTACATAATATAAAGATCGTTATTTTTTTTTTTATAAAAAATCTCGTCAAACTTACCCGTGTCGGCAGCGGAAAACCGTGAAGTAATATTTTGATGTTCATAATAATAATAGAAGGAGCGACACAAGGGAGGAGGGCTCAGATTTATTTGTATTTTATTACTTTTTTACGGGAGCCGTAGTCGCGGCCTAGCATCTCACAACGTTACGACCCGCCATATTGTGTCGGATTATTAGTGTTATTAGTATTTATAAGTTAAAATGTAGCCTACGTGTAGGATGTAAAGAGAAGGAGGAACTTAAGGTATTTTTGGAGTCATTTTTTATCGCATTTATTATGTGGCTGTCTTCTCTTCTCTCGAGCTAAATACAGACCTTGTTTAGGACCCCTTCTCTATTCTCAGAATAAAAAAAAAAAACAATTTGGTCCTAGAAGAAAGTGGTGGCTTATCTTGTATTTTTTTATGTAATGTATTCGAGTAAAGTAACCCTTGCAATAAAACCTCACTAGCAACGTTAGAAACCAAAGGAGTGTAAGAAACGTCGATTTAATCCTAAACATTGTATCTGAGCGTGGAGATGTGAGAAAATAAAAATAATAGCACTCGTGTTCGGGCCCAATGGCCGGAACGAGCCGCGAGTGTTTGCATTTGATAAGACGATACTACCCTTCGCGGCGAGGGGGCTGATACGCTACATACACCACCCAATGTTACAGACGCCTTTTGTTTTTATTTAAAAATCCTTTCATACTCCTCCTTCACAAACCCAGTGCGTGATTTTTACGGTTACTGTAAAAAACCGTCTCATCTGTGACTGTCCAGTCAAACAAAGTTATTTTGCCACTGTTCATACTGTAAAATAAATGAACCCTCCGAACTGGCTGTCCCGAGTTAGCCTCACGTACCGTGTACACAAACAAATAAAATATGAGCTGACAAACGCGGGATTTTCCGCCACCAAACGGAGCTGGTGCACTACAAATATTAACCCCCGTTATTAATGCAGAACATTGCGACCGGCCAAAGGACAGCGCTCCACAAAAAGACCAAAACCGAAACACAATTTAAAAGAGAATTCTTAAAGAGCGAAGACGCTGCCCGGCAAAAAGATAATTTGGAGCGTCTGGCCCGGGGGCGCGGCCGGCTTGCGTTTGTCTTTGCTATTGTGAACTTTTATTTCGCTCACTTTTATGAATTATTTTCAGTTGTTTTTATCACCGGCAAATTCAAATGGAAGCTCCAGGCGAGTTCTTTTAGTCACAACCGCAATGTTTGAAATGTTGAGTTTTAAACCATCCTTTTGTTTAAATATTTAGCTAAGTTTGGAGCAGGTGTTGCGGTAGCCTGGAATACCACCGCGACACTTATTTGAATAATTTTGATACAGAACATTAAATGTTGTTGGAAAAATAAGCTCGTATTCATGATAAATTGCATTCAAATTAGTCTGAATGTATCCACAAAATGAAATATGTTCGCAGTAATACCTTTTAGTAGTGACAGTTGAAATTAGCGGAGTCTGTTTGTCGCGGCGTCATAGATGGCTTGTTAGCTCGCCTTGTCATGTTAATACATGTTGTGTGAGCTCGCGACTTAAATTACAGAACAGTTGGGGTTATTAGTAGCTCGTATCATTGACGCGGGTAATTGGTACGTGAATGCGAGGAAACCAGTAATTGCATAATTATTCGGAAACCGTCTCATGTACTTGCGTTGTGTGTATTGATATGTGGCAGCGAGTAATTTGGTAACACGATATATTCCTGCATTTCGATACCGGTTGATTGATGGATTAGTTCCGACATGGAGGACGTACACGTCACGTAGACGCAGCTAACTATACCGCTAAATATCACCAAATTGTTAATTTATTATGAAGTCTACTCAGTTATTAAATGAAGTTACTTAAATGGTTTCTATTGGTCTTTCATCTAGATACCGAACAAAGACAAAGTTCATACATGTCCACTTTGAAAGTGAAGTGGACAACTTTATTGAGCAAGAACAAGCAAATTGTGTGTTTACTTTCAGCAAACATGCAATATAGAAACACGTTTAAATAAAACCTCATTAAAGAGCCATAAGATGCAACAAACAGACAGTTGCAAACAGCGAATACTTAAATAAAAGAAACGGACGCAGTGAGAAATAAAAGGAATATTACGAAGCTTAACAATTTACACGCATAGTGAGTGTGCGCCCGTCCGTGAGGAATTCTCGTCTTGTGCAAAACAGGCGAATAACGTGGACAAACAATATACAGTAGAGTTGACGAAACGAATGAAAAAGAAGAGCCTTAGCAGTCTCAAATCCAACAAACGTAAAAGAGATTACCCACGCTCCAACTGCTCTCAACTTGTATAAACAAAAAAAGCTCAATTTGCCCGTTTTAAAACAAGGCGGAATTGCCATACGACGGCAAAGACTGTCGGGAATATTAAAAACGCTTTTAAAACAACTGAATGTGAGTGCAAATTATTTGAATTTTTATTGTGACAATTGACGGCGGGAGTAGAATTGATTAAATTGATTTTTAATTCTATATGATTTTGAAAATGTTTTGTTTTTTATTGTATTTCTTTTTTAGCTATTCTAAAGAAATCTCTCGACATGTCACATAATTTAATTGTATTAAAACGAACCCCCAATCTAGTTTGAAAATCATAAACTTTTTCCGAGTTTTCTGTCACAAAGCTATTTAAAGCTCACCATTTTCCATGAATAAACTTAAATCGATAATCCCAAAATACTTTCACCGTATTCAAACACTACCACAGTGACATCATCCCCTACAGCTGGTAAGTAATTACAAGTCCCCATCTTCCCGAAACAGGGCTCATTTCCATACCTAACGCTAAGCGATCAACTTACTGTGCAATATAAAGCGAGCGCGTATTTTTGTGTTAACCCCCTCTGATTACACACAAATTGAAATAAATTGAATTTTAAACCTAACCGCCTTGCCCGAATCTGCGGAACAAGAGCCTAGCAGTGGAAGGGTTATTTGTTAAGTTTAAGGATGGCAGGTTTACTTTCTTGTGTAAGCGAGCGAAGTTCGTGTAGTGTGGTTAGTATTTAGTCAATATTGGGTTATCTACATATGTAGCCCTGTTTTAGCTCTATTCACATTAATCATATATATATATTTTTTGGAAAGCATACATTTTAAGTTAATTTTGGTGCCGTAAATTAAAATCGTTGTGAAAGTAAAAATATTTTTTTTTTTACAAAAATATATATTTTTGTTAGCAGACAACCCTGTAGCATTAAATTCAGTATAATGGCCGCGATGATTTCTTGGCTCAAAACAATCTCATAACGAGCGGCTGGTACCCTCGTCACTCACAGTTAACTTTGTTTTCACTTATAAGCTCCGTTTTATCGTAACAACTATCATTCAATTTTGAGTGCTTTTAACTTAAAGTATGTCCATCGCAGTCATATGGGAACCGCTGTCTTGTCTTAGGAATTTCCATTAAGTGTCATGTTAGCTGAAGTGAAACATTTCAAGATTCTTCAATACAAAAGTACGCCTGAGTTGGAAAAACTTATTAAGGAAAATAACAACTAGCCAGTATGGACATGAGATTTAGTTTATACGCATTTGTAAAAAGATATTATGATCATGTTAGTTTAATACATTCTATTAAATCAGTACAAATAGCTGTACGCCAAGATAGAGGTCGGTTGCTTACCATTGGTGTAAATTAGCGGTATAGTTTAGCGTGGACCAGCGGTTCTATTGCATTACTGCGGGGAGCCAGCCTTTATTGCTCAATTTGACTTTATTTAACGCAATTCGCAGGCGGAGGGGGCCACCCCACGCCTCGCCTGACGGGGAACAGATGAGGTCCCACTCCAATCCACTTAGCACGCGGCAAGCCAGTAGGTGATCGCAATCTACAGACTAAGACGCCCGAACGCTTTCCACTATATTTCTTTGCGGCGTCCTCAACGAGAATTCAATCGAGTGTTGCGAAATGAGCAAATGTATTTTCCGACGTAAGGAGACGAGCATGTAAGAAATGACCGCGTCGCTCCCGTGCAGTCTGAGCGCTACTTATGTCCAACTTTATGCAACACCAAACTAATGTCGCCGCCAGAAATTACTGTAACATTCATACATCTACGTCAGCGGGAGCCGTGTCTACATTTTGTGCACGTGCATGCAAACTTGGGACTCAACTTCGGGACTATCCAAATTTAATTTAGCCGCCGCAACATCACGAGCTCGCTCCGCGTTTATTTTGGTTAATTTGTGAACAAGTTTGTGCCATAGAGTGATCTCCTTAACCATCATGTTTATTATCCGAGATACGGTATCGAGTCGGCCCTTATAATCTGGAGCCTCGAGGGGAGTGGGGAAGGGCGTGAAGGGTGTCATTTTCACGCTGGCATATTGCTCGCCACCGAACCATAATTGAATAATAAAATTGTTGCGAATTTCGGCACAGAGTCCTTTGATTCGTTGCATTTGATGGGGGACACCGCTCATTTTTATGTAAGACGGATTTACTGAGATCCCTGTTCATAAAAATGTCGGAGCGACGAGACTCAGTAACGTTTGGGAAGATGTAATTTGTATTACGTGATTATTTGTCGAAATCTCATTCACTGTCAGTTATTTATCATAAAATTAGGGAGCTGGGTGTATTTGATAAAGATTTATGCATGAGGGATTTTCTCATAATAAAACCTGTGTACGTACAGATATTTGGCACACGTCTGGCACACACCTGGTGCGGGCTCGTATGCGCCGCGCACGGCCTGGCCGTCATACGTATTCTGAGAGACATCCTCTGCCACCTAATTTCACGACGCTGCATACTAAACAAAAATTTCCATTAACCAGGCGGTGTTTACAGTGAAATTCTTTTTTCATCAAACGAGATTTATTCCCTCAAAAATATGTAAAGTTGGGTGTGCGAGACACCTCGGATAGCGGCCGATGGGGGCTGAAATTAAAATAATATCTCAGCATTCGAGTCACGCGAAACATTAAGTTCGCCCCGCAATAAACCGCGCCCTTAAAGAGCTTCATTCAGAATTAAAATTTGCTGGCTGATCTCTTCGTGCTGACGTTTGATGGATCACCAACTTGGATATTTTGTTAATTTGGGATGACGTTCAGTTGCCGCGCTTGGTGTCAACTGTTCTCGCCATCACTCAACCCCGTCAGGTTGAAAGTATGGGAAAACAAATAAAAAGTATATTTAGACACAATAACATGTCTGTTTCAGCGATGTAATAAATTGTAATTAATTATAGCTATTTCAAAAAGTTTTCACGTTTGTTGAGGGACGCTTAACATTTAAGTTATAAAACAGTCTCATGATATGGGCCTTTAAATATTCAATTCGAAATCAAATAAATGCGAATACTCAAAGCACATAATTTTTCACTTCAATTGTTTTCGTAGCATCGTAGCAAAGTGCTACGACGTAGCACTAAATCGTAACCGCTTCAGTCGTACAGCAAGAAAATGACTGTGTATAACAATATTTGAACTTGTTTAATAAACCAGTAATAGCATTACAGTAGGTACACACAAACTACAGCGTAATATGATTGCTGAGTATTAAATACGTCGTAAAAGCGCGCGGGTAGCGGTAAAATAATGAATATAAAATGCAGTAAACGAGTTAGAGGGCGTCGGACGGGGGAAGACGTTTTTTAAAATCATTTGTAGTTAGTCGGTGTGGCCCACTTGGTATTCAAGATGGCGGGCTGCGGCGGCATCGCACATATTTTATATTTATTACCGCCAACAAGGGCGCGATGTGTCGTGAAATTGCACCGTCTTCAATATGCACGCACGCACACGTTTTACTTAATACCGCTTACGAGCCAGATAACACCCTGATCATATTGTGAGCATCCGATAACCGCCACCGACCAACTCAGCGGAGTATACAGATTCTGTGGGTTCCGTGTACACACATTGCACGTTCGCAAGTTTTGGTTAATGTATACATGATGTACTCATTTTACCAAAGCATGGCGGACCCACAGAAAGAAATCACATTATTTACCAATAATAATTGTTTGTAAATATAATTATGAGGAAAACGCGCGATCACAGAGAACATCTTAATGAACGCCTGATGGAATCAATCATCCTATAATGAGATAATCAAACAATGACCCTCGATAATATCCTGATACCGGCGTGTTGGCACAAGAAATTTGTCGAAGCAATATCGCGGGAATCCCTCCGAGGGAATCGCCAATTTTAGGGGAAATCGACGAAGATAATTATGTTTGAAGTTAGTTATTGAGTAGAGTCAACATGCGAGGAGATTAGCCGACCGGGCCCGTCGGCCGGCCGGACCGGCGCGCCCGACTCAGCACACACTTATATTCGGGACGAGAGCCTCAATACTTAATTATCTACATGTCATTTATTATTAGTTCATTCTCTCTACCTTCAATATACTGAAGGTTATTGGACCGTACTGGACATGTTAATAATAAATATTCCGAAATATGGACGAGACTTGAATTTACGTGTTATTAATGACCAGCTGGGAGTTTTTAAATGTTCGCTATCCTAAACGAGTAATTTTAGGAATCCTTCACCAAATAAAGGAAATAAAATATTGATAACAAAATCAAATTGTAATGTTCATAGAAAAATGTATCCGTATTTTTCTTTAATTTTCCGTTTGACGTGTTTTCAGCATAACACGATAATGTATATATCCATTTCGCGTATTATTGTTTCCTACTGGCGATGACGTAATAACCCATTTTTAGACGTATGCTACGCTTTGACTGGAGCGCTACTACAGATAATTACATAATCACGTTGGAGTTCAAGCTTCTTATTAAACAGCACGTTTTATGACTTCATTAATTATTAACCGAAATATACGAATTATGAAATTGGGTTAAACATCACCTCGGCTCGTCAGGGACCGCCCTAATCACGCGCGGGTTTGCTTACATATAAATAATTTTCACGCGATATTACTAAAAGCGAGTAAGCCGATAGACGGCTGAGGCCTTACGAGTGGCTTTAATTTTGTTGATAGGTAATTTGTGCGCAGTTCCCTGGGGTGTATTTCTTAGCGAATCAACACTAGTGTAATTAACGAATTCATTTAAAGTTATCGTAGGGATTATTTCGGCTTAACCCTCTTTCGCGGAGCTCTTTGAAGTGTCGGTGTCTCGACGAGGCGATGCGAGGCAGGCGAGGCGAGGCGGCGACGTGGCGCGACCCGTGACCGCGGACTCACTACACTTGTGTTTTCAGCTTCAACTCACATGTCACCGCATAATTTAAATCAAGTTAGTTTGATTAATGACGGAAGCAAATTGTCTGGGAGTTGATAGCGGTTCACGTACGCGTGTTGGGACTGTATTGTACTTACATGTATTACATAATAAAATTATGAATGGAGGTGTTTAGTAATGTTTTTCTTGCACAGATGCCGACAACCTGGACATGGACAACGATACTTGTACTACATCGAGTTCAGCGGTAACAAGATAGTGTCTGAAAAATCTCACGTAATATATAGTTTAATTTACTGTAGTTTTATTATTTTATGTCTGGGAGAAATCACACGCGAGTCGATAACCATAAATGAATTGACGACTTTCACGCGAGGATTTTTTATTACGATTTTAAAAGTTTCAACGCGAATCCAAGTACAAAGTATGAAAAAATACGCAGAAACTATACATGATACAACACACTATGCGGACAGTGAACACAAAACGATTTCTTTGACGTCAGCAACAATGTTGAATTGAAACTTAAAGAAAAAAGTTATTATCTCATAAGACCGCGATAACTAAAGAACATCCAGCTATCTTCTTCAGCGCTTCAGAGCCGCAAATTAGATATCTTGAGCATCCAAAGGCTAAACGCTGGCGTTGCGTCTCTTGCTTCATTAGCATTTTAATTAGCTGTCGGTCCCGCGAGCTGCCACCTGCGAACCCTTTGCCGACTCATTTTTGTTTCGCTATTAGATATTATGCATATTTTTTGCTCCGAGATTTGAGTGAGACGTATTTTTTTAAAGGTTGACAATATTTTTAAGTCTACGTCACGTCTACGTTATGCTCAATAATGTTAAACATGGTACTACAATATATTTTGACTAACACTACGATAACTTTCACCTGGCTCACAAAAACCTTTCTACACAACCTGCCAATTGAAAATGAACACCTGTGCAAAAGATTGCATAAAAAATATTTATCCGCAAATACAAATAATGTCGAAGTTTATTACCTACAATATTTTATCATCCACCTGCTCAAATGCGCCATCGAAAACAATCTAGACACGCTTAAGTAGCTAAAAAAACAAAACACTGCCGCTTGCATAAAGCTGATTTATTAAAGCGGGTATCCTAATAGTTCCGCTTGCCTCCTTTGTTCCAAGTCGGGATTGGCAGTTCGATTATCCTTAGCTCTTGCAAAAAGGCATATAAAAATTAGTCTATAATGTCCCAGACTCCTTAAGTACACCGCGGGGAGCGAGCGCGCTACCTTAAATTAAAACGTCTGAAATATGAGACGCTGTTCAACTGAGAAAAACTAAGGTGTCTGCTAATACTGCTCTTACAATTTGTTAATTAATTTTTTGATGGTTTCACGTCTTGTTGAACTTTGGGGAATATTTTATAGGATACATTTTGGAGGAAAGTTTTGCTTTTTGAGAGAAAACAAGTTTGCGTTTATAAAATCCGACTAATATACAAATGGCAACACGGTGTCAATTATTGATATCAATGGAGTTTCTTTTTTTCGTGGGAAATCATCAAGTGATGTCTCCCGCTGGGTGCAGCTTGAGGGAGAGTCAGAATTATACTGATTAAAACCCACTTTTGTTCCTTCTGGAAGTCTTTGTGTGCCAGGGCTGTAACTCTTGCGAATAAATATAGTTAGGCCAACATATAGCTTATATAAAACACAAAATACTCTACATATAATTATTTAGCCTTAATTATTAAAAGGTACTTTAAATATGATACATACAGAACGTAAAAAACTTATTCGTTAACAGCTACCTTTGTTTACACTGCAAACAGCACTGAGCACTATTACCACTACTGCGCCTTAATATCAACCTTTTGGTGTATTCGACGTCCGTACGTCATTACAGGGATCCAGCAGAATACCAGACTCAAATTTGGTGCAAATTTAAGACTCACTGTACCGCGGAGTTATAAACTTTTGTTGTTTAAATCTAATAATGTTTATACCCACTTTTTTAATTTTGCCAATTTATTTGCGTCTTTTTTGTTGCTGAATAAATCTTTTATTTATCTAGCTAGCTATCTAACATTGCTTGCCCACGCTCTAGAACAGAAAATGAACAAAAGCAACAAAAACAATAATGGCTCATTACAGAATTAAACCAAACAAAACAAATAACAGGTAAAATAAAATGGCACAAAATAGCTAAGCACTCGTTGCCGAAATTACCCAGAAGCCTTTTAAAAAATCAGGTTTACAAAAACATGATGGAGTACAAAGAAACAATATAAACATAGGATTGTCCCCGTCGCGGCTCGCATTTACGTCCGCTTTATTATTTTTAAGTCGTTTCGAGTGCTCTCTCGTTTGGAACTTTCACCTTTTCCCCCAGACACCCACTGGAAGTTAATTTCTTTTGGTGTATTTTAAAATTAATTTTGCTTTTGTGGCGACCGCGACCGCACGCCCCGGGACGAATTGTAAGCAGCCAAGTGGTAAAGCTCTCGGTTATAATAGCGCGGAAAATGCTTGCAAACATTTTAATGCTTATGAACAATCGCGTGATCGGACTCTCCCTTGGCGGATATATTTTTCGCTAAAATATGTAACAATTTTGTATTTGTTCCTTAATGTAATACCATTTATAATGTTTGTGTCTAAATACCCGTCAGTCAAAAAGATAATCCGCATAACAGAAATTTCCTAGTCTAACCTTTGATGGATGTTTTCAAGCTAAAATCTATTTGGAATAAACCAATAAACAACAATATACCTACCTAACAATTAAAAGCAAACATTTTTATTTAAATAAAAGGTAGTTGTTTTATAGGCAATGTGAACATGCTGTTACTTGTCATAATATTTTAGTTGGGACAATAAAAGCGGATAAATGAACGACACTGTAATCGGCAGGCGGCGCGACTGCCGTAAAATACGAAAGGATTGTGAAGCCAGTTTTATGCGGCTGCGCCATTTTAAACTTTATTGATGAATAGTTTTGTGGTTCGCAGGGACTGTTGGTTTTGTACAGGACATGAGAACGTAGAGATATTATGCTAATTAAGGACACAAGCTGATACGTTAATACCTACAGATTTATTAATATTTGTTACCCATCATCATCAGCCTTTTTATCGTCCCACTGCTGGGCACAGGCCTCCTCTCACACAGAGATGGATTGAGCGTTACTCACCATTGCTTAATGCGTGTTGATGATTTCGGACTTTATAGTCCAGTTTTCCTCGAGATGTTTTTTTTTCAACTTAAATCAATCTCGCAGTTATGAGTTTGCTGGTTCGATTCCAAGACAAACAAGAACCAATGCAACTTTTCTAAGTTGTATGTAATTTCTAACCACCAATGACTGCTTTACACCCATATTTATTAATTTAGGAGCCTGATGCCGTTTCAGTTTTGATAACGTAATGCTAAGTTCTTAATACCAGAAAAAATATTACCATCTAAAACTGCAAAGAAAGTTTCAAATTATATCTCTTGTTGCATCCATCAGGTGGTAAGCAGACGCTTGCTAATTTTCCTTTAAAATGTATGATACTTTGACTTTTTCGCTTTATCTTATATTCTGGTTCATTTATAAAATAACTTAATACTCGTGACCTCATGTGGTTTCACAGCGCTCACAGTTTAAAAGGCTCGCAACTGAAACCGACCATTACATTAATTAAATTAATTGTTACCGGGAAATATTTAAGCTTAAAGTAATATCCTGATGTAATTCAGTCGCCAATTTCGCGAGCAATTTTATACTATAAATATTTCCTTATAAATTTAATTTATTAGCTTCGACCAGCAATATTTTCAGTGCATACATTATTTTTTTCACTTAAACTATGGAGTGATGTCCACTGCCTGTATCAATACAACTCTATAGAGATATATATACATACTTATGCATCGTCGTCTTAGATAGAAAACCTCGGATAAGCATTATTGCCAAAAATTATTTTATTTCTTTTCTAGGAAGATGACATCGCGAAATACGTCCTATGTCTTCCTCCTGAAAAATCACATATTTTATACTTACGAGGTTTTCACTCTTAGGCGTTGGTATGTAGTAATGTTATAATATAATTGTTAATAAAGATGTCGTCCCAGTGTATCTTCTTAAATGACCTTAATCGTCTATGCAGGTTACACGGCGGCGACGCGCAGCAGGAGCGCGGTGCGGCACAAAGGGCGCGTGCGACTTCAAAGCGAGCCGCACGGATCAAAGAGCCCGCCCTCAGATAACAGAGGCCAGATAAAACCTCCGCTATCGGGCGAGCGCCGTTTGATATCTGATTGTCGGTTAAAGATCGCGTCACCCAACATCGAATAAAAAGGTGTAACAAATTTTTCTCTTACCAAATTCGCAGGACAAGTCTTTTGTGTCAATTTTCTTTTAATGCGATCAAAAGAGCTTACAGCATTATGAATGGAAAGAAAAATCTTTAGAAGTTAGTCCATTCAAACAGAAGTACTGCGCTCAAAGAAGTTGAAATATCAAATATTTAAAGTTAGAGGTTGCCAGAAACTAAGCAAAAATATTCTAAGAACCGACTTAAAGTACAGGTAAGTAATTTCCATGAAAACTTAAATCGGTACTAAAATAGAAAAGCTTTATCAAAATAATGAACATCTAAAAAACTTGAACAGTTTCAATAAATGGTACCTAGATTATACGCCAAACAATGGTAAATCTCTCTAAAACGTGGTGGTCCGGTGCGCGGCCTTTAATCTCGACAATCAGCTGTGTGTCTGTTTCGTCCGACAGTAAATCCGTCGCACACCGCGCCGGCTCCGGTACGTGGGTCGCCGGATTACCGGCTGTATGCGGATGTGCCGGCGAGCCGGTTCGTGCCGACGCACTGCGACCCGCGATTAGTCCCACTGCCCTTCTTGTCGGAAAATTCGACCCGGGTCATAACCCGGATAAGACACAGATAAGTACAAATAAATATTGATTGTGTCATTGTTTAGATTTTTGTCTATTTTTGATGGTATTGTTTGAAAATTGTGTACTTCATTTTTATTTAATTATTTTTAGAAATACTACAGTTGTAAATTAGTGAGATCGTAAACATGTAGGATACAACCACGTAATATTAATAATATACGTTTCTAAGATAATCAAGTTTCGGGAAACCACTTGTAAAAAGTTGTCAATTCATTTGTGAACTATTGAGACACAAAATATTAAAAAGGTTTTAATAATAAAGAGACGTGGGTAGTCCATTAAATTTGTAGTTATTTTTTAGATTGTTACCCAATCTTTTGTAACACACGTGTACGAGTCCGGTCAAGTCACTGAAGAGACGAAGAATCTCAATCTTACTTGGAGGTCACGCGTATTCTTGGGGAATTAACACACATTACGAGATGTTATTGCTTGAGAATACACGTAGCTGACAAGGAGAAATTCGTCGGAGGAGTGCTGTTTTCCGTGAAGACGAAAATAGAAGAATATTTATCCAATATAGTAGATATGGCTAGAAATAATGTTACTCGTGAGATGGCGGCAGATAGAAGAATGTGGAAGAAGAAAACATGCTGTTCTGATACTACATAAGATTGGCATAAATGCAGGAGGACAATAATTTATCTTATGTGTTTTTTTGACTTATTTGTTCTTTATTTATGCACTAGATTTTGCAGCCAGCGTGCCTGGGGAACCATTTCCATCATCTGGATAATTAGTAGCCTGTGTCCGTAGGATAACTATACCTATTTCTGTGCTAAATTTCATCTCAATCGGTTAAGTTACAACGAACTCATTTTCGCATTTACAATACTAGGTAGTATTGTCTTCTGTTTGCCTAACTTTAAGGTTAATTTATATATACCATATTTAATTCACATTGATAAGTTTTAACGCATAAAATTGAGACATGCTATGTATATTCGGACATATTATTTAGAGCGGAATTACCGATGGGTTTTGGTGCTTTCATTGATCAATTACTAGATTGATGCTTGTATACTCAAGAATTCTGCTCCATCTAGCGATCGACCAGTGGATCCACAAACAGCAACCAGTATTTAATACCAAGTACTGTGAAATACAGTGTAATAATGTACATATTTAAAAATATCTGTATATTCTTCTTTCACTTGTTTTAATTTTGATTTATTTTAGATAATAGTTTAATGTTCATTATTATAAAGCTGAAATGTCAATAAATAAAAATTTTACTGTGTGTAAGAGAATTTTAGCAACGAAATTTATGCAGTTTTGTGGTTGTTTGTTTAAGATATACGAGTGTGTTCAGGTACTACTTCTTTACCTACAATATGATACTGTGTGTGTGTGTCGTGTAGGCAATACTGTCATGTTGTACGTTCAATTTTGTACAAGCTATTTACTAGAGAAAAAGTGCTTCGGATCAGAGTTTTATCAACGTTGTGTTGACAACGAATGAATTTATTATTCGAGAGAATGTGTATTTTAATAATGATAATAAGTTTTAAACAATACCTTAAACAATAAAAACTGCTGTACCCGACGCGAATGAACAGACGCCAGCACATCAAGCTGCTATAATCGGACAAATTTCCTTAAAGATTTTCGACCTTATCGGTGAAGTATTGGTTCAAAATTGAATGGAAAAATTTCACAGTTTCGGATAGCTTGACATGCTGTACATCGTCCCGAATTTTAAACTTTATAAATGTTAGCTTTTCGAATATCTTTTATTTTTAAATTCGCGACGCAAAATAAGTTATGAGTTTGACGGCAAATAAAAAAAATTAAAACGCGACCTAATCGGTTCATCCATTTAAATAGCTACAGGGCCACATACATTATTATAAGATGTTTGTAAATACAATTGTAAATATAGCGATATTATTCAAACTATAAATTCTTGATTATAATGTTGTGGTCTAACTGTCGTAAATCTTCATAGATTACAAACCTTTTGTTGTGTGATTTTGTTAATATTTTCGTACGGTGTTCACAGATGAAGGGTGCAACGGGTCTCCCAATCTTCGTAGCCAGCCAGGAGCAGCATCGATGAGAAGAGGCGCATCGCTTAAACGAAGAGACACTGATTTTGTAACGAACTTTTCTAACAGGCATTGTACTGTGTGTAGGTACCTACACTTAATAAAATTATTACTTGTGATTGGTACAAAGCCACAGTCTTGGTACAAAATTATTTAGAGTTATTGATGCCAAGTATTTTAGTAATATAAGGTTGAACTTAATATATGAAATAAGACGGTATTCACTTCTCGTGTATATGTATTAAAAATGTAATGTGCTTTAATTAATTGGTGTTTTATTTAGTTCTGTGTTTTTTGAAAATATTACCTACCTACCCACTAAGTATCAATTTAATGGTCTTTCAATTAAAGGACATAATTTGAATAAAAGATTTTCCGTAGTTAAAATTTGGTATTTGAAAAAAATAACTAAGGGCCAGTTTCACCGGTTACGGATAGCTACCGGATAAATAAAGAAATGGAACAGAATTTGTATGTAATTATCTGCCAGATAAACTATCTGGAACTTGTCAGTAACCTGTGAAACTGGTCCTAAGTCTACTTATTGTAAGAAATAGTTATTATATACAATAAGTAGACTTAGGACCAGTTTCACAGATGACTTATATACTACTATACTCACAGAGACTTATATACATACCTAATATTATAATTATAATTGAAAGTTAGTTTTTCCATTCCCTGGCCACACACTGTAACGCTAGCTCGTTGCTATATCAGTAAGTCTAATGTAATGTTCACTCCTAGATTAAAATATTACTGATACACCTAGACACATTAACATAATGGGCTTATAGACACTAATTTTATGATCATATGCATTTTAGCGTTTATTATACAAGACGATAATAATATAGCGTCGTAAATATTTGAATGGTACACACTAGTGATGTCATATTTGACACACTACACTATATAATTTAAATACTGATTAGTTATCACAAGTATACGTACATTCAGTTATGCTAAGGATTGGGATTTTCGTTTTTTTTTAGAATGAACTCTCGATCGTCTTTCCTTATTGGCAGTTCTTTGACAGTTGCTAGGATTAACAACTGGGTAGTTGCCTAGGTCAAAAATAAAATCCTTTATGATATTAATTTGCATCTTAAAATAATGTCACTTTCATTTATCGTTTTGAAGGAAAAACTGTTTTAATTTTTTATTGATAATTTAAGTAAAATAAGTACATGGCTTGGTTTGAAAAAACTGTGACGTCATAATTCTTACTTTCATACAAATTGCATAGAATGTAACCGTTTTTGACAGTTCAAATAAAGTAATGAATTTGACTTGTTCTCAACTACCCTACTGCTAGGTCTGATAACCAGTCCTGCATAGGTCACCATTTTCCAGTAACCAAGTTGTAGAAACTGATTTTCTAAACAAAATTTTTTTGAAACAACTGATTTGTTTCATGTAAAACACTGGTCTACCGCTGCATTTTGTTAGACTGGACGCTGAGCACAACATACATACTTGTGAAATGGGTAAGCAATCCCTGACTTACGGACTCCCTGACTTATTGCAGATAAATATAATAAATAATTATATGATAAATAAATGAATAAATGACCTCAAAAGACAGGTAGGCGTTTCATTAGCAGTAGCTATCTCTTTCTGCATACATCCTAATTTGGCTTAAGAGTTAACAAACGATAATAATGTGTACTACGAGATGCTGCTATATGGATGTTCTGTTTAAAACTTAGTGTCTTAATATACCTGAGAATTGAACCTCGGACTCAGTAGACTCACAGCTGCTAGACACCTAAAGCAGTACCAGCAAGAACGCCGATGAATGCTGCTAATTACTTGTCTTGTAATTTGAGGAGATTCAGGTTAAGTATCTGAAATTGATTTTGACAAAATAATACACAGTTTTGAACAAAAATATTTAATTGCTATTAACTAAATCACTGAATAGAGTATGCCAACCTCCAGCGCCAACCTCTAAGCACAATCAAAGTAACACGTTATTTCAATAACACAAAATTCTAATACATTACATATTAGAATACCATAAATATTTACAGATTTGCTTCAGGTAATGGCAGAATACTTCTTACACTACAATCACCTTTGTATCATACCATAAATTAAGTTTTCCTTCTTTAAAAAATAAGAACATTGTGAACATATTTTGATCAATATATTTACTAAAGATTCCTCCGATATATTGTGACTTATTTGATCTTATTCGAAGACAAAATTCTCTTATAAGTTCTTGAGACATTATCATCTACTTGATATTAATATATTAACAGTTATCGTTACGGCAACATCTTTACTTGTTCACAAAAGCGGTTACGATTAATCGGAACTAACACGTAGATATTACTGTGAAATGACCTCAGAATAAGTTATTGCTAGTCTAATTCGTCAGCCTCCGGGGAAGCCCTGGGAGCCAGTCTATCAGTCTCCGCGGACGCACTGCTCTGGACCAAAGGCGGGTCGTCACTGTTGTCGATGACGCTCTCTATTCGTCTGCGATCTAAAGTTGAAGTCTCATCTTTGACGGCTGTCACAATAGTGGAATTACCGTTAGTTCCACCAGGCAAGACTGCATGATCAGTCTCATTAGCGACGGAGTTACTGTTAGCGACATTAATTTTGCTGTAAGGTTCCCTTTTCCTTGCAATTTCTTCTATCTTGATGTCCGCGTCACCGCCCGGAGTAACGGAGTTATCTTTGTCAGTATTCCTGATATCGTCAGTTGGACGCGTGGCAAGAGAGCTCTCCTGAGTGTCGCCGCCCGAGTTAGTATTGGTCTCCACCGCGGTATCAGGCGGTCTGGTGGTCACCACATCACCAGTGTGAGTGGTGTTGGTTTGCGCGGTGGAGACGGACGGTGACGTTTGCGTAGTAGACTGCGCGGTGTTCTGAACTGTCTGCGTTGTGGACTGGGTAGTCGGGGGAGTGGCCTGTGTGCCAGTGCCCGGAGCGTCGTGGTAGGCCGCACCGCTCGCCAGAGCAGCAATGCCTGCCAGTCCCATCACGCCGGCCATGCCGCGGTGAGTGCGGAGAAGCAACTGTTGCAGCTGCGCCTGCTGTAGTATGACTGGGAGCTCGTAGTGATGGAAGAAGTACAACATGGAGTGCTGGAACAAAAACATAGGGTCATAAAATATTCTAGAACACTTTGAAATCTCCCTATTTGCAGAATTCGATGCATATGCTTCCTATTTGTGATTTAAAGGGGAATGTAGCAATAAATAAACGGTAAAGAGATAAGCTGGCAATAGTTGCGGCGGAGATGGCGCCCGACTAGGCGAGACGCGCTTCGCTCGCGCTCAGATAGATGTTGTGAGGACAGATTATGAGGCACGTCCGTCGAACTGAGCAAAACTCCTTTGGACAAATAAATGAGCGACTCGTGACGGTGTCCTCACTCCTCCCCAGTCTTTATTTATTTATTTCTGGGTCAAAGTTCCCTCCCCTCGCGTCGTCCGACGTAAGTTTTAATTAAGAAACTTGTGACCGCGCCTGACTCAACTTTTATTTGAAATTATATTTTCTGATCCCCTCATTCTGATTTTTTCCAAGTGGCGGTGTAACGGGTTACCGGCGCAGACAAGTTGCGGCACCTTTGTGATTTATTATTCGCGGCGTGCGCTGCTTGACAGATAATTGAATGAATTTTATATCATTTTTTACATTGAAGTTGCATCGCCCTCCGTTTTGCAATTTCACGAGAGCGATGATAAACTCAGAGGGCACTAAAAATTGGATTATATTTGAGTGACACATATTTGCGAACAGGACGGTAGGTCAGTGGAACACGGGCTACATTTCACAGGCTTAATTAACACCATCCGTTCGTGCCCCAATCTGTTCGCGGATCATCGCTACAGCAGCAAATATAAAAAAGGATCAAACGTTTAAAAGGTATTTAATGGACAGAGATGACGCCCTTTTATACGTCCATTAAAATCGGCCGCTTTGAGATTTACCGCCCGCCCTGTTAGATAGATACGTGAATAAAAAACGAGGCCATTTTTATCAATTTTCAGATCGTTTGTAACAGATTACGTTGGCAGGGTATAGACGCACGAAAAGTTTCCTAGGGGCATGGCCGTTTGAAAATGTATCTAATATCAACAGGTTAGTTAACTTGATAATGTTTAGGTAAATATTAACAGTTTTGTAGTCTGCTAAATCAATATAACTTATTCTAACATATTTTTAAGAAACAATTAAAATTATAGACGATTACCTCGCTAAAACCAATTCTTATATGTACTCGTACACAAGAAAAAGTTTGCTCACTAACACTTCAAAAGAAAACCCTTTCAATTTTTTTCTCGAATTCTTTGTGATGATACATTTTTTAGCCACAAAATTGTTTTATACACTTTACTGGTAGCGCGTTGATAATGCCAAGATGGTGGAAATCTCTGACAAAAATAAAGTTATTTCGATTTAAAATGCAAAGAAAAAACAGTGAACGGAGCGAAAGAAGTGCCGCCCGAGATCGGACGAGACATTTTTTAAAAATCCCTTTTCATTTTACAAATCCTTAGACGAGCATAGGATGACTAAGTTTAAGAGTTGACATTCTGATAACGCTACTATTATGACCTTTTATTTGTAAATAGGAGATGCATTCATTGAATTTTTCGGCTTGCACCCTAAAGGTATAATATAATTATGTACGCCACAAAGTAAGCCGCTGAGAGTGTTTGACTTAAGTTTAACTATAATTTGCAAGAGATCTGCAAGATTACCACACTTTACATTGTTCCATGACGGCGGGCCTTTTATTGTTGATTTAGGACTTGACAGAAATTAACCGAAGCAAGCCTATTAAACCTCCACAATAATAGGGGTCGCGAGTTAGCCTACAGCGACCGCTCAGTCGGACAATTTTGAGTGACGTTGAAAAATTCCGAGCTAATATAAAGTTAGGTAGTTATTAATTGAATGGTAAATCCTATCTGAGCCTGTTGTCAACAAGCTGTTTCGACTGTGAAAATTAATGTAAGGAGGATCGCACGTCTGTGAGAATATTATGCGCGGCGCGTCGCGCTGGCCCGACCTCATGAAATATGATTTTTAATAATAAGTTGACACGCTCGATGATTATAAGATAAGACCCCACTTTGCATTCCAAAGGGGCTTCTTGTTTTTCGTCGTCGCCCTCGCGCTCTAATCCGGCAGAGCCTACTCCCCGCGCCCTGAGACGCTTGAGCTGGCTCGGGGCGCGCCTAATGTTATCTCCATACTCAATTATAACTGCGCTTTTGTTGGCACCTAGTATGTTCACAACATTGCAGATTATGGGATCATTACGAAATTAAAAACTGAAGCAAATCCCTTAATTAAATGAACTTTTTAGGTATGTAAAATTAAGCAAAATAGAGGTCTGTTTAATCAAATATTAAACAAAGTCGTTATGGATTCGAAAAGGATCGAACTAAAAATCTGACGTAACACAAATTATAAGACCGAAGTAACGAATAATACGGGTTAACACTGTTGCATTTGTTGTTTGGAAGGATGTCTTTTCGTTTCGAGTAACTATGTGAAAATTCAGTTCATTGTTTCTATCTACTTGTAAACAATAATATTAATAATTGTACAAACACCTATACATACAGTATTCGATCGTCACATACGACAGTCCAATCTTAGACATAACGCACTATCCCCGTCGAAGACCACAACTTAGATAGCTTGGTTAACGATTATTAACGCAGCACCCACACATATGTACATTGTACACAGATACCCAACGGTGTATACCTGTGTGCTGTGTAGTACCGGCGGGAGGCCGAAGTCCGTTCGGCGTGTTATTAACTTCCGTGCAGCATAGCGACCGGAAATCGACGCCGGAGTAGATCCGCTCAAGACACGCAGTCTATACCGCCCCTAACATACACGGATCAAGTATATTACGCTATTATCGAGAAACAGTCCCCGGTCTTAATACCGTAGCATGTTCGACGAGTAATTACCATGATCACTTCAATGTTATCATATGGACTGCGTCAAAATATAAATATAGGACAGGAATCGAATTAAATGTTCCGCTTATTTGAATTTGGGGAAAAGTAAATGTTTGATTTTCTGGTTATCGATAAAATTTGTTTTAGCTCGCGGATATTAATATAAATGGCCGTTTTTGTATAAATTTTATAAATTATTCTGACATTAACGTGCGTCCAGGCGAATCAATTACCAGGTATGTTAATATTTGTCGTATCTGTTGGACTGCCAAACTAGTTTGTAGTTGTTTTTTTTTTCTTTTCATTTGTAAATGTTTCAAAACTATATTTGAAACATTTAAACGTCTGTTGGTCAAACACAAGTTAGTGTTAGTGTCCACAAATCACGTGTACGTAATGTGTCACCGGCGCGTCCCCTGGGCCGGTACAAAATATTACACGCACAGCCGTCATTTGAATCGTCCCGGGAAACATTTGACAAAACTTTGACGTCACACGAGGTTCGGAACGATCTTTCTTTAAAAAAAGTCTATTCGTATCATGGCATGGTTAGTAGGTCAGGCTTAAGTGAAAACAAGAAGACAGTATTCTATTATTCCTATACAACAAAGTGATTTGTATGTTAATACAGGGACAGATTGAAACTAAATAGCAATGTCTAGCTACCAAGATTTGAATAAACCTGTAACCGAAAATAGAATGCATCACAAATTGATAACTATCATATGCAGGAAAACGGCATTTTATGTCTCAGAAAATATAGACGAATTTTCCGTGATATCTAGTGGATACGGCACAATCACAAAAACGTATCGGGACGTGATTTGTTGACAAATGCTCGCGACCCGACCCCTCTGAAGAAGCTTTCTCTTCTAGTTTTAAAAATAATAATAATTCCCAAGTTTGTGTGCACCTATGGTAGGCTATGAGTGTGGGTGAAATGCGAATGTAGGCGAGTCCCTGAGGCGGCGTCGAGGCCCCGTGACCCGTCTGCTATTGTAACGTTGTCATGACATACATACTTATTTTAATAATAAGACGTTATTTTTCTGCTATTCAACTGGGACTTAAATACATATTAGGAGGTCTTTTGGTGTTAAGTCTGACAGCTGGGCTCTGATTCTGGTCACTTAGAAAAGTAGCAATAATCATCTTAATATTTTCACTAGCTAGTTTTGGCAGCGGATAGATAGGTAGTTTGGTGGCATTACATTATTCGAAAGTAATTGGTCGTATTCGTAATTGATCCTCAGTAATGTGGCGCTGGAATGGCTTTATTGGGACCTCTTGTGCAAACTTTTTTTTGAGTAGAGATAATTATTTTTGAATGTCCTTTCTTGTCAGACATTTTACTCTTATAGTCTTCTACACTTCTCGATCTAAATTATAAGAGAACGATATTTCGATGCCAAACTTTCATATTGTCCATACGGTTTGTTGAACAAATTACGGCACGGTTAACACGAGGGAAGTATCACTAGGAAGTATAGCAATAACAGTGGGGAGCAAAGCTAATATCGCTTTAGACAAACAGTTGATCTATAGAGCGTCATGCGCTCTGCGTGGCCAGTGCGTGGCGCCTGCGGGCCCTGACCGACATCAAAGTGCTCTCCACAAACACGCCACTGCGCTTGGTAAATAGGCTAGTTGCAAATGATCATGTCATATTAGACTTATTCTAATATATCCAGCGCTATACTGAATGTACTGCGGTTCGAAGAGGAAAGATTTCGTTTGTTTTTCGGGGTGATTCTTTGTTTTAAGTGTTGGAGATAATACTTATTGGTACATTCAATTCAGTTACAGTGTACTTTGTAACTGCTGCATGTGGTTATGTACCACTCATGCATGTCACATATATAATAATAAATAACTTCACACAATGTTTTAAACGCCTTCCCAAAAAAGAGGAGGTTCCCAGTACGGATGTGTGTACTTTTTTAAAGAAGAAGTTTTAATATCTAAACACAAACTCTGAATCTAAAACAACAAATTACTTAAAAGTAGTATGCCTAGCAGGGAAAAATGTGCACTATAAAGGATATAATCACAGATAACAAATTGTGAAAAGATGATAATATACATACATATGTCTATGCCTAGAATAAATGTCAATAATCTTTATGTCAAACTTTTATCATCATGAATTTTCAACTGACAATAAGCTAAAGGGAGGGTCAGACTCTCACTGACTAAAACCCACTCTCTTCTTTTGGAGGTCTTTGTAAGCCAGGGCTGCGGTAACCATTGAGAATAACCCATAGCACATCCAAAACTGACAATTAGGCTTGCAAGTTATCAAGCGTGGACGCTGTAGGTATAGCCCTTATTTAAACTAGTATTTATGATACTCGCCTGTATGAAGAGCCATGACGTGACGAGCGCGAGGCTGCTGTACTGTCCGTTGAACCGGTAGTGGTACGCGTAGAAGGAGAAGTGGTATAGGTAGAAAAATCTGTGGACAAAGTACAAATATTCTTTATAATTTATTTAACAATAACTTTTGCACAGACGCCAGCAAGTCAATCTATGTGAATCTGTAAAATTTTACCAGTCGAATATTTACCTACCGGTATTGTGATAAGGTTGAAATTCTATTAAAGAAATTTTACGCATTGAAGTAGGTTGATGTGACGGCGTCTGTACATTAGAATTTCATGAAAGACTTATAAAAACTAGTGTTTTTATGGAGCATACACTTTATATTGAAAAGAAATAAGTAACATAATTAAACTGTTAAGGTTTTTCACGACTGCTCACTTTTTGATGATAATATCTCATTAGGATTAGAATCGATCCAATTGTTCTCATAATCAATTATTTACAAATTATTTTATGTTCGATTTTTAAAGCCAAGCCAACCAAATCTAGCAATCTTGATAGAATGCTTTGGTCTTAGATTGTTGAAGAAAAACTTTTCCAATATGTAGGTGTAACTTTACATGTTCGTATATACACATGTGCTAAGAACATAGAAGACGTTGAATTGAATATCCATTACCGGAGTACTAGAATACAATGGCCAGCGTGTAGTAGCAACCATCAAATAAACTGTATTCTAGTGTTATCTCGTTATGGACAATGTGTTGCGAAAGATAGAACTACAAGACTCAGAAGGTTCACGACCTCTTTGAAAACGGAACAAGATACCTATGTATACTGCAAAAAGCTTAGCTTGGTAAATTTGGTTGATTTTAAAGTTGAAATTGAATATAAAAGAAGCATAATATGATAAGATTTTAAGGATTCTGATCAATGAAAGATGATACATTCTATAGACTTTGAGAATGATAATGGAAATGATTGAATAGCCACAACACTGCTTTGCTTTGACCCGTAAATCAAGTGATAAGGGCTTATTACAAATTCCTTAATGTAATTTTGAGGAGAGCGTGTTTGCTTATGTTTAACTGGCCTTCTGCTAAGCCTGCTATAGCTGCATGTCGTCGAGTCAAGCAACAAGTATACGTGAAGCAACGGCGCGACGTCGCAGTGGGCGGACATCATTAGGAGCTTATTGAAACACAAGACGCCATGTTTGATTATAAGGTAGCTTCTTCTGTTGGGTGACTGACACAGCGAATTCTTGCGAAGATTTTTTTGTGTCATCAGGTTATCTGTATTTTTAGGGACAGTGACTAAAACTGTTTTGAATTGGTTTTACATGGCACTTGAAAATAATTGAAGTCTTTGTTAACTAAATATTGCAATCAAATTTTCACACGAGAAATTCATTTGTCGTCCTACTACATGATGCATGATGTTACAGCATCATTATTTGGCTTGATATGCCTAGTTAGTTTTAAGAAAGTTAATTTAGGGGATATAGAACTACGTTCGGGAGCTCAGGGAGATGTAGAATAATAGCGGACTGTATTCTGGTTTAAAGGCATTATAAAAAAAGAACGTATCGCTATATACATAGGTACTACCGAGAAGAAACATTTAAAAATGTCCAAAGGACTAACCAAAGTAATTATTTAAATACGTCCAATAAAAAAATATATTTTCAGACAGTCATTGTAAAAAGTGTGAACAAAAGAAGAATGCAACTCAACCCAGCGACGATACTTAACAGAAGCGACTGTAGCCAATCGTATCTTTCCCATATACAGACACCATTAGATTCGTTATCTGCTTATTTCGGTGGATAAATTCCCAATGTACGACAAGGGCGACAAACGGGCCCCGGAAAAGGGGAAATGTCACCTCGTTATCTGAAAAGGTTGCAATTTTATTTGAAATCGATATTCACTGAGATATACATTTTTCTTGTGCCGTTGTGTTCGAGTGTGAAGAAATGGCTACGTACGCGATGCTCTTTGGTATTTGATTGTTTAAAATGCATTATGCTGTTACATATTTAATACGTACTAATCGATTTATTGATTACTTATCATAGATAAGTCACACATTAGGCTTACTGAAGTCTGTCAAGAATTTTAATAAATTATTGTACAAGCAAGAGTAACTCTGTCTCTCCGTCCGTCTCTCGAGCTTTCATGCCAAAACGACTGAAGAGATTTAAATGAAATTGTGTACACAGAGAGCCAAGAGCCAGACAACCGACACATATTACCTACTTTTTTACTTTTTATCCGGTTACTTAAAGTAGTTTATTTCGCGACCCAACGCGGTTGGAACCGCCGAAAACAGCTAGTTAGAAAATGTATTTTCCTCGCAGATTTATATGGCGCTAATTAATATATGATAGATAAAGTGTAGGCACTAATACGCTTACGCTTTTGACTGATCAATATAGTATAGTCAGATAGAGGGTGAGGATACGGCTAATATGGTAATATGAGCGTGAGCTACTAATTAGTAGCTTGTGGTAAATCGAAGCGTGACCAAAGCGCCGTGAAACGTGCTAACCTTGATTCTATCATCTCATCAGTCCGGATAAGTATCCTGATTACTGGCGTTACGCTAAAATCTAAACCGTATTTGGGAAATAATTTTCAATACTGGATTTAAGCGACTTCAAATTTAAACGTAAATCAAGCTACTATGTGATTCCAATCTGATCATAACCGATAGGTAAGTTAATCTACTTTAAACTCCTTTAAAATATTGTACCACCCGATTACAAAGTAAGTTTAAGTCATTTTATAAAATACATGTAATTTATTTTCGTCTCTGTTATATAACACCAGTAATACAACGTAGACTAATATTATTATAACACCTAAAACAAAGAGAAATAAAGATTGAAACCAATTTAAAATCAGAGGTAAAAAGCACACAAAAAAAGAGGAGACAATCAAATTGGTATTCAATAAAATGTTGTTTGAAAAAACATCTGTTTCGCAGACAAAGAGCAAGGCGTCGATTAAGTTCTTAAGTAACAATTTCAGAGACAGATCGTTCCCGGAATAATTTAAAGAGGGGCAGGGACTGGTCTTCGGGTGCGTCCAGTTAAGCTCCGTAGGCGTCGGCTCTTTGAGCGACATCAAACGACGCGAGATTACCAACGCATTAAACATACATGCTAGAAGAAACAAGCGGCGTTTTCTTAATGTTATTTCGTCCATAAATATTTTATCGTCTCTGTAATGGAAAATGTAAATGACGTCCGGACTGTGGTGCTTGTTATTTTTTTGTTCAGTTTGCAACTGATGATTTCAGGTGCACCACGTTTATTCGAACTTCATGTAAAGGACCCTGGAGTTTATATTAGCAAGAGAGAGATAAATGTATGAATACATATAACTCCGAGGTACGCACCATCATTGGAAACAGTCTGCCGGTGTGATGTCACACTCGTCTCATCGTACAGCGAGTCATCTCGGTGTGACGGATAACTCGTATAAAATATCTCGAGTCGAATGCCCATTTACAATTTCCCTTATTACACGAAAATTATTCAGAAGCCCGATAGGAGCAGGGGCGAAACTGAATCTTGTTGAACTAACTCGGTGCGAAATCACTTTCGCCTCGGCCTTTGATCTCGACTGCGCCAAAGGAATGTTATTCAGTAAAAACATGCAAATTCGATAAGGTATAACACAATATTATGGAGAGCGGCAGCCGGCGCGACGCTCTCTTTACAATACTTGGCGAGCATCGGGAAATGCTTTGAATATTATTTATCAGATCAGGAATCTTTGGGATCCGATTAATAATCTTACGTTAATTTTGGTTGCCTCAATATAATGACTTCAAATTAATAAATACTAATAATCATACACTATACTAAAACTGAAATCATTCTACGAAGAAAATTAAAAGATTTCATGCATTACAAAATAAGTGAAAATCATAAATTATATGCAAGCAAAAAGGAAAGAATATTATTATAAAACAGAACAAACAGCCATCGCCGCAGGACAGAGTAAGTACAAAAAATACTTTTGTATAAAAATTATGCTGTTTTTTTGAATATTTCATCACTGAAGCTCAACTTCTAATGGCGCTTTGAAAAATATGAAAGGATGCTCCCAATAAGGTTACACTGTGCCTTTTAACGTAAATTGCCTTATCTCAATCTTAAATCAATGTTCTGCCTGTATATTATGATTATATCGTTTTAACGCTCACTTTGTAAAATATTATTAGAGTAAACGTTTGTAGTTGAAGTGAACGATAGATGATGTTATGATGAGGAGTTTGGTCAATATGGAGCAGAGTGAACGAATGTATAAGGGCGGCGACGCGGGGTCGCGGGTTGACCGCAGGAATCCGCAACCCCGGCAGGGTGCGCCACTAACGAAATGAAATTCCGCTGGCATTCCGCGCGACGGCTGCGTTCGCGACTATGACCACTGGCTGCTGACAATACCAACTGTCCAATAATTCCATGCCACCAATACGAAAAAGGGCGCCAAGTTTATTAATAACGAGGACCATACGTCTTATTGTTACGTACCTTTCATGCTCTGTTAATTATATAATTAAGCACATTTTCAGTTAGTCTCTGTAAATTAAGTCATATATGTATTTTTATGACATAAAAGTGCGAAAATACTCAATATCATATGGTGCAACAACAATAATTCAAACCGCGATTAATTACGCATATACATATATTCTAGAATACGGCATGGAATTTCAACCTGCAGTCACTAGTCACATCGCAGTAATTAACTTAATAGGCTATGATGATATTTATACACTTAACAAACGAGGAATGTCGCGTGCTTCAATGCAGCCGTAAGTGACACTCGAACATTTAACCAAATTGTTCACATTCATACATAATTCAGTATTTACTATACAAAATATAAATGTTTGGATAAAGTTACGTTTTATTATAATACTTAGAATCCTTTATCTAATTATAACCATAACATTGTCCAAACTGAAAACATAAGCCAATTTTCAAAAAACATTTTATTCTAACTAAAACTTTGCTTACAACCTAAACTGACTATTATCTGAAATCTGAGCCCAAAGTCTACACCGACAGTTTAAGTCTGAATATGTAGTATGAAATTAGAACGTCGATGGAGCAAGTTGGTGTCGATGCTAATCGCGGGCACAAGTTGCGATGGGTCGACAAATGCGGTTCAACACACAAACTTGCTCCAGTTGCCAGATAGTCGTGTCTAGTGAGAATGCGCCTTAAATAGACTGCTTTGGGATGAAGATGATTGTCTGAAGACTAATTGTGTGAGACTAATAATGAGTTTAGTCTGTTAATAATTAGAAATATCAAGTAAATTCGCAAGAATAAAATGTCGTCAGTTAGAACTGAAGCCTCTAACGCCATTTTGATTTTAACCGCTTCCTTAAATACATTCCAGGACCTCTTAGGTGAAGGCATCTTAGAAGCGATGGATCATCAATATTTACTGCATATTTTTTAAGCTATTTATTAGCATTTATCGCGTGCTTTGAGCGCGGCGACCGAATCAAGAAATCAACAATTGTACTGCTATCTTAGTTATATGTAACCTTTCGATAATAGGGCACCTAATTATGATATAACTTCAAGATATCTGTCGACTTACATACCGAAACGACATCCTCGACACGACGATTGATCAATCATCTACAACAGAGTTCGGCAAACCGAGTGTGAGGCATGTCAACAGAGGCAGGATGGCTCAATTCGTCGCGGGGAAGCCACACCAATACCAAGGCGCCGACTTGAATGCCAAGTACCTACTCCCAGTCAAGTTTCGTAAAGCACAACTTTGAGCTGCCAATTCAGAATTGCTAAGGGTTTGCCAACTCCCGACATATTGTACAAAGTCATTCGTATTTCTAAGACTTTTTACAAATATAAAGTTTTGGTTATTGTTCTAAAATGTTTTTTTAAACAGTATTTTTACGATTCTATAAAGCCACGTAATTTGCGAAGGGGTTTATTGCGTACTTTATTAACTTTGCCAAACTTATTTTTGTACTGCTTCATTCTGAAAAATCTGTTTGCTGTTGTAAAATGTCGCACAACGTGAGTTCACCGACCACAGTCAATATAAATTATTCAAATAGAATTTATAAAGCATTTTCTGTAGCAAAGTTATATGTATTTATGTTGTTTTTTTTTTTAGCACACAATATTCGTGAACATTGTAAAGAAAGACAGAATATAAAGTAAAAAAATATATCTATCAAAAATATTGTGCTACAATTTGTACCGTAGTCCGTAGACGTAACTCCGTAGCGGCGTAGCAGCGTAGTAGATCCGTAGAGGTCTCGTAGCGCTTGGTCACGTGCTCGGCGATCACGAAACGTTTTTACCGCATTTCCGCTTTTTTAACTGCTCACGTGGCAATGGCGTCGCAAATTTTAAAGCGACGCTTTTAAGATCAGAATTTGAAATATTGTATGAAATTGAAAAAGCACTTGAAAGAAAACACAAGGTAAATTTTTAAATCGAAAAAGATTATGAAAATGTCGGTGTCAGCTGCGACTGATATTTGGCAGAGTTCGAATACAGCTCACATTGGGGTTACAAGTTCAGCGGGAGTGGACTGTTTGTTCGCCGTGAGACGTGTGTCGGCGATGTTATTAAATTCCCGTCTTTTTTCCCTAATCTCGTTGTCGACACGGCCCGCGGGCCCTCATCGGAAATGGCATTATTTCCCGAAGCCCGGAGCGTCCCAGTACGGACACCGGATACTCCCCGCTGCCGATTCCGTACGAAGCTGTATGCCAACAACCCCCAAAACGTCCGTTGTTTGAGAGAAATTTCATCTATTTCCTCTGGCATCCGTTTTAACATTACTTTGTCTTCGACGCTTTGAGTTTTAAAATTAACGTCACTGAGCTTCGGTTTACTTGAGTTTTAAGACTTTATTGTTCTTCAGAGTATTATGCAAATACATATTTTAAATTAATGTTTAGCCTTAACATGTTCCTAAATCGTTTAATCGTGATAAATTTGGGTGGATTCTTCTGCGAATATTGAAGGCTGCTGACACGAAAAAAAAAATCGAGAGAAAATTGCAAAATGGCCGAATGCAGTCCAGTACACAATATACTCGATATTGTACCTTCGGTATCACAGACTACATCCAAAGGTAATGCTAATCTTCTCACCACCTCATCTGTAGGAGTCAAAGGCACCATGTCTTAAAATATACCTCTCACATACAAAAAAAATCAGAAGTAAATAATACTTACGACAAAAATTAATCTTATTACGGGCTCATTAAGAACATAAGTCATTCGTAACAGTACGTATGCGAGGTAACTGTTACCGCTCGGTACCCGGGCAGCGGTTATCATAATATTGTGTATAGCCCTCGGTATTTCGGTTACACAAACATTCGATATTACTGGTAATAAAAACAAATCCTAAGGTAGATTTATATAAAAATTAATAAGATAAACAACGTAGTTCTAATATCGTGTGTGTTTGTTCGTAACGTGTGCTGCTAATAACAATGGCTGCTCACGGACAGGTTTCGATTTCACCCTGCTGGCCATTTTTCTGTTTTCTTTTGCTATAAGAACGAACGAAAATATCTTATTGTTTGCGCGTTGTTATGATATCTCTGTTAATTATGACGGGTCCACAGACAGGGATAAATTTTATTTACAAAAACCGAAATTATTTCTAATTAACTGAATAATGGTAAAGATTTTTATCATACACATATTAAGCACACATACTTCTATGAATCAAATCTATTTATATTTATATCCTTACAATATTTCCGACGTATGTATGTATCATCACAATCAAACAATTGATAAACCCCCAATGACATAATAAACAGCCAATAAAACAATCTGAGGTCTTACAAAACTCCGACACAAAACGCGGTATTAAGTGTTCTTACAAATAAATATAAAAGAAGTGGAGTTGTCTCGGGGTTCTCACGTCCCCGATATTTGTCGCGTGTCGCCTGGCGACGCCATTGTATGGAAAGGAGGTGACACCTGTGAAGGCTTATAAGGACTCTGGACCGCTTCTATTGTGCCGCAACATATAACTTTTTCTAGCTCGCATTGTGCTCCACACTTATCTGTTTCAAATTTTGTAAGTAGCAAACGTCCCTCCGATATTGTTCGAACAAGAAGAATACTATTCCCTCGCTACAGTTACAGAGCAAGTTGTATTTACACTTTCAATGCAAAGTACTTAATACTTTATTTGATTTAAGTAGTTTTATTAATTTAATATCAAATAACCACCCACATTCTAAAAAAGCAATTTGTAATATGAGTGCAACGACTGCGCTTTATTCTCAAGAATATTGCACTTCAGGCTTCTTACGATGATGATGAAGCATTGCTTACGCTGTTCTATTTCACAACTATAGTGCTTTCGTCGAGCGGTGCATTGTTATTTCTTAGTAAAGTGCTGAAATATTGCGGCGGAGCGGTTCCGAAGCGGAACAATAGCGCAACGAAACTGATCTTTACCACAACCACTTTAAAGGAGACCGAGAAACTCTCGTTTAGGGTATACTTTTTGGCTGAGTGGGCTTTGCTATTCAGAAATAAACCTTATACTTTCTCGAATAGAGTTGGGTTTGTGGTTGTAGTTAATGTAGCCGCAGGTGTTGGCAATCCCGCAGCTACGGTTTGAATCACGCCTGTTGCACAGCGCCGCATATATCTTAGCTCACTCAGCGCGTCACACCTTGTTGCTCTTTTTATACACTTAGTACTTTGTACAATGTTACTTTAAAAATGTATATTATTACAAGTAAATACTCGTGTATCTTTGTTTTGGATACCTAAACACTATATCAATACACTGTTATTAAAGGATTTCTTACGCGTACATGAAGAAAACAAAAGACAGGGATCGCTGAGACATGAAGTGTGACAGTCCATTATGTTCTCATTGTCACACACCGGCGAAGAATGGACGTCAAGAAGCTTGATGCTTTGTTTTCTAGTAATACGACACTGATCAACTGAAGAGAAGGTAAATAGCTAATGGTGTGTTGACGTTCAATGCGTAGGTTCAAAGTGCAACGCTAACAACGGAGAAACGTCTAATGCCACTTTAATGAGGTACCTGACAGTTTCGAGAAAATGTTTATTGAACAAGACGGCACATAGATGCAAACGGCGTGTAACTAGCATCACATATCACGTAAAGAGCTTTTAGAAGCATCTAAGGTAAAAGACGGCAGCTCAAAGTAACTGCACTCAATTCGATTTGGCTGCGACTTGTTTAAACATCTCGACGGAAAGCGCCAAACATATCAGTTACCGAGACTAGGCTGCGCACCTCCGCGTCTTATTTGTGGTGCAAATACGAGGGTGGAAGGGTAAAGTAAAAAATGGAGAAACGCGTCCCGAATAAACACAAGAGAAATAATGACATCAAACAATAATTGAAATCATAGGTTGCGGCGCGCGACGGCAGGGTTGCGAGAGCGAGTCGCGGAATCGCATGCGTGCCGACACACAGTGCTGCCGTAGCTGAGAAATTGCACGAGGCTTCTTTATATAATAACCTTCCTTACTTTTTACAAGCAAAATAGATCATTATTTTAATTTTATTCAAGCGATAAACAAATTTGTCTATAAAAATTAGCACAGACTGAGAAATAAATCTCTCGATAATCTTATTAAAAAGCTAGTAAACAAGTTTTTTGTTAAGATTAGTATCCGATCCATCAATTTCTTGAGATAAAGTCTTAAATTTAATCTGATTCTTTAGTAATATTTTAAGCTCATTTAATATTTCTAAGAACTAATTTATTATTAGGCAACTTGTTTACACACAATGTCTTCTGGAATAGCGGACATTTCGCGGCATACATACATCGTGGCTATTAATCTCGACAAATCAAATAAAAGGTTAATAGAGGCTCACCGGGGAGGGGAAGGAAAGATTGCCTCTGTCCTCAATGGAGAGGCGAGCCCTCTGCAGCCGCGATACCATTATTAGTGACTTAACTCAATTTGCGGCATATTGTTTGAGAGGAGCTTCCTAATAACAGAGGCGAGAGGACCTGGGACATCGTCATGACTACCCTTGATCCGCCGTCTGCCATGCCCCTAGTATCACTCGTTACATGTTTGTAAGAAAACTATGACCATCATTATGTGGTGCATTAAGATTTATGTTACAGCAGTTTTAGACGCCGGTACTCTTCATGTCAACAAAATAAGATCAATAACACAATTTGGGTTATGAAAATATTATTATGTATACTGAACTGATAAATCTGAATACATAATTATGGAGCCTGGTATTCGCGGCCTTTTAATTGACACTACGCAAAATTACTTGAAAGTTCCGTTGAGTAATAATAATATAATTACAGGCCAAATTAATCTCATTAAATAAACAAGTGGATCCTACCGAGCCTATTTTGAAAGCGATACTCCGCCTTCGGAAGCTGATACAAATGCCGTTGAGAACCGAAAATAATTTGTCCATTGAGGGTTATTTAACAGTAGTAAGGTTGTTTATTTGCCACGATGCTTCTACAAAAACTAACAAAGTAAACTCGGTCACAAAATTAAAAGGCACCCATTACGTTCTGGACTCTATAGCAATGTCGTAAAGTTGATAATTAAAATTGTATGCTCGGCAATTACGAGCTAGTCGATACAACTCGGGGTGAATTATTAAAACGAGCTGTCGAACAAGCGAAATTAATCGAAAGTATTCCGTTTGAATTTGAAACGAAGTCGGTGGAAGACTGTCTTGTAGTTCATTAGTTAGGAAGCCAGTCTATAAGGTTAGTGGACTGTCTATGTAAGGTATGAAAAACTTCACCGCTTAGCATAAATGTGTAAATAATTTAGCAACATTTTTGGCAGATTAAATCGACCAAAAGGTTCCGAGAATTTTGGTCCAAACATTAAAAGTGGTGAGTTATACAAAATTGTTCATCCGTGAAGGATGAAGGATCTTATGAGGTGTGTACATCCTAGACTTTATATAAAGCCAATTTCTTATTTATCTGAGGAAATCGAATAAATCATCTGTAAAAACGGTACCGGGGATGGCACTAAAGACCCATAAAGGCGACAAAAACCGTGTCGACAAGTCATTTAGCAAGCGTTCGAGCATATCGTTGAATAGCATTAACGGAACAATATTTTATGCAGTGTTGGGTGCGCGAGGGGGGGTGGCGCTGGGTGAATGGCGGGGACAGCACGGCAGGGCGCCGGATGTCATGGAAAAATTGCTACTTCCGAGCCGGAGCCCGCACAAAAGGGCCCGTCTGCGATTTTATTATCAAGTGTAGTGACCTCTACGGTGCTCTGTTACAAGCAGTCTATCAAAAAGTATGACAGTTCTTTTAGTAAATAGCAGTCGCGTTGTATCAACCGGGGATATTGTTTTCTCCGTAGTTTCTTGCAAGATTGCTTGTAATGTATCTTTTGGTTGGCATGTTGGTATTTAGATTTCCGTGAGAAGATAACGAACATTCAGTTAAAGAGGTATTTTTTTGGCTTTCATGTAACTCTTATTTCTGAAACCATCAAAACAGTAAGGCGCCACCAACGCGTACGTAATTTCGGAGCAACGCACATAAACCGAGAGGCTCGAGGGCACCCGCGATTGTTACAAGTTGATACGTTTTCAATTGCAGACGGCTGTCAGTGTGCCAATTTCGCGGCATTCACAACAAATTACGTATTAAAGCGAGTGGAAGCGCAAACAAAACGGTCGGTGTTCGTGACGTGAATTGAGCGCGTTGAACGTGCACCGCGACCAGATGCGGACAGTGTGGCGCGCGAACAGCGGACAAGCGCACATATTTACTGCAAATATCAAGACAATAGTGTGGAAATTCAAATTATGCAGCAAAAACTGGTGCCAAATAATGTATTGTTTTTTTAACTAAATTGTTGCGCTGCCATAAATTCGGAGGAAAAACATTCGGATTGTATGTGGAACAGCCTATTCAGGTCTCAACCGCAAAATGCTAATTTTATAATAAAAATAAAAGGGCGCACAATCAGAGCACATTTGTATGGGATTTCATTTATACCATTCGGCTTAGCGTATGCAACAACATTTCAGTATGTATATTTTTATACAGTTGCAATGAACGCAGAAAGTAGAATCTTTTAAATGTTCAACAACAACAGGGTTGTGAAACATAACATCCGCTGTTTCAATCACAATGGCCAAACCCAAAGTGGTACACGTTTAATTTAATTACTCATGTGCCAGACAGCGGCCTGGCCTTAGAAACACGTGACAGCGTTTCAAGGGCCTCAAATGTACGACGAGGCCCAAATTGGACTCCTGTTATTGTGTTTAACAAGAGTTGGCCAACTATACATACTATACTAACAATTTCACTGTGTAAGGGTACAAAAAAGAGGTTGCGTCGGAAAATTTTAGTATGTATACCATGGCGTAGTAAAAACTAATTCAAGTTACAACTAAAGTGGCTGGAACAATGTTTCAAGCCTATGAAAATGGATTAAAAGTAAGATTTTGTACATAACTTTAGTTTTGGTTTTGGTTTGGTTTTGGTTGGTATTGCAATATAATAAACAATGGAATTAATAAAAAACTTGTATTTTTTTAAAAGCGTATTGGGAAACCCTCTTTGAATTAACGTCCACGATACAGGCATAACCTAGTTTGGGGCTAATGATACTCGTAATCTAAAACTGTAGGTAGTCTTTTGGAAAATAAATTATTATGTTCTCTTATCTAATTTAGGATGTCATGGTTTCACACTCTTTATCTGAAGTCAAAAATGCATCTGTCTGAAGAGATTATTTTTGACAATGAATACTCAATTTAAAAAAAAATATATGTATAACAAGTCTGTGTAGGAATCTGAATCTACCGATACACGTGCTAGAGATTTTTTTTTAAATCTGCTTCATGACAAGAGGTATTAGATAGGTAGGTACTCACTAATTAGCTACGGCAAGGTAAACAAGTCCTCAATGAGATAAACAACCAGCTTAAGATTGTTTACATCGTTATTTTTATTATAAAAATACATATTTTCTTCTATAAAATATGAGCTTAATTCAAGGCAATGTTTATGAAAGTGTATACTTTTATTGTTAGAAAAGCAACCAGTAATATTATGTTCTGGTAGAAATAACTCCGCCCACTTCAAACATATTTGTATCACTTGACGTGGGATGGCATTAAAAGAATGGCGTCCACCAGACCGATTGTCGGCCTTGGCGGCTGTGCTCTCTACGGAGATCAGTCAGCCAGGCAGGATATATCATAGTGCACAAGCATTTGCAGAGACACAGGTGTACTCTCTATTCCCTCACCCTCCTAGCCCGATAGGTTGGCAATCCGACACGAAAAGAGACCACCGCACACCGGAGAGCGATCAGGTCCAGGATCGACATATCCTGCTCTCCGATGCACGGGATAATCAATCACCAACTTCTAGACACCGGGGTGCTTTTGTTAAAGTTTCTTAAACCCTACAAAGCAATATCGGCCACAAGTAGTTGCTACTCGGACAAGAAATACTCTGACAAGATCTAGTGCTACAGTAAATTTAGTTTTTGGAAAATAGAATTGCATCGAATCTTCGAGAAAATAACGCATCTCTACGATAAACCCTTAAGGCGCAACAATCTGAATAGTTGTCACAGAACTAAACAGGCGGGTTTATTCTAGCAGACACAATTACAAGTTCCGTTGCAAGCAGCGTCGGCTCGATATCGGAAAGAGATGTTGTTATCTGGAGCACGAGCATTCTCGCGTTATCCTTTTAATTAGCAAAGCAAGACGAAATGATACCCTCCACAGAACGACAACTGTCGTAGGACAGAGTACCTATTTACATTAGTTTATAGTCCTATACCGCTGTCCTTTGTAAACTCTACTAGTGCTTAAACATCAAATGCATTTTAGAAACTCTTAAGTATATAATTCGAAAAAAAAAGTGTAAAAAGCTCGCCCAATATTTCAACGGATATTTGCAGCGTATGCAAATTGAAATGACGGTAGTGATGTGTGTAAGGAAATAAAAGGCATCTGAATGAAATTAACGGGACGCATTCAAAGCAGACAACCGGTCTAGTCGGCGACAAAGCCGCGCAGACAGCCCGCAGCGCGAGCGACTCGTCGTGAATGCCTAATTACGACGCTGAGTAAATAACTTTTCTATTTGCCCCGGGTCGGGTCGCGTTCGGTAAAACATTAATCATGATTGAGCTAAGTGGCTTAATACGGGAGGGATAATGGCGAGCAATGATCGCCGGCAGGGGGTGGCGCCGTACGGTCGCGCTGTTGGACGTCCACGGTGCGTCACCGCGACGACGCCCAGATGTACGTCGTCACAAACGATACCATTTTACCCCATTCATTCGTATTGCAGACCTAGCATAATGATATATATGTATAGGCTTATAACTTTTGGTGATTGTTGAAGTAACAACAGCTGGCATTTCGGATACCTACTTCTGATAAGAAGTTGATTCAGAGATCATTTTTCTTTTTCGACTAGAAATGACTGGTTATCTGCGGCTTGCATAGTTCTATCTGGTACATAGGCAAAAGCGAAAACTATCGGGTCTTGGCCTTTAAGTACAGAAATGAAGCCGCGATGGCTCCTAAATGGAAAACACAAACATGGGGGTGGTGTGCCGCGGGCGCTCCGCACTGTTATTGTTTGTACACCGAAACTAAAGCCAGCAGAGGAAGCCCTACACGGGAACAAACGGGAAACTTTAAAAGAAACCATCAAGATAAATGTGAAGCTGAAGTAGTGCCGCACACATTTTGATATTGAAGCATCAATTAGCGCTCTTGCTTGGGAAATATATTTTAAGTTTTCCGTTGAAAGACTTCGAAATAAGGCTTTATCATATTCTATGAAGTTCATCAGCGATATTTCAATGGAGCGTTTTCATATTGCTAGCACATTTCGTATTCTGGGAAACAGGTACAAAATAGATATTTCGCTGAATACGCTTTGAGGTAGAAGGGCTCTCCCCAGAAAATTAGTCTTATAAAGGAAAATCTAATTGCAATATCATCAGGTATAGTATATGCGGACGTAAGGTGGAGAGGTGCAATATCGATATCGGGTCTCGACAAAAGTGGGCAGTATAGCGCACCGCAGGCGACGTCAGGGGGCGCGCGCCTCGCCCAGAGAGCTTTTCCTTGTCACCGGGCATAACACTAAACGATAATATTGCGATCGACTTCCGATCCTTAAACGGCAACAATTGTCGTATGTAACGTTAATGGAACCGCTGCTCCGACGGCTTGCTAGCCGCGCTCGTTTTATGCATATTGACGTCTATCGAGATTTACCGCCGATAGCAAACCATTAGTGAAAGAGCATGATGTAGGATTTTATATGGGTAAAGTCGTTATTTTGACATATTTACCAATAGAATAGAAGGAAATGTAATTTCGAAAAAAAGAGTTACCCATTATACAATATCAAAGTATTTTTTACTGTTAAAGATGTCTTCTAACTACCCCAAAAATAAATGCAAACACTGATTGTCAAAAAATCAAAATAAAGTTGTAGGCGACGAAAAAGAGCGCGCTGCAAGGATTCTTTCCAATCGCGCTTCGATAAGGATTCACCTTTTAGCGTGGCCGCGTCGGTGGCACAACAATATCAAACATTTCCTACTAGCCTTGGGCTGGCTTCTTCGATACAACGTTCAAATTTATAACTACAGGTTACTGGGTAATTCAGTGCAAATATTCAATTTCAAGATTTAATGGACTTTATTGTAGTCGATTTTATATTTTTGGTTGTACGAAAATATTGTGCAATGTGTGCAATATTTATTTATACACCGGATTTTGAGTGCTTACATTTTTCAATAATTTTAATCACCTTACGTATCACCTCAACCACCCTAAAATTTAGAAATAAGTCTCCATTCAAAATAACAGCGACAGTCATTCGATACGTTTTCCCACAGGCGTTGTACAGGAGCTCCCACTAAGGTTCTATTTCAGACAAGTTTTGTCTACCTCCAGACAACTTCTAAAAATATAGAGGCGAAGGGCGTTAAAAGGCCAATTAGCAGATCAAATATAACCAGTCATCTTATGGCAAAAAAAAAAACATTTTTTATGCCCAACCTGGTGATATTTAAATAGCAAAATATTGATATGAAAAAACAATTTCTATGACCTTTTATAATAAGCTATAATCTTATTAAATATCTTAAGGATGTAGAAGTAGTGCGTGCGTTCACGGGCGAGGTGAGCGCAATAATTGGCAGCATACGGAAACTATCGCGCACGGCTCATTGGCGCGCACAGCCCTATCCGCGACAACTCACAATTATTGTTGAACCAATTAATTTCTTATTTCGCTTTTATTACTCGTGTGCTCTTTTTGCTAATTAACAAAAGAAATAACATTTTCTGAAAATGTTTTATAATTCTTGTGTATTGTTTCACCAAAGTAAACTTTACTAACAAAGTAATTTTTTTCACATAATTTGGTATAAAAAACTGAATGTATTGTATGAAAACAACAAATAAAATCATAGTTTAGTTCCGCGCAAACTGCCTTCTCATAAAGTTGCAATTTCAATTTACTCTGAAGTCATGTAACTTGTATCGATAAATCCCTAAAAACTAACAAAATAAAAAAAATACAGGTGGAAAAATATATTCATAGCGTTATAAAATTATTGTAAAATCATGTTTCATAAAATGCTGTTACCGGAATGCATTTTCGGATTGGCAGACTTCAATTCAGGTATATTAAATTCATGTCAAGTGGATTTCATATGAAAAATATCTTTCGCTTGACTGCACCACCATAACGCCACAACATACAGGTACGAGTACGTAATACGACGAAGCACGAGAGTTCTCAGAACGAAATTAATATTAACTCCGCAGCATCGTATTCAATATTGAATATCAGAAAATATTCGATATTTCAGTGATTTTTGGAATCATTTTAGTGCTTCGAAAATGGAGAGCATCGAGCATTTAATAGCATAAAAATCTTCGTAACTCAACAATAAACAGCATCCGAAAACGAAACCAAACAAAATTCGCTTTAGATGGTAGTGCACGGGACTGTGGGGTTTGGGCGAAGCACGAGGGGTGGAGGGGCGGGGTGGCGTAGTGTTGCCGGCTCACAATGCTGATTGAAAGCAAATAATGAAATCATAGGGAATGGAACCCCGGCCGCACCCGCAAATACTGTGAAAAATTGCACTCGAGCTCTCACAACAATGAATGCACAAAATACAATACAGAAACCTGGCCAAATATCGACGCTGTTCGTGTTTGACGCCGCCAAACTACGCCGATGTAGTCGCGAAAAATATTTACCCAATAAATCGTTATTGTTTGGTTTCAATATCCATCACTCTCAAATACAGGTAATAATTATTTTCGTAATGTGAGAGAAGCACAGGATATATCATATGAGTATGGAAACTGCTCAACCTTTAGATGGCTGCCTTTACTTGCTAGGAATATTGTTCCACTGCTTCGCGTGCGTTTTGGGACTGTCTTTTTGGTAAATTCATAATATGGTTTCATGCGGATAAAATACTAGTGAGTTGAAGCGTTTGATATCGTGCCGGCTAAAAAAATACCTCCAGTTATTTGCAAAAAACCATTTTTCTTGACTTGATTTTTCAATCTCGACCCGGTAACAAAGGTGCTAGTCAAACTTGAGCTCACTACGAATGGACTATTTTTATAATTTAAGTAAAAAATATTGTCAGCCTTCTTTGAATAAACTACTCTTCATCTCATTGTATAATTTTCCATTTCGATATAGCAAAATATTATACAGTTGAAAAGTATATTTCAAAAACGGTGATAGACAGAAGGGCGTGACGACAAACATTTATACATATTATCTAAAATATTTATAGAAAATATACTCATACTCATAAAAGAAAATATTTATTCTTCACATTCATCAACAGAAGATAGAATATTTGTTAAAATGTATAGACCCAACGAATGTTAACAAAATGGGTTTTATTATTATGGTTCTTAACTTTTGTTATCTTGCAAAATACAACATATGCTTTGTGTTCGTAATGATTCGCACGTGGAAAAGATTAACATATAAAAACATGTAGGAAAGTGGAATATTTCCACAGACTTATTATTCTGCCAAAATAGATACAATTCTATTGAAATGCTTCAGAGGGAGTGTTTAACATGAAGTGGAATTTGGAAAGTAAAAATATATGTATTGTTCAAGAATTATGAATGTAGTTACTGAACCGACCGACCGACCGGGCCGAGCCACGCAGTTAGTATATCATAAATGTATTTAATAATTTTAGTAGATATAACATTATATAAGTACTCAACAATGAATCATTGTCATATCATTAAAGGCATTTTAAAGGAACTTGGCCCTCATAACCTATTTTGAAGTCCAACAAACATAGCACATTACAATTAGTTTTTTTTTCTTGATCAAATACACCGGACGTTATTTGCAAGCTGCAATGGGCTGGGCAGCGAGGGTGGACGCTCGTGCTCAAGCACAAGAAGAGCACGAGCGTCCACCCTCGCTATTTACACCATAATTCACAAAAAACTACAGAAAAAGGTGTGTTGCTCTAATTTCGAAATACACTAGACTTAGTATCGCAGCAAGGCGATGGGCGATCATAAAGAAGGCGGTCAAACACTGGCGACAAACATAGGAGCGCCTGGCCGCGCCTCAGTTCAAACACCACTTGACCGATCATCCTTACCGCGACCATATTTTACCAAGCCAACAGTATATTGCCATGTTTCATATTGATGTTTTGTTGGTACATTTAATTGAAATATATTTACGGGTTTCGGCGGCAGACCTTTACGGTCTAGAGAGGGCTTGAGTTAAATCATCTCCTTGCTTTCAGTATACATAGGTACTTGACAGGCAACAAACTTAACATTTACTGATTTTTTTATTAGTCACTAATAATGGCATCCAGACCGATCCAGGAAAATCCATCTGAGTGAAAGGTTTTCGTCAATACGAATAATGCAAGCCCAACCAAGTGGTAGTTGACACATACCATTGTGAAGTTGCCGCGACACTTTTATTGCCTACTCGTCTCTATCATCAGGTCAGCTATAAACTTTCATTGTTTTGTGGTGTCATATGAGATGTACCTGAGTGTTGAATTTTTACCTGATACGATTTACGAAATTTACTAATATTATGTAAGTACTTATATAAAATCCTTAACGACAACCACTTGGAAGTATATTTCAAACAAAAATACACTGTTCAGATAGGTTTATAATTCACTGAGATATACATATATGGCCCAAACAAACTCTTAAAGAAATATATAACATCTGTATTGAACGACCTTATTTTTGGGCTGGCTTTCTTTTCGGTTAGACATAAATAACAGACAATTTAGTTCGTATTTGTCCCCCATTGTTTAGTCGTCCATCGATGGCGGCGATTATGAAAATGACATGTCAGTTATGTCAAGGCGCCACTCCGAGACATGTACCGCGATGCTAATGATACACTCGAATGAAGCGAGACAGACTGCCACCGTAGAACGTAAAAATAAAACCTTGATAATCCTTGTAAAAACGCATACATGAACTGACTTTCTAAAAATGTTATTGGAAAAGAACACAGAAATAAAATTAATATTTTTGTAAAAAAAGCATCTTTAATGTAAGATTTTTATTATGAGTACATTACCTTTAAAAATAAAGGTATACTTAGACGATTTCTTTATGACGTGATAATTTTATTTATCTGATGAAAAAAACTATTTGGTACAAAATGCAATAATTTTCATGAACCCCAGTAATTTTACTTTAACAACTGTGTCGCATCCCACTAATACTCCATTGCATTAACCGTAATGAGATTTTAATTGAGGCATCGCGGTGATCTGTCCTCGGATACGGTTAACTTCATTAGGACGGCCGCCGATTAACTTACGTAATGTAATTGTGATGTTAAACTATTTATCACAAGTATATGTTTTTAGGCATACAACCTTTAAAGAAAATTTAAGTTAGCACATTGCGAAGTCTAGATTATCGTACGCACACATCGGGTAAAAAAATTACACTGGCGTATGTCTGATGAAATGACACAGTAAAGTTTTAGAACAGACTTGATGATGGACACGACGTTTTCAAATTATTTATAGGCAAAATTAAACTTTACTCAATATACAAGTGTGCAGATAGTATTTAATATTGTTTACTAATCGTTTGGGCTCGATTTTCTTTATTTAAAGTTATGGTTTCCATTTTTGTGATTCTTCCGTTATTTTATTACTTTCTGAAAATTTAAATCCCTTTGACTACTCGTATATTTAGCAAATACTTACGTTAATAATGTTAGTGCATGTAGTATCTAAAACAGTCGCGTACAAAATTAATTTCCACACCACATTCGACATACAATCCGAAGTAACGAACAACGCACGCTTCATTACCTGGCTTGTACGACAAACATCAATATGAAAATAAGAGTAATCAGTTCAAATAGAACATGTATTCCTAGAGCTGAAATTAACATGATATAGGTGTGAATGTGGGCTTTAATTGAGTTTTAACTGGGTTACGAGATTCATGCCACTGACACGTCATGTTAAGTTATAAGCTAACTTTATGTTGAGAAACCTCGTGGGCAGTAAAGGGTCTAATTTTCGGACAGATATTGTAATTAATCTAATAGCGCTATTTATGTAACTAATACGGAAATTAAGTCAGTTTGAACTAAAACTGATAAGGCCTAGCTAAACGGACTAATAACTAATATTACTTTACGAATTCAAAATATCTTTTCGAATAAAATGATGTATTTCGCTGCATTTTCACATTATTCGAGAATGGCTTCGCACTATGTTCGTGACAATTTCGAGGGAACCATCAGTGTTCAAGTTGTCATCTATGTGGAGATGCAAATGAGCGGGCGGCGTCAAGCTTGGCGCCGCACTGTGTACCCATTAACGTAGTCTAGCTGGACAAAAAGTCATTTACATATTTCTACGTAAGTTGTTAAAATCGTCGTAAAATGCACAAATTGTGATGACAACGAAAAAATATGTAAAATTTTCTCATTTCAATCTTATAAACAGTGATCAACAAGATATATTTTCAGATACTTAATGTTCCTTAATAATTAAGACTGGTGGGATCATTCGAAGGATCGGGAAGTGTGGTACCAAAATAGGGAGGGTCCAGCAATGGGATAGTACAGGCAAAATAAATACGCACGCAAAAAGGAAAACCGATAAATACCCGCAGTAAAAGCCGGAAACAAAATAGTTTTACCAAAGGAATTTTATCACAGTTGAATGATGAGAGAATTTTATGACAAAATTATTCAGGGAGGAGATTAAACCACACCTATCATTCCAGATTTTGCTCCGCGTAGTTTAACGAGAGCACTGTGCACCGCCCGGGGCGCCAAACTGACGGCCGCGACTAATCGCCTCTACGACATACGCCGATCGCACTCATTTGCGATTTAATTGTGGATTATTTTGATTTATATACACTTGTAAACAATTTGTAAAGTTATTACGTACTGATAGTGCTGGTCATTTCATGTCTTCAATTTTGTCATAAATTTCCCAATTTTCTATAATCTTAATGAAATGCTATATCAAAGAAATGCAAATATGTAATGTTTATTTTTGCATATTTGCGTTGCACAGTGCCAAATTAACAGTACCAAGACTTAACACATGACCTTTTGAAGAATATTCTTACTGAACTTTACGGTAATAAAAATAACGTTAAGCTGTGAGACCACGAAATGTTTTCCGACATCAGTTTACAAGGATCTATTAGGGACAGTTGGGAGTGTTTTCGGCATACGTTGTTCGGTGGAGCGTAATTAACGCTAGTTGCCAGCCGTCATCACGCATTCGGCGCACGGTTGAGCGCGCACGACCCACGGCGACAACGGCCTAGTGTCACAGGACCAAAACCGTGGTGATAAACCGCATTTAGAAATAAGGGTACCGGAGCGATTGATAAAATTTGCGACGTGTGCTGTTCAATTAGCAAAATTAAAGCAAAAAATATTTTAAGAAAAATTAAAATGAGTGACATCTCTTGAAAGGTTAATCCTACTTAAATTTCTCAACACTGTCCTCAAACTTCAGCAAAATAATAACACTAATCAAAACTAAAGAAAAATCTTATATCTTCTTCCATAAATAAGAACACTGATCTATAAAAAGGGATATTACCGCTCACATTTTACAGTGAACACGTCCAATTAACACAGTTGTCGTCGCATCCCGTTGCGTGGCGCGGACGTAAAACTATAACAGCCGCAACGAGGCGGAACGTTAAACCGCTGCAAACTTGAGACAAGCAGGTTTACTGCCGCACCAGACACGCTGCGTTTATTGTGGACTTGGCTATGGCATTTATTTGGCACCTGCTCTCATGCGAGATGTTTGGTTGCCCGTTGGACGGAGCAATTCAGAAGCGGTGGTAATAATTCTGCCTCTCATATATAGCAATAAATTATCTGAATTATGTACGTAACGTGTAATTTTACGTAATATGCAAGCCACAAATCTGATCTTCTTCATTAACAGCCTTCATAGATTAACATTTAATTATTAAATCGATTCAACCCTCATCAATGAGCTACTTTTGATCTCAAATGATGAGGCACTCCCTCTAATTAGATCATACTGCACACAGGACGCATCAAAGCTTTGACGTCACCGGCGAGATTATTAACGCGTTATTTTCGTAGTCCTCATAATAAATGCGGCCATATTACGGCGTCGCTCGTATAAGAAAACTGACCTCGGCCGAGTGAATAAAGCTCTGATCGAAGGCGCGGGGGCGCGCCACGGTCCCGGGGCATAAATCAGACTCCCCTCGCGATAACGCTGGAGCCTTCAATTTGGCACATCCTTAAAATGACACACGAGAAGCACACCCCTAACGACGCCCGCGTCAACTCTCACACCACGCTTATAAATAAAATCGCACACATATTACCGCATTATATGTCATTGGCCCAGTGGTAACGAGCAATGCTTTTAACCGCTTTGTGTGGTCGTGGATTTGATCCCCAGTTCTGCGAAGAATACCTTTTGATCAAATAAAGAATTTTGTTCAAAAGCTGTGCATGAATTTATACTTAACATAATTATAGTTAAGCATGCGTATTTGTTAAGTTTTGGAATCTACAATATTTTTTTTTTTTTAAATAAGCTCGTTTTAGCATATATATATTAAGTAAAGATTCCAGTCATAAATCGCTAGCCTAATATTCAATCGTTACACCAAACTGTTCCAATTTTTCTCAAACATGGAAAAGACACGTCACAAAAACCAATAACCGTTTACGTATTGGTAGGTGTACAAATAAAGGGTTATCGATCTGACAAGGGCACGGGGTAGTTATTAATGGGAACAGGGGTGCACTCAATGTCAGAAGTCAAATTCGTAATTGAATGCAAGAAGGGAGTTGCGACAGTATAACAAATGTGTGTCATTTTTTCACCGTAAGATTGTTTTGTGACTTTAAATGCTTTTTCAGGAACTTTTAAGCTTAACTTTGTATTTAGGAGCACCGTGATTGACACCTATCGAATACATGAAGATCGCTGTTCTTGTGATCATATGGGATGATCGAAACCGGATTTAAAAAAACTTTTAAATGACAGGATTGCTGCTTGAATTTCGAGCCATTTTCAATTTTATTGGCATCGTATATTCGTCAATTTAAGAGTTCCGCACACATACGGAGAGGTTGCCCGTGTCGCAGTGAAAGCAATCAGGGCGGCGTCGTAGACAAACTGTCGGGGCGGGCCTTAATTGGCGGTCGCGGAGATTTATGCGGGGAGCCGATCGTCACGCGGTCGCCGGCCGCAGGGTCCCGGCCACGTAACACGACCGCGTCCGCGACCAGCCGAGGGCTAACCCTTCGCAAACACCGGCCACACACTTATTAACACGTTGCATTCGGACTGACACGGAATCGTTTTGTAAACCGCAATTGTGACACTAATTAGAGAAGGTGTTTTCTAATTTTGAAGGATTGGGAAGGCACGGGAAAATTGGCCTAGTAGAAATTGAAAACTAAGGGCCCGATTCTATTAAAGCGGACATGCGGGGAGATTTCCGAAGCGGAGGCGAGAGGTGATGTTCTACAGTTAAGTATTTCTGGTATTATTTTCCGCCATTGCACCATGCGAATATGGCAAATCTCCGCACACTCCCCCGAATCCGAGCGGAGACGAGAAGTGTGAATAACAAAAAAAAACTATCAGTTGTTTCAAAAACGTCTCCACTCTGCTCTGCTCATCGCTATGGTGAAGTGTCAACCCGTCAATATACATATGTTAGTCTAAACTTGAACACTTATTTCATCGCCACCAATATCAGGCTATCAATGTCAAAGGCCTGAATGCCAACACTCTGTGCCGTTGAAATAAGTGTTAAAGTTTAGACAAAAATATATTGACGGGTCCAGACTTCACTAAAGCGGCGACGAGCACAGCGGAGCGGATGGTTTCTTAAGATGATTGGCTAAGGATCATGTGACTGCACTCAAATCAAAATCAAAAAATTGTGTTCAAAGAATCCACCGTAACATACATACACGGCAAGTTAAATAAAATGCAACCTACAATATAAAATTAATGTGTGAGCTTTAAAATAATTAAAATATCCATTCTTATTACTCAAATTGAGAAATCCACAACAATATTAAAACTGCATGGTTTCAAAATATGCATGTCGATAATTACTCGCCGGAATTGACTAGTTAATTAAAATTGCTCGTGGTTAATTAAATTACGCATTGTTATTAACATCCCAGACAAACCAGGGTTACTTAATGCCTTTTCTTGATACGGTTATTATTAGCTCAAAAGCTGGCAGTTTTCTATGTGATTTTGTCATGGGTTACTTTGTCTTCTAGGTAGTGTCACCCTAGTGTATTTTTTTATAGGATAGTTGAATGCTGTTCCATTTAGTCTTCGTTCAGTAATCGGTTCTTTGTTACTGTAGGCTCTTATATAGCTCTTTCTCTATAAAACATGTTATGAGAATTAATTACCGTTGAAATTGATGATACGTTTAGCTAATATGTCACTTTGATGAAAAGATTTTGTCTTCTTTATACACTTACGCTTTATGTGATTAAGTAACATCACATTTTACGTCATGAAATATAATAATAAACTCTTTACCCTTGACTGAAGCCTGACACAGGTCGCTAGAGGAAAATTGCAATATTTTTTTAATATTTTTATTACATCACAGTTAATATGATGGGATACATAGAGCAGAAGAGCACTTTAATGTATAAAGTAAAGCGAGCACGGGAAATTAAATTGACAAAGAACTGGCTACAACAGTTAAAGTATCTTATTTTGCTTTGTTCTGAAAAGCGTTCCATTTTTTTTAATTATGTTTTAGAGCAGCTTATATTAAAATGCATTTGTTATTTAATAGCCCCTGGCCTTCTTTGTGAGACCACTTTATAATTTTTGCAAGTTAAAATAAGTATAACATGTGTAGAGCTCTCAAGTGTAACGAGCAAAACAGACATGTAGCGATTCGTGTAACGGTACACGTATCGATAGTTCTCGAGATATATGTGGCAGTTAGATGAAGCAAGAGGTTTCTCCAGACGACAGTACGTTGTTTTTGCGGGGTGCCCGAGGACGCGGGGTCGGTACTACTAGCCCTCTCCAAGGGGGGAAGCGGTGCCGTTTTCAATTTGCTTTATTTGCGCTTGTTTTAATAGCGCTCACTCCTTATTGCCCGCGCGGACGGCCAGCCAAATTGCTTCGTGCCCGGACGCCTTTTGATTAAGGAGAAACACGCGCGACAGAAGTAGGCGTAAAAACAAAGTGCCCGAACAAACAGAAATGTACCATTTTGCTATCTATCATATAAAAGCGATCTATCTACAAAACAATTCTGTTGAGGGTATATCAGAACATGAAGAAACATACGAATTCAAACAAGTAATTAAGCGCAACCCCTAAAATATTTGTGCAACTCAACATGTCTGTTTTACACAAAAGAATATCAAAAGAAACCTACATACGGGGACCATAAAATCAGAAAATATGCTTGAATATCAAACACGCGCTTGTTAGACATCAATCGTACATTAAGTAAATACTTAGTCGCATAACACTCGTCGACGCGAGCAATATGTCGATATGTACACAAGCATACAAATGACACGAAATAATGAGCCCAGTACAAATATAGAGCATATATAAACAAACAATTAGTAAAGACACTATGTCTTTACATTTATTTTCCTTGAGCATTTTAAGATTTGAAGTAAGTCAACATTTATAGTATCGTTGAGTATCACAGACAAATGTTCCTCAGTGAATTCTGAAGATTTCTTTACATCTGTCATGCAATCTTAATACGACGCCCATGTTCACGTGTGTCTCATTAAAAGAGTAAAACAAAAATGTTCAAAAGGAGCATGAAGGAAGGAATTTCGAGGTTTGTTTATTGCTGATTGACGGCTATTAAATATAATACAAGTATTTATGTTCCAATTACGCAGTACACATTGAATTATACCTAAATGCTTGGTTCGGACATAGTTTGTCCTCATTAACGAATTCCATGAAATCAACATTTGATGTAGGTATTGTGAATAATTGAATATGTTCGTTTAACGTGACCGAGCATTCCGATAGATGTGTTCAACAACATGGTATGTCTCGATGGTCATGATAATGTATATTATATAATTTTATAACAATAATATCTCACCACAGCAAGCGTCATGAACATAATCATTTTATTTTTATAATAATAAAATTAAAGACTGATGTGACTAAAAGTTATGTTGTTTCAATCATACCTATATTCACAATTATTCCGTTGACATACGACGAAAATTAAGGGGCCCGAAATAACAGCGCATATCATTCAAAACTTAAAATCTAGTCTATCATACATGAAATTGTACACGTTTTAATCGACAGTTTATTTAATTTAAGCCAGTTCAATCAATTTTAAAGATGTTTCAACTTAATGAACATTACTTTCAGAGATAATGTTATAGCTATGGATGTCACGTATTTTTCATACGTAATGTAATCGTGTCAAAGTTCAATACAGTTATGAACTTAGAGTATCTTGAGGTGAGAATTTTTTCCCGAAATTAAAATGCAATTAATTTTGTACTTGACCTTATTTAGAGGAGGCCAATCATCGGTCTATGGATAGGTGACCATTTTGTCGTGACGAGTTCCTATGTGTTTCGGCACATAAAATTATTGGATCATTTGATTATCTTTAGCAGTCGTTATGGATAGTTAGGTGCAAGATAGTCTGACAACCAGTCTTAGTAAAGGTGCCGGGTGCCCACCGTTCAGGTCAAAGAGGTTAGGTAGGCATAGCTCCATATAAAATACTGACACTGGTTAGATTGGAAGCTGAACCGAGGAAAAAAGGCTAGGCAGATGATGAACATTAAAAACTAACTCAAAAAGAATCTTGTCTCCCCAAAATTGCAGATCAAATAATGTAATCTTCAAACAAAACTAAAATATTATATTCCAGTGAGAGGGTTCCACGTACCTGAGCCAGTGTCGTTTAGCGATGGCGGTATGGCAGCAGATTGCGTCGTACTGGTCCGCGATCCACACTATCAGAATGATGTAGAACGCCGTCGTCGTGTCGTTGAAGAATTCCGACATAATCGCCTCCATACCTGCAAAGAAGACATCCGATTTATTACAAACGTTCTTTTAACACGCCAATCTGTATTTCGTTGAAGGAAAAGTTGAGTGAGCTCATGACGCTAGATTTTAACAATTGTAATATCACTGCCACCTTGTCTTGTTACTGTTTTAAGTATGCTTGCGTAAACATATAAAGCAAAATTTTCCTAAACAAATAAACATTCATTTATTTAGCTAAACATGCCACGGAATCCTATCGGAATCCTTTACCCATAGCAAGGTATTCTATCTATAAAATCGAAGTAATGGTAGGCAAAAGCGAGATAATAAAGCATCTCAACCGCAGAACAAGTACATCGTTGTCGGTCGAGGTGGCGATGTCGCGCCGCGTTAAATATCGCGGGTCATGTGTGAGCTCGACACCGGAGACTCGCGCTCCAGTGTCGGGACTAATTAGGTGTCGACAATTACGCGCTAACGACCGAAATCCGAGCAGCCAGCCAGGAGCTTATTAAACGACTGCATACTGCTACACCCCGAACGATTCATTCCTGTATCTTTCAGACGAAGACGTTGCATGTATCGAGTTTATAAGCTCCTCTGCTCGTGTCTTTGATATACGCTTGAATGCACTTCGGTGTCTTATTATGATTAAGTCCTATACAAAAGCGCTGATTGTACTACATATTCGGGATGAATGGATAGAAGCTATGTGCTAACGGCTTGCTATTGACGCCGACTGACTGACTCATTTATGACTCTTGATTAAGATTGGTGAATGAATGAATTGATTATTAATAGTAGACATACCAGTGTTAGGTAGGTATGTAACCAAAAAACCTTAAACGTATTCATCAAAACAATTGAAAGCGAACATAGACACGTAACGCTGGCAGACACAATACGGTCGAAACAAGGGAACATAGGAGACCGGAATGTAGTGAGGATTATAACTCAATACAGCACCGACAACTGTCCGGCGCCGCGGCCTGGGCGTGCCTTATTTGCATTTTGATGAGCCTCGACACTGATACAATAAACACAGCCGGGGTGCGATCGGAAGTCCGCCGGCAACCGCCCGACACTCGACCCGGCTCCGGCGACGTTTAGCCGTAGCATTCATAACCGTGTTCGGTCAATTAACTCCGGCTTTGAATTATATACGTGCCACGTCTGCGCTCCAAACTTGGCGATATTGTTAATGAAATTCCATGTAGGGGATTTGTTCCAATTTCAAGAGCGGTGTCGTCAAATATGTGTCGCGATACATGGCAGGGAGAACTTTTATGCTTATATACCTACTTTGTTGTATAAATCTGATCAAAAACCATATCAGAAATTATTTTTTAGTCATTTAACTGGATGATTCGAACAACAACTAAACAAAACAATGCAAGCGTTCGGACCCTATCATTCAAACTACAATTCTTTTTTTATTTTCAACAAACCTAAAACGAGAAAGAGAGGCAAAAATTCAAGCTCGCCAAAAGTTATTAAAACGATAAAAATCATTAACAGAGCCAAGTGGAAGTTGACTGATACTTATGAAAAGTCACCGGGAGTTACCTATTCAACGGAGCATGCGACGTAATCCTGAGCGAGACGAGTAAACAAATTACTGGGACCGGGTCGGAGTCGGACCTACCACGACGTGCCTTCGCCCGTCCGCTATTAATTTTAATTCCGGCGCTACGCGAAGATCGCCCGAGATGGGAGTGAGGCACGCGCGACAGGCGTCGACTCGAATCTGCGTAAAATTATCGAAACACGAATCAAACGTCGTGTGTGATACGCGAAAGAAACTACGTAATTTTACTAAGTAAGCTAAAAATAAAATGGTTTGCAACATAAAGTATAACTCTTTTTTTAATTTTCGAGAAAAGCTTGATTGAAATGTGTCAGTCAAATATGCCCAAAAACTTTGCCGGGTACAAAGGGTATTTTAATAACTATGAAAAACAGGCTTTTTAAAATACAGCGTTGAATTACGCGGTAGCAGGCAGGCTTCGGCTACCGACAGGCATCGATACGTTTACGTTGGCTCGTGTCACTAGCAGGGCCTGGACTGCAGGCGGTCGCGTCGCCCTCGTCAGCTCGCCATGACACCTATACATGTTTATGCGACGTATCAGGATCACAACCGGACCTGATCGACGTATGCATATTAATTATTTTGAGTCACTTTTAATGCTGATAGGCAAAATGACTAAACAGTTCTATAAACGAGATAAAAGTTCATTCTAGCAATTTATCTAAAGCATAATTAAGAATAAATTACACAACTTACAAGCAATCTCAACAAACCGCGAGCAATCATAACTGAAACAAAATTGTGCTAAACTTTCGTTTAGTTAACATCTCCAAGAAGTCTCTTTCAAAAACAAAGTAATAAAAGTTATGAAATTCTTAGGTAAAATGGAATCTAGTAAGCTGAAGTGCAATTCAGGAGCTAGTGTATAAACCGGTGGGGAATGCAGGAATGCACACAAATTGTTAGTTCTTACTTCCCGGGGTTTAATCAAGGGGGACACCCGCCGCGTCTGCCGGCGTGCCGCGTCCGCGCTTGCTTCAACTTGGCGCAAATTGAGAATAATGGATCCACTGTGCCGGTTTAGGGTTCTTTCTACAAAAAATCTGTTACTTTTGATTGTTTCTTTTAGAAGCTGGAGGCGTAGGTCAAACAATGACTTATGCCAGAAATGATCTTTAGAATTTTTAGTAGGTCTACATTTGTTCGGTAACACAAAATGAACGATTCATTAAATACGTTCCGTATCCGGCAGCACTCATATATCAAGTGTAGCCTACCCGCGGCGCTTATGTTTCGGCTAAGCCGTGCATTGGAGATCCGTCTTTACGATCTCGTTAGTGCCGGTAATCGCGACGTTGCACGATCCGGATTACGTCTGTGCATTATTAGTGTTTTTATTGATTCACTCGGCTGCCGTCGTAAACTGAGATTATTATTCGCGACGTAGCCCGCGCCCCGCACCCCGTCCCGCTGCGCCCTCCAGCCAAGTTGTTTTGTTACTTAATCGCGACGATAACAACATTTAACGACGGCTAGGTGACTGGCGAAATTCCGCTTCGATGTTTAGTGCTCATTCTATTTTCATTAACCATTTACCCACTTAATGATCCAGATCCTAAGGGAGTGATTCAATGACTTGGACCCATAAAATTAAACCTTAGCGTGACCTGTACACTGTAATTAATAGTTGTTACAAGCGATGCCTTACTGTCAGTTTACATAGTCTACACAGTTTTGTTAAACAAAGACCTAATTTTTGCTAGTATAACTGAAAATTATGAAGTTTACATTCATTCTTTACTTTAGTACCAAATCAAACATGCCCATTATTATAAAATTGGAGTAGGCACTTCATGAAACAAAGCATGTTGATTTAAATTTATTAGGTTCCGGTATACTGTTTGAAGAAGAATATTTCAAATTACCTAACTAAAACTATTGAATAAATTCCTTTCCGTAACATTCCATCTACTAATTAAATTGGCCGTCCACAACAACTCAAATAGGCACTTCAATAGTAAATATTCAAAATCATACATCAAACTGAAATTAATTTAAACTCATATAATATATGGAAGTTAATTCCTATGACTCGGTATAGCCACGTACTGGAATAGATTTAATAGACAGCTAAAAGTACTGACAAACGCACAAAAAAACATATTCTAAATAGCCTATGTTCTACAACGATAGAACATCATTACACGGTAGAAGCAGCTCACTACGGCGCCAGAGACTCATCGCCTATTTGTAGCGAACAGGACGCATGCATGCTAATAACGCCTATTGTAGTCCCGTGCCCGTACGAGATTAGGGCCCCGATTGCAACAACCTAATATAGAAAGCCTTTATGAACAGTTCACAATGGAAAGATTTGCAAATTGATTCCTGTAAAACTAGGCACATTTAGGTTTATAGGGTGGACACCCTTGAATAAACTGATTTCATTGAAAGCTAATTAAATTTTGGAAAATGCTGAATGAGTTAATGCATATCGGTTGGATTTTAAGCCACTTTCCAGTAGTTTTTGTAATTATAATTTTTATTCACTATTACAACAAATTCAGTAAAGCTAAAGCAACGAACATATTTAAAAGACAGAGTGATGCTTTACTTGTAAGTGGGTATTATCAGCGATTGTACCGGTTGAGAGGAACCCCTGGCACTCGAGTGGAAAAGTCGATCATTAGAGCCGTTGAAGAGGTTAATTTCAATAATCCGCTTTGCCACTCGCCTGAAATCTGCTGCCTGACTCCCTCCAGCCATCATTGAGCTGATTATTGTTATGCGTACACGCTACTCATGGTTCTCGAATTATTCGAATTATCTGTGAGCCTTCGGTGTTATTCTTCGCTGCTTGAAAATGGTGAAAATAAATGTTCTGCCTCAAGACATTCGTCGTTAGATACAAGGAGTTCAGATAAAAACATGACGCTTCTTAGCAGTCGCAGCAAATCATGGTATTAACCCCATGTTAGGGGGCAAGTTTAAAAATATGACCTTAAATGTTAATTAAACTTTACAATTGGGAAATGTATTAATAAATCGTATGACACTTTAAAGACTTACTGCATACACTTAATTAAAATTACTTACAACAAGGACACAATTCTATCACGAATTGTGTGATGCTCATAAGCGAACCATACAAATGGTAGAACATAATTAAGCCTATTAAACGAGCTGTCAATACTGAAACAGCCATACAATAATAGTAGGAAATCCATTTTAGAGTCGGTTACGTGTTTGGATGTGCCTTGTTTAATTAAGGAGAACTGTTTTAGGTGAGACAAAAGTGGATCAGTGAGTCGTGCACATGATGGCGCGACCTGGAGGGTTGGCGGGTTGGTGGGCTGGCTAGCCACCACCGGCGGACATGCCCCGCGGTCGAATCAACATTTGCCGACGGATCGAATTACCGCACCGCCGCGTCAACGTAACATAATTGATTCATCGTCCGACGGGCGCCGCCACGCCTTTTTGTCTCACAGTCAGGAAAAAAATGCAAAATCCGCCACTAATTCAATATCCTCACACTTTGCCAACGTTTTAAGCAGTGAAGCGATTTTTTGCCTAAAAATGTAAAGGATTTTCCCGAGGTTTCACATGGATACTGGTTAGCGATATGCACCGGCTGCTACTGGAACTAACAACATTACGGTTAGTAGATTACGGTGCCTTTAATCTTAAAACAATTTAACTTCGTATATTTTAAACTTTTTTGCGATGTTTTGTTTACGAGAAAAATACTCTACTGCTCAAGTACATACATTTCATAATTTGAAATGTAGTCCATTCTTTAATTCGAGATAGTAAATTGGTATTTCGAGTGTTACTAAGTAAGTGCAGATTTATTAATTTCGTTAAATGTGCTTCCACCGATTTTGACAGTAAACATAAGAAAGTTTTATGAGGTTAAGATTTATGATCAACTGGAACACAGAGAAGCAAAACCTACCGTAACTGCAACCGTTAACTATGCAGGAAAAATAACTATATATTGAAAAATAATGGTATATTTACCTATTTAGAAATGTGATTATAAACTGAAATCTCTTACTTTGCTATGAAAAAAAAACTTGTGTGTATAATTATGCTGACGAATAAAGTGTTCTTTTGTGATATTTATATGTGATTATTATATAATTGCAAAAAGATTATTCGATAAAATAGACAAGAAGAAAGTGTATAGGTGCATAAGGATCCAATCACCGGATGACTACATCATGTCGCGAATTTCTAAAGCATCCTCGATACGTGGAACATTTTGCCGTGGAATACCTACGAGTATCAGTCATATAACGTGCATTGAGCGCCAACGGAGAGGTCCATTCCGACGCGAGTGCAATTCGGCTTCGTGCAATTGAACACCATGCGACTTGGAAACTGATACAACGAATGCTCTCGAATACGGAGGAAATCGCCAACTTGAAGAATCGTACGTATGATATGTTAGTTTGTATTTTTTATTTAGGAAGTTCAAACTATCTGTATAATACATAGAAGTGTTAGTAAGTGAACCATTCTAATATTGTCACTAAATGTTAGTTATACAGTGTTTCATTTTTACTGCCCAACAAATAAACACATTTGTTTATCTTTATTAAATTCAATAGTATTGGAATCGATATGAAACCTCGTAGAAATATCAAACGAGATAACCTAATGCATATTGTATTGCATTAACTAATCCAATGACAACAACAACAGTAATAACGCGAACGCCAACATATCGATGTCACAGTAATAAAGTTTATATTAGTTTCATAAAAGAATCACAGCATTGTAGTGTATGCATTGCGAAATGAAAATCAACCAGGTGGAATCACCTGGGAGAGCCGCGCAAGCAATATTGCGGGATTCGATTTAAAACTACGATAGGTCTGTATTAACACAGGCAACCTATAAAAGTGCGGTGAAAAACTAAATATGAGCGATATTGACTCTCCCACATGACTGACTGAACGATGCTTTATAACGAAGCTAATACGTAGCAGGTGAATTTTGCCCTATTATAAAAGCTTGGCAAATTCGTTTGCGACACTTCCATGGGCCACGCGGGTGTGTGGGGCTGTAACCGTCAATAAGAATGAAAGAAAGGGTTGTTGCCCATTTGCCTCAAAAAAATAATGTCAATGTGTTGGATTAGGTGTGTGTGTGATTAGATTATTTTGTATGGCTTCACCATTCGGGACTATTTGCACGAAGTTTTGCACGAAGAAGTCACAAACCTGTCAAAACGAAAACATATTGGACGTGAAGGTAAAGTATAATGTAAACTATAATTTCTGTAACAACTTTTGTTAAATTGAAATGACGAGCCAGATTAGATCGAACATCAAACTGAGGAGGAGGAATTCGAGGAGTCAATTCAACTCGTCAATTTGAAGAGAGTAAAACTAAAAGTAACGTGTTTTTTTTTCTATGAAAAAACCTTTTTGGTTATGAATGATCGCGCTCCAAAAATTTTAAGCGATGTGCTTAGTAACTACCCATAACTGTCATTCCTGTGAGCTATTACCATACCGCGCGCGCCCATAATCGCGCCCGTTGCCCACGTCCACTACTACCCGAGGACCATGAGTGTGTCACCAACTAATTTAGCGAAACCACAAGAGCAGCTGGAAAGATCTCTATTACTCTATTTTCCATTAATCTAGAAGAATTATTTTTTTTGTAACAGTAGCCATAACCGAAAGGAACCTATGTATTTAAACATGTTACATAAATTCAAATAAGATGCCTATCCGATCGCGCCGCCGTATAAGTAATCAAAAGTTGCACAGCCGAGGCAGCCTGCCTGCAGCTTCCGGTAGACGCCGGATGTTACCAATTTACACAAACTGACTTAATTCTTCAATACGGCCAACCCATTTACTCAGGCTTTTGATCCGTAAATAGGCCGCCTCAGCGCACCGCTGTACACCGCCAATATTAAAACGCCCAACGACAATACAACAACGTTGCAACAGAATTTGACTGAAAACATCCGCTCTATTCCGACTACCAAACTAAAATGTGTTTTTAGTTTTTATTTACCATGAAATGCAATACGTACAGGGACGGCAGCAAATATATTTATTGTAGTACAAATACAATCTGAAAGTCGGATTCAACATTTGTCCCGGTGGTGGCATGAAATGAAAACCTGATTTTGACTTTATTTCTTTGGTTGATAATGAAGTCGGCCGGCGAGAGGACTAGTGTGCATGCAGTCGCATATGCGTCGATATCCGTGTTTTGTTTGACTTTTACCCGTCCGTCGGACCGGGCCGCGCCCGGCAGCCGATCACGAAACTAATTATACCTCGAGGCGAGCACGGCGTCGCGTCCGTTCTTCGCAAACTTCGAAATGAATCACTAAACTCATGTGTGGGCCGTTGTGCGGTAAAAGCGTCGCAAACACCACGGTGTTTTTCACAAAACTTGAGGAACTAAAAGGGAAATACTGAGAACCAGACTCCGTGAAGCATTATTGCGAGCTGAAATATTTTCATAATGTGATGAAATTATAAAACATATTTCTCCTATCCGCCCGGATTGACTTTCTGATCCTCCTTTAAAGTTCAAATACCAAGTATGCCTTATCTTTAGAGCCAATTAGGTCTGCGCGAGCGTCAAATATCGGAAGTAAGTCTGTTGATTTTCGTTACCATTTTCTTCGCCTTTTTCAAGAGACTGTCCGTACAGCGTCTCATCTGTATACTTGCTCGGGGGAACGAATGCTCTATCTAATTAACTTTATCATAAAGCGTGGGTTATTGCCTTGTCGGCCGTCCGACGGATTAATCGAAAACTCGCAACAGTATTATAACGTGAGATTTTTCGTTCAGGGATTAGTGTTACAGCAGTGGTCCGTATTATAAGTTATTCAGTCGCAAAATCTTTGCACATGCTAGCGTTATAATGTAAAAAAGGAAACTTAAGACATAAACATGTAAAAACACTCTTCCACCCATGATTGAAGAATTCTTAACTAACGATCACCCAAAATCCCAAGCCATCGATACAATACACATCATCACAATCATATAACATAAACAGCGCGCGCCGTGCGGCGAAGTGGCAGTTTTCATGAGATTACGTCGGATTTCGTCGGGGTAATTCACTTGGCAGATTGGTGCGGCTCATGCGGACTCGTCCGGCTCACTTTACGTCCCGTGCCCTGTTACGAGCGCTCGTTGCGATACGGCTGTTCCATCATCGATTTCGACACCGCCGATAACCGCACGGGGGACATCCATTTCTGGCATGGGAGGTACAAATGATAGTTTGTGTGTGATCCAGTGAATTCTTGTGACTTTGTGAAATGTGTTGTGCATAACACTTATGGAATCTTAAATTTAGTTCTTCTATAAATCTAAATCAGTATTTCACCATGTTCCACGTGTTACGATGCATAATCTGTCTTAGTTATACTACCATTAGTGAATGAGGTACCAACTAGAAGTTCCAAACATTATTTTAGTATGATCCACGTACATTTATTAATTATATTACCCTTATGCTGAAATAAATCAACAATTTGTCTGCCTCTTGTGACTTTCTAGTGAGTTTTCTAATCTACCTTTTGACTTATTTGTGTCAAATTAACAAATACAAAAACAAACTCAACAAAAGTTAATTTCAATTTCATCACTTCGGTGACATTTACCTGCGTAACACACACTGATGTTCAACTGTGATTACTTTACAGTTAACACACATTGTATTTCCATAAATTATTGTTCCCATTACAAGACAAAAGGTGTATCAAATGAACTGATTTTATTTAATGAGGCACATATCAAAGCGCTGTGACGGTCCGACAAATATTGTGCCGTAATTAAATTTTGTGACGTACTCTTTGATAAAATTAAATAAGTTTTGTTTGTCTGTCACGTTTGTACGTGAATACATGAAAAGAGATATGGAAATTATTTCGTAGTATCAAATTATTTCCATGATCATATTCAAGCAGTACGAAATGTGCATGTGAAAAATTCGGTTATTTAATTCCATGAGCGAAAGGAACGTGGCGAAGGTACCGACAGAGTAATTCACTTAGTAAGATTAAGCCCGACGCTATCGGGGTTTACACCTCGGAACGTGAGTCCACTAAGCATTACCAACACTTTAATGTGTTGCGCGAAGCTTTGTTTTTTATATATTTTGCGAAAATACTTGGATCGCAATCAGCTCTAAAGCGTTGATTCAATTTAAAGAATTTATTCGTGTATTTCTAAGTTAATGACGGTAAGGATTATAGTTTTGAAAATCGATGCTATGTCTAATACTACTTTGACATTATTATGCAAAATACTTAGGTATAAATAAGCTTCAGTTAAAAAGTTACATTATGTAAATCATTGCCAACTACGATTGCTGATATGATCGATTACAAAGTACTACGCAATGTTGCTACGTCGCTACGGCGTAGCCAATCTTAGTATAGCTACAGATTTAAAAGAAAAATGTAAAAATTAGCCAGAAAATGTAACAACCAGTAATAATTTTATTCTAGATAGTATTCTGTACTGCAAAAAATAAAGGTAACATAGCCTTGGCACAAACTAATCTCTCCAATTGTTTCCGAACAAAAATAAAGTTTTCTCAATTAAATGCAAAGAAAAGAACGTACGGGTAAAGTTTCATTTGAGATAAAACTGAGCGTCTGGCCGAGATCCTATCGAGTGTGGATTAATAATAAAGGAGATAAGCATTGGTTCCTATTTCAGTTCATATCGAAGTTATTATCGATGCCGGAGTTAGGTGCGCGGCAATTTTTGATAGATCTCGTGCAAATCAAATGTGGCACTGACGTGATTATGCCGATGCCAGCTGGGATTGCTGCTGGCGTGATTTCATTTAATGCGGTCAACGAAATGATCCCCAAAACCGTTAATAAATGTTGATTACTGGTGGCAGTTAGATTAAGTACTGATTGGTTGGATATCGATGGAGTCGATCTGCTTAAATGCATGTTGGAGACGAAACTTTGTATACAGGCGCCTGCACATCAAGCTATAATATGTTAAATTTCCTTATTAGATTTTCAACTTTATCCCTGAAGTATATTGTTCAAAGTCGATTGGGTCGTTCGATTGGGTTCAAAGTCGTTGATTTGGTCGAAGATTTGACAGTTTCGAGTAGCTTGATGTGCTGGCGTTTGTACTTCTTCACTATTACAGTCTAGCGACTCGTAAATTATATTCGGTAATTTTCGAGCGGTACAATAAAGAGAGAACGTACAATAAAATACAAATACAAATATTTATTGAAACAATTTATCTCAAGAAATAGTAGGTAGCGCAACGGAAATAAACAATAAATTCCATTATCGTAAACAAGTTTGAAACTTGATTGCACTAAGTCCATAAGGAAATAATAAAAGTATCAGTGGCACTCGTTGCTCCGGTCGAAGTATCGGCTCACAACGATAGAAGAATCAAACAAACGGGGCGAAACTTCTTAAAACTCCAACTGGCGAGTTGTTTCCACCAGACACTAACTCTTATTACAAACTTACGCCCACCTCGTCTCGCCGTGCCGATAGACAACTTATAACTAGCGAAGATATCGTATTACAAATTACTTAAGATATGAAAACATTGTAAGTACATTAATGACGTCACGGAAAGTTTTTCGCCGGGTCCCGTTTTACTTCGCGATTTGAACGTGTGTTGATGAACACTAATTGGCAGCATAGAAGAAATTTTCATTATGCACGCATAGTGACGTGTTCATACAACATTAAAATTGGAACTAACGTATAACATTATGCAGTGAAAAGTTCAGAAAATCTGCAGTTACGTATATTTTGGTTTCATTTTTGGCATTTAATTATAAAAAGACAATCTATAAGTTTACAGATATTTTAGAAGCACAGGTTAGAAGAAATACACGAAACATTATAACGTAGCAGGTTTAAATGTAATAAAAAAGCACTCCGGCTAATTTTCCAGTTGTGTTGAGCAAACAAGCCGGACTGAATCCGCCATAAAGACAGTGCTCGCGGCCAAACGAGGCTCTGTCGGGAACAACGAGACAAATTATTGAGATAATCACATCGCCAGCAATTGCGGTAAGAAATAAAAATTCTAAGAACCGGCGCTTATTAGAACAACAAGCCACTGTTAAAATATTAGCTGTCAAGAGATGAACAAAGTGTATTTGTAATTTGTTTGTTTTTCTTAGAATTTATATTTTTATTCTATTGTTGTTCTTATTGATAAAGGAATTAGGTATTCATTGTTTTATCCAACTGTAAGACCTAGTTGTTCGGTTTTATTCAAACAAGTTGTGTAAGAGTTTGTGAGTTCAACTAACATAATTCTAGTCGACCAGGTCATGACAGATTCTTGTCATCGATTCATATGGAGCGGTGAATCCGAGAAGCTCCGAAATACATCTCTGTCCAAACAGACGTGACAGATGAACTAGCGTCGGATAGCTAGACTGAAATAAATCTACGTATGACACTGACTATGTCAAACAAAGCGTGTATCTTTACACGGATTTGTGATCCCAATATCCCAGAGTAAGGAAAGGGAGCTATGTTAACCACATTGCTATAGGTGCTTGACATCGATTTTGATCGTCCAATAATCGATTGCAGATTTTTATGTCAACGTTTGCATGAGCCAATTTCATCGGCTATCGGACAGCCGAAAACTCGCGGAGCATTATAATAAAACTGCACTCTATAGGATGTGATGACAGTAAATTGAATGAGTCGGGCGCGGCGTGGTGTGTTTGCGGCGCTCATCAATCATCCCCGTATGGATTTCATTTTAATGCGACGTCATCGGCGTCTCGTATGGCCGCCCCGTCATGCTACCCGAGCTCACGGTCTATTGTTTTACGCGACCGACACCCAAAGCCTAACTGAATATTTAGTCGTATAATCATCTGCGTTATTCCTTGACATAAACTTAGTGTATATATTTTGAAATGACAATCAAAAGTGCGCAGGATAGGTTTAAATAAATTCACCAAACTCTTTAAAAGTTTATCATGAGTTTGGTGTATTTCATTAGTATCTGGAGTGCAATGGACATGAGTAAGGCGATGGGGAGGCAAACAAATTTCCGGCTATTGTATTTACGGATACGGCAAATTAAATCCCCATTTGTAGGAGCAGGACACCTAAGGGGGGCAGTAATCCAACCATACCGTAGTCGCCTCCATTGTCGACCGGTCTGCGCTAGTAACGGGCTTAAGAGCTTCGGCACGAATCGAAAATCTACGAACATTTTGCAAATTAATAACCGGTCTCACCGATACTCGACAATATTTCATACTGAACTGAGATTTAATCGATACGACGCGCTCAATAGCTTATACTGTTTTACTGGAATAATGACGTGTAGCAATAATTATTATTATTAAAATTATAATCGAACATTTATAACTTCACGATTTATTTACCAATGCAAAAGATAATGTTCGAACTACGCCTACAGAGACACAACAAAATTCGTGGAATATACGGGAATCCCAAAAAAGGCTAAAAATGAAAACAACAATCAAATTCAGTGAGCGGCTCTATACCCGTAACCGTGTGGTGCAACGTACAAACAACGCCGATTCATGCTCCACGCCGATGCACTGGGATTACGGCTTCGAAGCAGATTATAATTCGTCACGCGCGTTCCACAAGCCTTATTATGCAATACACCCGAAACCATTGCCCAATCGAATAATACCTGGAATAAAATAGCCAATGCCCCAATTTTAGTTTTCAATGCAGAAAATCGTGAATACTGTGAGCACTCACATTATGGTGCCCTATCGGATATGGATTGAGAAAATATTTGTTCATCAAATAGTTTTGAACAAAATTTAACAACCAATATAATAACCGGGTAGGCGCACGAAAGGAGAGCAGGCGCACTCCATTTGATTGGGCATTGTTTCGGACGGCCGGGCGTTAATACCATGTGCAGTGTATGCGATGCGAATCCAATTTTCGGACGCGCGACCTGTGCGGCGTCTATCCGCTGCTATCCATTAGTATTCAGCGTGCGCGTCGGTACGTGCTCGCGGAAAACGTGATGCGATGCGCGAGCAAACAAAAACACGAGCGCAGCTGAAATAGGCTCGCCCTAGCCGCCTCACCTTTGCCTCCACGTTATTGTTTTCGCCGTTCGAATACATTGACCAGATTTTATTTCACTTTTTTTGGAAGATTGTACAACGGTAATTCAATAAATGTGAAAGTGACAAGCCACGCTTATCTAACGAACAAAGTCTAAGAAGTACACAATCTGAACCCGGTGTAATTGAAACGTCTGCTCCTCGCGGACAAGAGTGATGTAGATAATAGAGCTTATTAAATATGCCGAACATCTCGGTGGCTGCCGAGAACGGATTGAAAATAATCTCTTAGGTAGTCATTTTTCAGAGTTCACGAGTACCGACCCGGAGACGAACGGCACAAGATAGCATCGTCGGGGACAGATTGAAATTTAAAATGCGTAAGTCTCCCGAAATGACTACTAAAAAGAACCTCAAAGAGATGGGGATCGGAAAAGATGAGATATTTTATGGACTTTTATTAGTTGGAAGACTTATTTTTTGTATTTGCTTTTTCAGATAGCCGTTCTCACATACGAAAGCGCTTTTTGTTTTATGTTAAGACCATATGTGATTTCAGTATCCCGGTAAGTCATATTTCAAATTTCACTAAAGCACCAAATTATACCTACTCGGTATAGTGTCGCAGTATTTGAAAGTTGTCTGAACCCATACGACGGACAGGCGAGCAGACGGACTATATTAATCAGACGATATGCAATACTGGGGTACACGTGGCCAACTTCAAGATTAGAAATCCAGTGGAAGCTCGTAACATATAATTGAGTCAGATATAACAGAGATGAAACTAGTCGTGTTAGTGAACTGTTCACAATGTGTTTTTTTTTCTTTTTGGAATCGAAAATGAACTGTTAATGCTGATGTTTCACTATTTGAGTTGTTTCTCTATCGATATTTTCTTTTAGCGTTGTAGTCTGGGTTAATGACACAACCGAATCAATCTTTGGGGTACTCCTAATATGATGCAAGAACCTGCTTTTCGTAAAATTCAATGACGATGATACGTTTTCATTCTTCTTCTTGGCGACTGGATGGCAAATACACAATATTTCAATAAAATTTCAAGACAGTGTCAGTGCCATCATGTAGTTATTTTTAATTCTTGCAGTTGTTAGGGCACCCAGGGTCGAACAGATTTCGTATCTATTCTAGTGTACGCAGCCCACTAATTTGATTGTACTTTCATGTCTTTACTAAGCAAATGGATATGTAGCTTGTAGAACATATCGAAGTTCATTGAGAATATATTTTACTACTAGTGTCCTTCAACGGTTTCAGCTACCTCCCGTGTGATCTACTCCGCCCACCCGGATAAAAAATAGCGGAAAAATAGTCGGTCTAGAAATTCAAAAAACGTAAAAAAAATCTTCAGCTTTATACATGAACAGATGATACTTTCAGGCTCTTTATTGGTTCTCTTTTGGCAAGTAGCCACACAGGACACAAGTGTTCAAGTTTACAAATGAAGGAATTTGTGTGAATAAGCCCGAATATGAGTAATAATCAAAAATGCGATGACTCATACATCTTGTGCGCTTTGGAGGTTCAAGATCTTTGTATCATGCTTAGCATGGCGTTCAATATTGACTTTTCACACACATTTTTAACATTTTTTAAGGACTTGATATAATCATCATCATCATCAGCCTATCGCAGTCAACTGCTGGACATAGGCCTCTCCAAGTGCACGCCACTGAGATCGATTTTCGGCATATAAATACTTTTGTATATCACAATATTTTTTTCTCTTATATCTAAATTCAAATGTCACTCGATGAAACGTTTCATGCTTTTTCCGACATACATACGTGTAAGTTGGAGCATGATAGACTAATAAACGAATTCTGAATGCCATTACTCGCTAAGTTTGACACGTTCTTGGGACTTCAAACCATAATATCAAAGCAGTAAGATTAACAATTGGTTTCATTATCGTCGAAAAACATAGCATTATAAAGTACACAGAGGGGCTAATCAATCGTTCATTAGCAGCAACTTCACGGAGCTTTCAGCTTTGCTTTTGTTATTGTTTATCAAGTACAAGAAGCCCTTTCTTGTTTATTGTTGAATAAATTCGAACCTGGAATTGCTCAAGAACAAATTGAACAAGGATAAGTTGTTCATTTCGGATTGGTTGACTTGGATAAGTTAACTGGAATATTCTGCAAGATTTTTATTATATTAATACGAAAAGAGCAACTTTCTGACACGGTAGACATTACAGCCCTCGGAATTTTCACAAAATTTAGTTGGGATCTATCTTTCAATAAATCTAGACCTATATCGGACGCTGTTGAGCAAAAGAGCACTTCGGTTCTAGGAGCCCAGTTTGAAGCAATTCGTTTGAATAGGTATGATGATGATGGAGTCCAAGCCGATTGTCGGCCATAGCGGCCGTTCTCTCTTAAGGAGATCAGCCAACGGTACAGGACATATTATAGTGCACAAGCATTCGCGCAGATTCAGGTGCACTCTCTTTTCCCTCACTCTCATAGTCCGATGGGACGGCAATCCGACACGACCGGAGAGAGAACAGGCGCAGGACCGACATTTGCGTGCTCTCCGATTCACGGGTGAATCAATCACCAACTTCCAGACTCCGGGCTACCTCATGAAAGTTTCTCAAAACCCACAAAGCGATTTCGGCCCGACCCGGAAATCGAACCCGAGACCCCGTGCACAGCAGTCGCGCCTTGCAACTACTACACCAACGAGGCAGGCGTATATTGAGTAGCTGAATGGAATACCTACATCCCTCAAGTTATAGATTCTAGCTATTGTCAAAAATTAAACTCTTGTTTCATCTTCAAGCTATTGTCATTAAAGTTGCTTTCACACCGCTCATGAATAATTCGTGGGACTTCGTTAACATAAAAATATTACTAGAAATAGGAATACTTGAACCCTCAGTACACACAATAGATCAAAATCCTAACCAAACTTGATGGTATCCGCTTATTGCGAATAGTAAACATCACCATTCGACTATCCAAGTCGAGCCCGTTTCTCCGAGCCCCATATCGGGTTATCGCCATCCGAATGTACGATCATGTAGAAGTGGGTCAAAAGTATCTCCATTATGGGCAAAGCACAGGCGTTACGTGGTGGGCGGTTGAGGCGTCTGTGAGGCGCAACAGGCGCCCCGCCCCCGCCCGCCGCGCGCAACAGGCGCCGGGCCCGACTTACTTGTTGAATCGACCGACCTACTAACGTGCCAAGACACTCGACACACCAAATTCTCGAACACAAGGAAAAAGGAAAAAATGGTATGTCTAAGAAAGGTAAACATGGTAGGGGCAAGTGGCGCCCAACGTAGGATCATCACGTGCTGACTACACGATCGTCACACATACGTGTCGATGACGTCATGAGAAACATATTATTTCATCAACAAAACTGTATAAAACTGCTTCTGTCTGATGCAACTTTGACAACAACGACAAGTACAAAAGGTTTTTATAACTTCGAAATCCTTAAGTCATTGTGCTAAATATACTCTGAACAGCTTCATCAGCGTCCTTTATTAATAAGGTCATCAACGTCAGAGGAGCCGACAAGGCTTTTTGATTCAATCCCAACGAAGTAACCTTCGTTTATGAGGGAGAAATCATTACTAAAAAATGAACATTCATATTAGCAGCTGCAAGCAAGTAAACAAAAACACAGATTAAGAAACCACCACCGAATCACATGCAATAAACGCATCACACACCACCTCATTAGAGAACTTTCACGTCGTTCTCACAAAATAGTATTACCTTCATTAAGACATATTTCCATGTATTCGTCGCAATATCGCCCAATAATGACGCCTACCAATGCCAATAAGATTCTCGATACTTCAAAAAGATAGTGCAGCGCCTGTACAAAGGTACAAACGTCAAAGAGTAGTGCTTTGCTCGGAACGTGAGCATTTCATGTGATATTGCAGGAGCTACTTATATTCTAAGTACCACCCATGCTATAATAATTTATTTGCAAAGTACAGGGCGTTGAGAAAACCTATGTTCACATTGGAAGAAATCACTTATCATGATTTTATGAAGATGTAACATTTTTGACATAGATTGCCAACAAAAAAATATATTATAAGAATTTACAATACTAAAGTGATTTCAAATACCCACTGTATGTTCATTTCTCATTTGCCAAAACTGATGGTACAAAACAAAATACTGGAGTTCGCTAAAAACCAGTGCTGGAACTCATTGGCACGAACAGGGTCACAGGATTATGCTGAATGGACGCATATTTCCCCTATTTGTTATTTTCTACCAACTGTCTTTAATTATTTTGTTGTTTTTGTCTTTATTTTACTTTTTGTTCTGCGTGTTATGTTCTTCTGAATAAATGCATTTTCTTTCTTTCTTCTACTGAATATCTCTTTACAATTATCTACATTAACTTTCATGTCACAAACTGGTCCTTCAACATCATTACGGTTATAGTTAATTTCTCTACACCCTATAGACATGCCGCGTGTTTATACGGCACACTTAGCCGCATGTACCAAAGTTCCCCTGAGCCTGACGATGTCGCAACTATTAATTTGTTGGCTCGAAAAGCATCTTGAGTTATTCACGTGTCTCCTGGAGCACTAATTTGCCTGAACATAATAGTGTGCAAAGCTGTCTCACGTCAACACCTTTTAACTGCATACAGAATTTCGGGCGCAGTGAAAATATTTTACTATTCACTAAGCAAGAAATTTTAGGACTAAGAAAGTTGAAGCTGACAAAAATCAAGGAGTCTTTGAAATTGTGGTTTAAGATATGAGAAAAAACCACAAATGGGGGTGAACTCTCAACAGGCATAGTCACTATCAATAAAATACTGGAATGGTACCACCACCACCTCGAAAAAATTACAATAGAAAAACAGAACGAAAAGCATTTTTTCAAGTCTATACAACACAATCGGTCAACAGTCAACACCACCGGACCACTGTTTTAAATTTCCACAAAAAAAATAATCACTTACCAACTAGCGCCAATATAACTGTGAGGAGCGGTGCAGCCGGGAAAGATACCGTCACGTTGAACTCTAGCATCTGCAGTAAGTCCACTAAAACAAAATTATTTGCCATTATTAAACAAAATCGCGAAACAATAGTTAGCAAATTATGAAAAGGAATTATTTTTTAATTCACGAGAAATTAGAAAATTTATTAAATCTCTGATTTCATTCGATTATCGTTTCCGTTTAACGCACTTTCAATTCGAAGTAAAACTCAGGGATAATATATTTTAAATGATGCAGTTGTTCTGGAGTAATTATTGGGATGAGATTCTATAAAATACTTCACAATTGCAAGCTTTAATCGATTCAACTTTATTTATGCTGATGTAGTAATTTAAGGGTAAGTTCCTTCGTGTTTTCAATGGCTTCCAGCTATTTAATCGATTTGTAATACCGAAAATTTAATCCGTACTTTATTATAAATACATATATTGTGTTAAATGTATTAAATCGACTTGCTGTTAAATAATAGAATCTAACTCAACAAAATAATTGGTATTAAACGCTCCGCATTTGTTCATTAGGCCATTTCTGAATATTTAAGATACGGTCTAGGATAGACCTTATTACGGCTGGAAAGTCGCCCAACGCATGCACTTTAGTACCTCTCCGTATCGATATTTCATAAAATAACAACTGCTATTATATATTTTACAATGAAATTATGAATAAGTGTTATAGTGCACATTTAAAACAAGCATAAGAGAGCGCGGCATGCCATAAGCCGCGCTTAGCGCCCCCTGGAGGCGTGCGCGCGCGACGACGCCGCACGTTAACGCGATCAAACGGCTGCTATATGAATTTTTCATGTGCCACGAGAAGTAATGGTGTCGCCCGAGACGTCGGATCATTCTTTACGAGCCGACAACGGAAACCTTTAAAAATATACGATTTATCTATCGCCGTACTGTATGTGTTGCACTACCGCACTCCAGACACTGCACTCAGGCTTTTGAAATCAAATATAAAGTTTCGAAAAAAGTACTAAATAGATTAACCGCTTCCGAAAACTGCCAGTAAAAATACACCTAAATAGGATCGGGTTCAAAGTGACGCACCATGTCACGGGTTTGGGGAGAGTAGATCCGTAATAAGATAAAGGTTTTATCGTCTTTTCGTTAGCATAGTTCTCGTGTGCTCTCAGTTTGTCTGAGCTTTGTGGACGGTTGTTTGCTTAAGGTGGGATAATCCCGGTACAGTTTCCGTATCGAATATATACGCCTTTGTCCCCTCCGTCATGTCTTTTGATGTTGTCTACCGAAAGGGTTTGATATGACGAATCTTAGGAGATATTCTATGAAAGGTCGTTCTGAGTACATGTTAAGACCAGAGATCCCTATTAATGAAAAATAATGTTAAAGATGTTCCAAGTATTTAATCTTACTAGCATTACCTATATGGCGTACTGCTGAATTCAGCATAAGTAGCCAAAATATTAAATAAAATAAGTCATTTGATCAAAGTATAATCACCTATTACAGAAAATTCGTTGCACACTTATTGATATTTTCAATAAATAAAATGAAAATTGCAACGTCATCGTTCATCATTCATCATGTGAAATTAATTTCGCTGTCGTTTCCCCCGTTCGCGTTTCGTTGCGTACTTTCTACGATTTACTGCGCGGATTCATATTACCGTAAAGTATTGGTAGCAAAGGAAGACGACGATATTAAATATTGTGCAATATGCGATCCAAGACTTATACTCGTATTTCAAATACCATTTAGAACATAAATTCTTGGTTTTTAAATGAAATATTTTGTGCTAAAGACAATTAATTCAAGTTTATATACGAACTAGTAGAACAATCTCTTGACGCGGCGGAATGGTGAAGGTCGGGCGGAGATACTTGACGCTCAGAACGTTGGAGCGAGCAGGTAATTGGCATTAAACCGTGCTTGAAACGGTTGTTAGTGCAAGCCCGGGCTACGAAAGGGCGGCGCCTCTCCGATACCGCTTGCCCTAATTAGGTAGAAATACGAGAAATAAGAGGAAAAATGATATTGTCCCAGAGCTATCGTTAACACGAAGCGCCTTACTTTTTGTGGAACGAACTTTTCTTCTCGTCGTTATACTTATTTGCTGTTCCTTAATACAATATATGCTGCGAAGAACGGACATAAAAATGTGCATACGTCCATAAGTTATGCAAACTAGATATTACATCACAATAAAATTATGATGTAAAATAAAGTTAGCCGAACAGTGAAGCAGACATGAAATTCAAACAAAAACAAAATGAATTTCTGCGGAGCGTAGAGCGAGCGGAGAAAATACGTCAGATTTTATTGACGTCGGCACATCATTATTATCTGCTTATTTTCGTTTTCGCCCCGATACCTTCTAATACCTTATTGCTATGGAAAATTACGTTCAATTTGAGAGCTTAATAATTGGCCAAATTACATCTCAAATCGGCTTATAGAAGGAAAAATTTGCAAATTAGATACTTAAAGGATTTTCAAACCTACGTTGAGCGGCGAAAATATATTTTCGGGGTCCGCAGCCGAGAACAGGTTAAAGTATACGAGCATTATAAAAAAGGATGCAATTAAAATATATCTCAACAAGTCAACCGAATAAAGAAAACCATTATAGATAAATTTAACAGCTTTTTTCAAAAAAGCTCGTAGAAATGTGCCAAAAAATAACAAATACCAATAATAAATAGTACGGAACCTCAATTGTAAAGAACCTCACACGAGGGAACAAAAATCTCCTCGTTTTCTTTTTAACAAACAATATTTTTGAATTGAACGTTTCCAATCAGTAAGATTTTCATAGAAAATCTATTTCTGATACACATAAGTGGGCCCGAGCTTCGCAATACATTTGAGTATCACAATTTTATCAAAATACTTGATGATGAAATACTAAAGTATCTAAGGACTCTCGATCAAAGCTTATAAAAATAAGAGGTTGCTCATTAACCATCTGAATTATATACAACTAGCGACCCGCCCCGGCTTCGCACTGGTGCAATGCTGATACTAAAATTATACATATAAACCTTCCTCTTGAATCACTCTATCTATTAAAAAAAACCGCATCAAAATCCGTTGCGTAGTTTCAAATATTTAAGCATACAAAGGGACATAGGGACAGAGAAAGCGACTTTGTTTTATACTATGTAGTGATATGTAGTGATAACAATTCGTCGAACATTAAAACCTACATTTGTGAGTAATACAATATGTGCGTCCACGTGCATACAACATCACCGTGCAGCCCTGGTTAGTAACTATGACTAATTCCGATAACTAGGATTAGGTTTAATTTATTTTCTAATTTTTGTTTGGCGACTGCATACATCTCCTAGCACTGCGGATCGAAAGATCTATGTACGTATTAGGCAACATAATATTAATAAATACTTTTTTAATCTAAATCAACTAAATTATAAGCAATGAATTTGAACTTCTCCAGACTACCAAAAGGCCTACCACCTACGATGATTAAAATTTTCAGTATACTTCCACCAAACTACCTGCTAAGAATCAAAACTATGTCTTTTATACATACATATATCGAATACGTGAGAAACATAATACATCACAACCTTTACGTAATTACCAAGAAGTTTATTCAAGGAAATATACATTTCTGCGCATTGACAGAGATTGCATCGTGAAGGTAGCAATAGTAAGTTTATCGCCAAAGGAGCAAGTGAAGCAATTTGCTGTGTGAAGCGGAGCAAGTCAAGCCGAGCGGGTGAAGCCGTGCAAACGAGCACGTCTCGAAAACACCAATTGGAAATTACTAGTTGCACTCGGTGAAGTTTCGTATATAAATACGAAATTTACGTAGTTATAACTATCATGTTCAATACGAAATTGGATTCAGTTTTAGGTGCGGACGAAAGGCTTATTAAGAAGATTTATAATATTGAAGGAATGACGCTATCTTTCTAACAGAAAGATGATTGGCTGAAAACGGTAACATTGAATCTAATTAAAAAAATATTCTTTGAAATAGGAACAAAAAAATAATAATTAGGATATATAAAAAATAATACAAATAATTTCATAAAGATATTGGAAAAGTGTAGCACATATGTACAAAGAGCGATGACAGCGAGACCGCAGGCACAGTCCGTACACGTACAACATACGAGGGAAGATATTATGGAGAACTTCTCGGAAATGTCGGAGTGTTTTAAACCTCGTTAAATCGTTCTAATAAGAACTCTCATGACAAACAAAAAAGTAACAGGACTGTTTTTTGCAACAACCTTAATTTAACCATTGAGCAAAAAATACAACGGTAAAACATGTAGGTATGGAACTTCAGCGGAATTATAAGTCGAATTTCCTAGTCATAAATTAACCTCAATCTTACAGAAAATTCTCATCCAAAACCCTACACGGGGCTTTCGTTGAGTCTTATTTCCATTTAATTATTAAAACACGGTCGTGGTTACGCACCCTACTATATTTTCATTGCGAACAAACCATTTTTGTTCATTAAAATCAGACTAAACAACGTTTGTTGTATAATCCTCAAATACGGTTGTTTTTCTTACCATCCATTAGCAGCGGGGCGGCTAAGGAAAATGTTTCAGCTTTAGAGAATTACAAACATCTACAGAAAATACCTGAAAATAGCGAATAAAAGATTGATAAAAATATCCGGTGACTCCTTTATGGAACACTTAATTATCTCGTCGGGATCGCGGAGTTCATTTCGATATTTAATTATGCAAATGTTTAAGCCTTTCTCCCGTAACTGATCTGATCCCGTCGTATTAATTAGAGTGAGTCAATCAGATTTCAAGAAGCAGGAAACCACGTTGTTTCTATTATTTATGACATTGTTAATTACTGCACAAAATCGAAGATTGCAATAATGTGTAATGTACATATAATGCACGGTCAAAATCATAACCCATTATTAATTTAAAACATTCCCCACGTGTCTCGTGAAACGGCAACACCGAAAACTATTTTAATATCAAAATCAACATATTTCATGGCTTTCATATATAACAGGCAACACAATCGCAATCCCAATAATGACCAACTTCATTAAACGTATACCGTCAACAATTAAATTAGGTGCGGCAAACAGCGGTCAGCCGTCGCATACCGCGTAGTGTGGTTCTTTTGTACGAAACATCGACATAACGATATGTCGCGTCAATACTAATTATAATAATACCGGTCTAGTGATGCGATATACCGCACTGCATGGTATTAGCGTCAATTTAATAGCAATCCTTTGTCGGCCCTATGTCGTAATGATCAGGATAACAAACAGTTGCTCGGTTGTCGAACCGCAACAATCATAATGGGTGTTCTGATTCGTTATACGTTTAAGCGTTCAATACATAGCTTTCTTTCATTAATTTTCTTTTTCTTTTAGGTAGTCATATTCAAAACCATTGTAACATTGGTTTTTGGTATCATTCTTACTTGTGGAACTTTTAAAGCTACAATTTCTACGAAAACCTACACAAAGACATACCTATTACTTATGACAATAGCACGAAGTACTCGGAAAAATGTACAGCACAAAGTAAAAACCATGTGATATTCTTTTATAAACAGCAAAGAATTTTAAAATATATTCCAATATGGTAACCCCGTAAGGGCTTCCAACACAGGATAGAATACGTTTGTGACGTTGCGCAGCGTGTAATCCTCTAAGCGGCGTCCATGTGTGGCCGATCGTACACTACGGATCTACGACCTAAAAATATATTTTTATTCATCCGATAAGCTGCTTGAAGAGTGGTCCAGTTTGTGCTCTGTGTTAAAACCTCCTTTGTTGTAACTTAAACTCTTGTATTCATGCTGGCCAGTGTGAGACGAATCTTTTGTGAAAATTCTTTAAATGTATTGTAGCTTTTTGTGTGACTGTTTGTACGTGTTATATATTAAATTGTACCGTCAGGTTTGGCTAATGTAGGTATGAAAAGCTCCCTAATATCTCCGAAATCGACTTTATACGGAGGGAAAACAGATTAAAACGGAAAAATTGGAAAATTCCTGATATCATGCATTTGGGTGTTGTATGTCAATAAATAAAATATTATTAAACCAAAAATACTCCTTATAAATAGGTACCCAAGTTATTTCAGTTTGGGCTATTAATATAGGTAATCGGCAGCAATTATACTAAAGGAATTTTCAGCTTAAATTCATCCTTTAATTTCACGGTATAGAGGAAACGCTTTACACCGATGATATAAACGGCAGTTTAAAAAAAAATGAGACTAAAAACAGGTCGTCAAAGCGGTTTTCGAAGGCACATCTCTACCGGCGGTACACGGGGATGAGTCGTCATAGAGACCAACTGGATCCCATTGAACAGATTTACCCTTATCTGATATTGTGAGTTGAATAGTTTATTCTACAAACTCGAGCTAAGAGCTCTTTTAGATATAAATCTTATTTTACTGTTGGGGTTCTATACAAAAATGATAAAAGGTGTCCCTTCAAGGAGGTACGGATGTCTCGTTTGTCGCGTCTCAATGTATATTCTAGACCCAAAAATATGTTTTTAAGAAAGAAAAGTTTTTCAGGAGTATCTTCAAAATATTTTTTTTACATTATGATTCGTAACATCGCCATTAAGTTATGCTTTATTAAATTAACACAGAGTAAGTAACTTAAAATAACTACTACATTTTAGGGTTCCGTACCCAAAGGGTAAAACGGGACCCTATCACTACAACTTCGCTGTCCGTCTGTCTTCTTGTGTCTTATGAACCGTGATAGCTAGACACACTATTTCTGTTGCCAAGAAAAACAATACTTAAGGGAATCCCATACAACAGATATGATTTTTAGGCCTGTAAAAAGGCCAAAAAATCATAGCTAATATCTAACTAATTCCCGTTTCAACCACAACTCGAGATAACTACTTCCCTTACCCGGACAAGATATAGTATGAAAATTATTTCAAAATCTTAGTAGATACAAGATAACACGTTTAAGCCAAAAAAATGCGTTATAATATTATCAAGTAAGAACCCTTCGCCGCGAAACCTACTCGCACTTGGCAGCTTTGTTATGATACCTATTGTAACACTTATTAGCAAACATTACTTATGAAACATCCCAACAATAAGTATATTAATAAATAATTATGGAACCATCTACGTATGAATCCTGAATATCGCTAACGAACGACACACGTAATTAAGATACCTTATTAATACGGCCGAGTGATTCTGTTTCCTGTACAAAATCCCTCTTGTTTTTATACACTCCATAAAATAAATGTACAAATGCAGGAATATAATCCGAGTTCATCTGACATCCTCCGCGGTGAATTTAATAAGAAACAAAAGCGATGGTCGGAGAAAATTGAGATTTTTCATTTTCCGAGAAAAAGAATTTAAAAAAAGATTTAAAACAATCATCGTATTGAAACACTACGGCAAGTGGCGGTGCGTGGAATACGGAAAGAAACAAATTATCTCTATCTGGCTAATTGTCGACAGATCAAAGTGGAGGAGGGGCTTGGCTAGGTAAATCCGAGTCGGTATTTTTTTACAGTAGAGGGGTGGGTCGCAGCCGCGGGCGCTATTCGCAATTATTGTTATTACAAAGAGTTCTCCTGATCCGGCTCAGGACTAGAGATTTTTTCTGAATACATCCAAACAACATTTAATTGCAGCGCAAGTATTCACTTTGTGACTTCAAGGCATCTGCCTTCTCGTGATCAAAATTCATTAGGCACATGTGGAATATATGTACATATGAGCCAGTAATGTTTAAGCATCGCAAAACTGCAGCTAAAGGAAGCTCGTGTTTGCTCAAAGGACGTCAAAAATAAAGCAAATATTATTAATTAAGGCTTACCGATGAAAACGAAGATCTGATGGTGAGCGTAGCGCAGCAGCATAGATATGGACACCGTCTGTAACAAGGAAAAATAAATGAAAAATTGTTTCATTAGTATTGAGAAATACTGCCATCTGAGTTGCCTCATGAATGGAAATCATATTAAGTACAGGAACTTTTTTTGAATTAGGTAAATCTATTTCGTAATTAATGTATGTGGAGATATTTTTAGATTTCTGTTCCAATATAGTTAACGACAAGTATTGGTATATCGTAGTTTTATAAAAGAACCCTATTTACCATAACACTGGGTTTTTATGACATTCAAGTTGCAACTTCACAATTTTAACACTTACTATAGGAACATCAGTAAATGTTCCACAAAGCCCGTCCCAACAAAGTGCCGTGTTCAAGCCACAAAATGAACACTGTTAATAAAACGTAACATAAAATTGAAAATTCCTGTAGCTTTCAATCGTATACAATGTTACTGCATAAGGGTACATTTAGGAGGGCCGATCCTACTGTTACTTAAATGGATTCAATCTGTACTAAGCGTTTCGTTAATGAAATTCAATCGCGGCGTGGCGGTGCGGGGAGCAAATGATGTGGCGAAAAGATTGATAGCGGCCTCAGGGACGGGACCAACTACCGCTAGGTACATGTAGCGCGACTTCTACAGCTCGTACGGTCAGCTTACTAGCTCTCAAATCAACATTCAATTACTGATACACCGTAAAAACATTTAAGTAAGAGGATTAATTGTAGTAATTCTTGAATTTTTTAAATCACTGTTTGGTGTAAAACTAAAGTTGACTCAGAATCATCATGATGAACCCGTGAATTATCTCAAATATCCATAGCAAAAAAGCTACATGACATCTGAGTACTTTTGGTCTCTTTGACGCCTTAAAGCTGCAGTTTTGAGGCCGTATTAATACCCAAGTCGAGTTTGGAAGAGACCTAATTATAGACAAGCAAGCTTCATCGCTATCGCTAAATTATCGCTAAAACCAAAACCCTGAACCAAGTGAACATATTTAGTAAGAGTCAAGTTTATTGAGAGACGCAAACTATTTTCGTCCAGGTCCGGCCGGGGTGCAGTGTGACGGCACGCCGGACCATGCGCTCGCCACAACGCAATGGGCCGGACGTAATCCTCCCACCGAGCTGTTAGTTTTAACGGCACCGTAAAGTAAAGAGCGGCTCACATCGATCGTCTACCACAGTTAATATTAAAAGGCATAGTGGTAAATGCTCCGGCTTCTGCTTTTATTATAGGTCCCAACAGTGATCGATCAACGGAGTTCCGACAAACGGCTCATTGTTCCTCCCAAGTTCGGTTGTGGAATTGTTGCGATTCGGATTTACCTTGATGAAGCACTAGTAACGATACAACTTGATCGTGTACCAATTGAAACGTGAACACTATACACTATGCGTTGTATAGTTCAGAAACTTAAAATAATATTGAAATGAGTTTAGTTTACAAACAATACTTGTATGGTGATTGAGAAAAATTATGATTACTTTTAGACGGATCGCATGCAGCATGCCGCTTTTTTTCTAAAGAGTAATAATATAAATATTCTTTAGTTACTGTATAATATGTTAATTGTTTAATATAATTCATCAAATTGGTGCAGAAAGCTTAGAGTATAATCTGAGGTCAAATAAAAAAAACACTATTCACTAGAAATGCTACTATGAAGCATCTCTAAAACAACCAGTTCCCGTAACTAGAATTAGGTCATCCACACACCTGTCAACTGTAGCATTGAATCACTTTCGCACAAATTCGATTTTAGCACGCCCCGAAATGCAGCAAATGGAATCACCAAAATCTTTTCAACGTCCAGAGCCGTACGAAACACCGACAGACATTAATAGATATCTCGTATGCAGAATTCCCAATCCACTTTGGAGCTTTGACAACGCATAGAACGTGAAACCAGATATATGTTAGGCAATACGTGGACCGTTTGACAATTGATTAATGCAATTTCTCTGACTACTGACGTCGGCTGTGGAATTAGTTCCTGTAACGTATATTGCATGTAGCCTGTCACACACAATGCCGATGTAACATTAGGTCATGCATAGACAAATAATGGAAATCAATATTAACATGATATTGTTATATTGTTCATTCATAAGCTTAGTATGGTGTATCAAATAGACTTTCATTTTTAGTTATTTTAAATAGGCAGTTATTTTCATCTAAATGGTTAGGATAAGCAAAAATTTAAAGACCAGGAGCCCAAAAAAAGAAGAAACCGATTTGGTTTGTATAGGTTATATAAATGAGAATTTTTGAAACCATGGCTAAGTAAAGTTTTAATGAAACAAAAATACCATTTCGTTCATCAGGCATTACATAAACAACGTGACTTTTAAAAGTGACAAAAATAACATCTGAACTCTTGGGAAATAAAACTCATAGTTGAATTGAGAAAATATTTTGAGTTCACGTAAGCCATTTGCTTCATTTTAAACACTAAAACCCCTTTTTCTTGCATATTTCTGATTAGAAAATGTATTTAACTATCCGAATACAAATAGGTCTTCATCATCATCATAAACTACCGTTAAACTTCACGCAATAAGTCATAACCCAGTAAGAAATAAACTAAGAACAGGAAACCTAACCGGACTTCAACATGATTCGTTTATATTAAAACTGAAGAACAATTTAAAGTAGTTTTTATCCGTTTTAATGCAATAACATCTTCTGCCCGTTAAGTTTGCATAACTTGTGCAAGTAATCCGAGAAAAATGTACTGCTATGGCTTGCTAGTGTTTGGTTACGAACTACACTACTGGAGTGTGCCAACCTACCCTTACAATTTATTTCTGCACTATAATTTTTCAATTGAAGGAAAAAGAAAACATTAATACCGGAGCTTAGTTGCTTTCTGTTTCTATTGATTTAAGACCACTACTTTCATCTTTATAAAAGTTCCCGTTGCACGTTCCAACGTCTATTTTTTAGGTCAAATGCTATTCATACCTACGTATACTGTACAGTTCTACATGACTGTACTTCGAAATATTACGACACAAGTGTCCAACACTTGAACAACAATTCGTGCGCTGAAGGTAAATGCACCCAAAACTTCCGACATCACACAAGTTTCAAAACACAGAAGTGGCTATTCGCGTGCGGAGTTTTGTAAAACAAACATAAGGCCGGTCGGTGTGAGCTCGGCCGTCAGAATTTGGAACCGTAATAAAGTTTGAAAGGGCTATAAAAGAGCAATAGCTGTAACTCCGCGAGTGAGTCTGATTTTAGTGGCGTGGGGACCGCACCTCGCGATAACCTATTAATTGATCTGTAATGCGTTTGTGAAATATAACACGCTTTTAAGAGAAGTCATTCTTTGCTAGAGAGATATTTGTACTTTCTTCATGAAATATCTCGAAATCAATATGTAGAAAGTTTAGATTTTTATATGAAAGGTATTTTCTGTCTGACAGACAAACAATAAATATACACCGCATGTGTATTTAATGTTATAGTCTCACTTTATACATTTTTTAATGCAGTTGTTATGTAAGTAATAATAAATCAAAGCGGTGTTATTTCGATATATTACTTAGAGCTAGTTTATCGTGACGCAAATTTTTCGCTCATGTCAGCTCTCATTTTCATATTCAATCCAAAAATGCATACCTATTATCTCTCCAATCCTAACTAGGTCCAGAAAACTAGACTGAGCCGTTTTAATCTATTTCGATCCTCAAAATCTATCATCATATCAAAAAGACTATACATTGTTTTTAAGTACAGACGCCAGCAGGTCCACCCACCCGAATCTGTCAAATTTTACCAATCGAATTTTAACCTTCCGGTAACGTGCAAGGGTTGAAAATCTATTAAAGAAATTTGACAGATTGAGGTAGGTTGATGTGCTGATGTCAGTACATTATTCTATTTTATAATTAATTTTATTTGTAAGGGCTAAAATATTCGGTTCAATAAAATTATTTTATTTGAAAATGAAAAAGCGCCATCTGACTGTCGAGCAGCGCACTCCTTGTACAAGAGAAATAACATATATATGTCTGATTTAAATTACGCTTCGAAACTTCAGCTATTCGACGCTAGGGGATTGGGTAAGCGAAATGTTGGAAGACACGGCTTTCACTAAGTGAACGCTACTCGACGCTAGGTGGCGCTTTGAGCGTTTCTGACGAGAATTTTTATAAAGAGATGGTGTCTTTTACAAATCATAATTACAAGAGTTCAAGATATTGTTTGAATTATGGGTCATAGTTTTATTTAGTCTAGGTATTTAAATAAATGTTAAACAAGATACCTACGAGCGAAAGACATAACCCTTGGAAGTCAGGTAAAAATCGCTAAGATTTTTTTCAATCGCGTCAAATTCAACAAATCATTCGACATTCATTAAGTAAGGTTAAACCCCACTCAAAGGACAAAGCCATGTATTTTTTGTTTACAATTCATTGTACAAACAATTGGTGTGTTTACTTTTAGTCGTGCATTTGCTTATATTATACTTAAATATGTGCTAAAGCAATTCCTTGCAAACATTGCTGAAAAATAAGTGTATCTATTTGTGATGCTACAATCCTATACACACATATAATTGGCTGGGCCATTGGCGCTAAGTACAGACACCAGCACATCAAGCTACTAAAATCTGTCAAATATCCTTAACAGATTTTCAACTTTATCGCTGAATAGTTCAAAGTTGATTGAGAAAATTTGACAGTTTCGGGTAGCTTGATATACTGGCGTCTGTACGAAACACGTATTTGCCCTCTATCGAGTGATTAAAGATAAAAGTAATTTATTCAAAGTAGGCTGAAAATCAGCCCTTTTTGAAGGTCAGTTTTACAAAAGACAGCCCCCAAAACGCCCGCCTTTCACCACATCCTATGTGTTATCGCTGGGAAGAAGAAATGATGGAACAAACTCCCCAGCAACACAATTCTGTCTGTATGGTTTGAAGAACCGTTTTTTATACAAAACAAAATAAAATATTCTATTCAAGACCTCTAGATAAGAAATCATCAAGCGGGGAGCCAAACTTTGACTGAAAAAAAATAAAAAATAGAATAGTAGAAATATCAAAATACTTACAAAGACCAGCATAATGAAGAATGCAGCTATATACGAGCTCCGCGCCGTCACCAGTGACACGAAGCGGTAGTGTTCGCCTGTGATCACGTTTCTGCAACAAAATAATTTAACGAAAATTGGAATGATGACTAGGTCAAAAAGAAAATACTTTATCATATTAATTTTGAATCAAAAATTGTATCCATTTTTTTTATTGATATTATCATCGAAATTATATTCTAGTTATACGGCATGATGTAAAAAATCTGTGACGTCATAGTATGTGTTTTCTTACAAATAATTTGACCTACCAAATTCACACATGAATACACAAGCATAAATACACATAAAATTCATCTATTTATTCAAAACGACGAACTTTAAGATTTTTCGTTTTTTCGGAGCGTACGGCACTTTTAAACCAGCAGCGCTTGAAAACTGATTTAAAATAAAAAAAATATTTACGCTAGTCATTTTTGAATAATTTTGTTTCTGTATGTACTGAGTAATCGTTGTTTAATCTTATCTGTAGTTATTACCTCAAGTAACCCTTGTTATCTTCCTGTTCAGCCAAAGTCTTGATAGATGCCATGAGCAGATCATCATAGCCGAGGAATTCGTCAAGCACGAACCGCGAGAAAGGATCACCGAAGCACTCATCACGTTGAGGGTCTAAAGTGACTATTTTGACTGGAATCTTCAGCCGAAGTCGAGCGCTCGGCGACAGTCGAAGGAAACCATACTCCAAAGAGTATTCTAGTATGTAGTCTTCATCTGAAAATAGAAGAAATAAAATACACTAAAAATAATAACATATTTTCCGTTTGAAAGAATTTTGCTATTTGATTGGACTTTACAACTTCCAAATTGAACGATATAAAGAAGAATGATGAAGATTCATTCAATGCGAAACCAATCTTTTACTTTTATTACCGACTTACTTCCTCCAGCGCCCACCGTAGCCTGGTACTAACTAACCCACGCACGAGGATAAAAATAAATCAATAAATGGGCTATTTATCATGAAAGAAATTTGTCCAGTAATTCCTGAGATAAGCGCGTTCAAATGCAAACATACAAATAAACTATTCAGCTTTATAATAGGAATTAAGGTTTATTGTCTTCTGTCTATCTTCAATCGAAACGCTCTTCAAGAGACATTTCACGTAATTTTCACATTACTTCATTCATATTGACACGTAAAAGTATTTTGAATAAACTAGTAGCCTGCCATATGAATGGTATTATAATAAGCTTATTAGTTTTTACGTCAACCGAAACCTTTTCAATGCTCTCTTTAACTTCAAATAAATTCATAGACATATATGTTTATAAGTATCACCATATTATTTGTAAAAATGAACCCACTGTTTATCGAAATCTTAGAATACAATCTTTAATGTCAGATAGTAATAATACTCGTAAACAGTAATTCAGTGTTCACATACAGATGTCACTCGATTCACATGTGACTGACAAAATTACTGACGACCTCTCGTATCTGTCGAAAATGCAAATTAAATCGAGATTTATTTGAGTATTTATGTAGGTACTAACATAGTAAAAAAACTTCTTCACAATGTGAGTTTTTGCTAAATCTTATACAAACATTATTAAGCTGAATTGTTTTTTTTATTTGCTTAATCTCAGGAACTAAAAGACCCATTTAAAAAATCTTTCAGTGTTAGACAGCCCATTTATCGAGAATTCGAGGTTCATCATCTCCCGAGCCTTTAGCTATGTTGGGGTCGGCTTCCAGTCTAACCGGATTCAGCTAAGTACCAGTGTTCTCCTCAACCCAGTTACCTGGGCAACCCCATAACCCGAAAAAGGCTATAAAATTATTATCCGGGTGCGCGGAGTACCTTCCCACGAAACGCGGGTTAACACGCTGGCGAAAACTAGTGTTCTTATCAAATACCCATATTATAAAAGTTTTTTAGATCACGTAGTAGGTATATTAACCTTATGATGAATAGATAAATACAGAACAATTTCAATATATACGCACCTTTTGAAGAGTCGTTAGAAGCTGACTCGTCCAGAGATTCCTAAAAAAAACACGAAATTTAATTAATACGAGGTTCTGCAACATTCAATAAAAAAAAACACCAGAATTGTTTGATTACACATTGTACAAAGTCTTATGAACTCAAAGCAGATAAGCGAAACATAAACAAAAACTCAGTCATTGATTGCCTACAGACATTTTAAAAATATTACATTATGTATAATGTATGCCTGCCATACATCATTATCAGCCTTTTTTTGTCATCCCACTGCTGGGCACAGGTCTCCTCTCACACGGAGATGGATTGAGCGTTAATCACTACGCTTGCTCAATGCGGGTTGGTAATTTCAGACTTTATAGTCCAGGTTTCCTCGAGATGTTTTCCTTCACCATTAATCAATCATTGGTGTCCAAGATATACTTAGAAAGTACGTAAAACTTAAAAAGTTACATTGGTACTTGTCGTACCTGGAATCGAACCGGCACCCTCATACTCGAAAGGCTGATTCTTTAACCACTAGGCCACCACGACATATTCATATACATAGTCTGCCATACATACATATTGAAATATTTTGGTATCATTCTTATGATGGAAATTATAAATAAATCATATTCATTCAAAAAATGCAAATTATTTATGACTTTCATTTTTATTGGTTATCTTTAGAACGACCTTCTAAAGAGCGGTAATGAATGAGAGGTTCTAGCTGTTGTATAACAAGCTACAATCTCTCATTAATTCTATCAGTCTTTGCGGCCCTAAACAGACGCCTACTTGTTCTGATGTTGTAGATTTGCCATGGAAGGTCTAGGATACGATGGACTACTACTACTTTTAATATATTAATGAAATATTAAAACAAAAAGAAAATTATATGTTTAGAGATAAATAAATAATATATTGTTTGTTATGCACAGCCCTCTACTCTGCTAATGGTCTCAGCTGCCATAGAGTATTATGGGAATGGGGATAACTGTTTAAACGGTATAAAATACTGTTAATAACTCTTTGGTGGGATGGGTACGTGACAGTAGGGACGGACCAAGTAAGCAAAAGCCGGTAACAGTTATAGATTATTTAGATTTGAATAATTTAACATAAGTAAGCTTAGGTTAACCATGTGCAACCTAGAATGCATCATGTTCGCTTATAATACATTCTGTAATTTCTAAAGAGTAGAATATATGACATAGATATATGATAGATTTATTTATTAAGATGCGCATCTAAATAAATAAAATGGCTTCCAGACCGATTGCCAGCCACGGCAGAGGGCAAATTACAGTGCACAAACATTTGCGCACACGCAGGTGCATTCTCTATTCCCTTACTCTCTTAGTCCGCTGGGACGGCAATCCGAGAGAAGACCGGAGAGAGATCAGACACAGAACCGACATTTACGTGCTCTCCGATGTACGGGTGTATCAATTATCAACTTGCAGACTCCGGGCTGCTTTATGAGTCTCTTAAAACCCACAAAGCAAATTAAGGCCGCCTCTGGGAATCGAACCCGAGACCCCTTGCACAGCAGTCACGCTATCCGACTACTAGACCAACGAGGCAGTCAGATGCACATACATATCTATGAACTAAAAAGTCGAAATTCATAATTCTCAAAACGAGGTCGAACCGGTTAAGAAGCCGAGGTAATCACTATCAACTATAATGTTAAATCATCCTAAATCATTAACATAAATATACCTACGTACCTACATGTTGTAATACGATGATTGCAGGATATTATGAACACGCAGCATTGTTCTTAAGCTAACATTAAATGTTTATCAAATTGATATGGAAAACGCAATTATCAAAGAGCCATATAACTCTCCAATCGCAGTTGATTAAGATTTGATTCAATTAAAATAACTACAGAACTCATAAAGGGATCAGCAGATTTCCTAGTCTATGGAATAGCCATGTCTATGTTTAACATATAAATTGCTTTCTAAATGTGAACATTTAACGGTTTTGTATAATTTTGGTTTAAGAAGTTTATGTTATTTAGTTTACTACCACGCTAATGTAACTGTTTATTTTGGTTCTTCTGTTAGAAATTAACATTTATAAGGAATATTGAGTCTATCATAGAATGTTTGACTCAAGTGGATTCACTAAATCAGTTAAAATGTAAACTTAGAAGTAGGGCAGTGCATACAACTGGCTTGATAAGATAGGACACCAACGATACTTTATTGATGTTTACCAGAATTTGAAAATCCCGGTAAAATAAAGTCAACAAACCAATAATAATGATAAATTAAATGCATACAATTTAAAATCGAGTATAAAGAGGTTTTATACACTATTGACTCTCTGCCAATAAAAGTAAGGGCAAGTAAAAAATATTAAAATTATTATAAAATTATATAGTTTAAAAAAATGTTGTGTCTACAAGAAAGTATATTTCATTTACTGATTATTAAGAAGCTGTATCGTAAAAAGATAAGCATATTTTAGGCTCAAGAGTCTAGTTCTCAGAGCTGTCCGTGTTTTCTTTAGTTCTATCATAAAAAAGGTCACAGATTACCAGAAAAAAAAAAATTAAAACATTAAAAAAAGCACTTGTATTTTTCTTAAGACGAAAAGAACTTGTTATTAGTTTTCTTTTGTTCGTTTCTTAAGGGTCATTCCAGTACCAAAAATAATAAGCGATACAGAATTTAGAAAATCACAAAAGAAGAAACAAACATACAAAAATATCGATTTTTTTTTTGCGAATAGTGTACAACAAACACAGATTTAATATCACTCAGTTTCGAGTGTATTTTTATGTTTGAACGCACTATACACTCCAGTGAAAGTAGATGTGACAGCTTAAAATTTACACACTGCATATTGAGTGACGTTTGATAAATTCGGAAAAATAACTTGACATTTGGGGTATTTGTAATTCACTATTTGTTTACTCCATTAATTTAAACAAGCCGTCGCTAACACGGAAGAAACTATTAAATCATTGTTTAAATTATCATAAATCGTAATACATATAACAAGAATATGTAACACATATTATGTCATGATGTTTTCTAAGCTACCCATGTAATTACTCTTGACCCCACATAGCACATATGGAAAATTTAAAATGCATATGCAATAACTTGCCGTTTGTTATCAGACTATTATTTATAACTACACAGTAACAGTTGAGAGTGTATTAACACAATATTTTTATTATAGAAATAAAAATCAATACTAATATTGTAAGGCTAAAGAGTTTGTTTACTTAAATGCACTAATCACAGAAACTCCTAGTCTGATTTTCAAATGAATTTGGTGTTACATAGCCCATCGGGGAAAGCTATAGACTACTTTTTTCTACTTGTGAAACCGCTGGGGCAATATAGTAGTTATGTATTGTACTTACATCCACCAATTTGGAATCTCTATCAATATCCTCAACCAGTCCCATTATTCCTTCCCATATAGACGAAGTAGGTTCAACATCTTCTCCTGATACTATGGTAGCATTGAGATCAGTCTCCTCACTAGTACCTCCATCCCCTCCAGTGTTCACATAAGAAGTTTCTATGACTTTATCCGGGGCAGGGACTTCTGCGTCATCATGAACACGAGTGATGTTGCCATAGTCAGTGCCATCGCGAATGTAGTCATCATCATCTATATCGTCACTTGTCGATGACTCTATGTTGATAAACCTGAAAATGTCATGGAATATAATTAATAACAGGAGCCAAGATCAGCGAACCTCCTTTTTGAATTTAGTGACATGAATACAGGACTGTAACAGATTATAAAAAACCCTGCCCCAGAATAATAAAATAGTAGTCTTCACTTAAACTTAAAAAAACTCATTTACAGCTTGCGAAACTTGCTTACAGAACAATCAGTATTTCAAAAAAATTATTACACATAACTTAAAATTATAATGTGCAGTTAGATGATTCTGAAGGCATTAGAATGCAAATTAATTTTTTGTACAGCATTCTCATGCTAAAGAAGTTACCAAACATTTGGAGCTAGGTAATGTTTGATACGCTATTCAAATTCAGACAAGAATTCTACTGGTTTCAAAATCCTAACTGGTTTCAAAAACCAATTAAATACACTATCTTAACAGTTATATTTTATTTTTTTGTATCTAATACATTTTTATGGTTCTCGTCTTAACTGAGACACGAGTCATTGAGGTTGTTTGTATCCAGATAAGTTTATTGACCGAATAAACTAGCGCTGTCTGATACTTATAGAAAAAAATACTACATACATACATTCTTGTATGTATAAGTCTACAACGAACACAAAGAATCTGCCATTTCAAGTGTGCCAACCCATACTTTTATGATTTAGATATGCATCATTATTATTTTAGTTTTTGTTACCCTCATCACAAAAAAAATGTTTTGTGAACAGAATAACATGCTTACCTATGTTACTCAAAAGATTTGTAGCAGTGAGAAGTTAGTCCTTTATACATACAACTAATTTAATATTTCTATTGCGTAGTTATTGCGTGTCTAACTGTGCCCGTGTTAGATAAGAATAGAGAAAATCTCTCTAGACTAGAATTTTTTAATAATGGTAGATCAAGTAATTAAACATGACCATCCCAAGTAAAACAAAACAATAAAACACTAAATATTAAAAATGAGAATAAAAAGCCTTTATATTTCATTTTGAAACAGGTTTGATTTAAATAATTTATAATGTTTGCAGTAAAACTCATTGTTCAATAAATTTTTAATTTGCATTAATTACCAAAACACAATAAACACTGAATATATGCTGTGGAATTACACTGTAATTTGAACAATATTGTGTTGATGATGGAATAAAATCCAAAAAAAACTGCCATTATTGGATTCATAAAAAAAATATGCTTTGATTTTCTAAAGAGCATCTGTTTTGATGCTTTGAAATACAGAATAAATAAAAAATAAAAACACCTTGATAATCTTTTATGGAAGCACAGATAGCCAGATGAAATTTTTATCTTATCTAAAACAAATTCGATTAATGAGTTCCTGCTTGCTGTAAGCATTTAAGTGATTACTTAATTAGACATTTAAAATAATTAATCGGCCTGTATTCTCAATTTTCAAATTGGATTGACAAAAATGGTTATCATTGGCTTTTTCCGAATAGTGTAATTAATTATAATAATTATGAGTAATAACTTACCCTTCTGTAGCTAACATCCCTAACATAGAATTGAGTTCCTCCTTATCCTTTTTCAACTTCCTCTCCTTTGCATAACTCTGTTCAATAGTGTAGTCCTGTGCTGGGTTCCTCAGGATTTCAACCCTGAGTATGCCATCCCTAGGCCAGGAATCTTTGACATGGTTCAAACATGTCGTAGGAGTCCTTGAAAATGCTATATGAATATATGCAAGGACAAAAAATGCCACTAGAGCTTTCAAAAGTACAAGGAACTCAAAGAATCTCCGCACCGGCCGCGGGAATGTCCGGGCATAAGCTAGGGCAAACTTAAAAAACAGTGCATGGAATAACCTCTCTCTCATATTAAAGAGAGGGTTTTGATTATTATTTCTATTTCTATTCATTGTAGGATTTATTATAGGGCCTCCTGGCAACAAGTTGTTGTCCACATTGACTCCTGGTGGCAAGTTGTTCATTATCTGTGGCCCACCAGCACTCATAGCTTTGTTATTGTTTGTCTGTTTGAGTAAATTTTCGTCTGTTATTCGTTATAGCAACGACATTCTAATTACCTGCAAGTGAAAGTTTTACTAAAATTAAAAACGAGTATTTAACCTCTAGTATAATGTCAAAGTTAGAGGACACCGATACAAGTGATGCCAAAAACAAACTGTATCAGAGAATAATCACATGAAATAAATAATAAATGGGCCAGCATTCGCATGAATTATTAATTATAAACCATTATCACGACTGACATATGGCACGAGAAACTCCAGCACAAATTAACATTGTAACCTAATAATGCAGAAAAACAATTGCTACAATATGGTCGATTAACAATAAATAACAAGCATTAATGACCAAGCGAATGAGTTCAGAATCCAACAATTTTAGGCCAAAGAGTAAAAGTAAGTGGGTAACATGTTAACATACATACCCCTGAACTTAGGTCAAAACCTTCATAAACACTGTTTGACCAGTATTTTTAATATGTCTTACGTGGTTTTTTAACATCAATTATTCAATAAGTTTTAGCTTAAACTCGCAATTCACTTTCTATTTGATAATTATGAGATAAATAAAAAGGAAAACTGTCAAAATCTTGACATAACAACTTGTCACTTGACGTATTGTATGTAGAAGCGACAGCCACAGATTAATCTCGGCAAAACCATTCGTTCTACTCTCTAAATAGTGCGTTCAGTAATTCTATTTTGCTTGTGGTCAATATATTGAGACTTGTAATTATTTTTATGGATCACTTGTTTAAACTGAATTATATAGATTATTTTGTATGATTTTTGCTTTATTTTATATAGTTTGGTGTCAGAACAAACTATTTATTAAACAAGGGTTTGCCGCAATTCGTTCAGTAATTACTGGCTAGATGGCGCTACATTTAGCTTTTTCGTTTAACGTTAAGTGAACGTTCGTTCGTTAAACTAGATTTGTTGGTTGTCCTAAATAAATAAATAAAGATTTTTGAAGATCCTAGGTTTTTTTATTGAATTATCGTTAGCTATCAAAACACTTAAAGGGTGTAAATATTTTTGCACTAGTGCGGTGAATGACACGAAGCCTGTAAATGATGGTAGGTATGTACCTAAATGTGAGTTTACATGTTAACTTAAACATACGTACGGAACCTTTAGTGGGCGAATCATATTCGTACCTATATGTTAGTTTTTTTTTGTCTTAATCTTAATCATGTCGCATACCTACTTACTTGCCGAGATCACAATGCATTCAGTAGGTAAGTTTTAGTCATGCATTCCATAACTAGAAATAGATTGATAAGAACCTCCTGCCGTAGACCAGGGCAGAGCCTGCGATTCTCGATTCTCACCTTTTAGATACAGTCTCATTCTTTTTGAAAGGTTATTTACTAGCTATTCACATTCGCAGCTGGTGAATTTGTATGTACCTCTACCTAGCTTTCTAATGTTGAACCGCTGATTCAAACCTTACAGCTTCTGTAGTCGTTGTCCAAAAGATAGAAGAACAGCTTCATGGTTATTATCATGGTAATAATCTATGCCATTATCTTACGAGCGTAGTTGAAATATCTAAGTGTAATGAATGCGTTCACATAAAGAAGCAGCAATAATTTAACGGATCATTTGCTGCACAAAGCTTGGGATTTACAACTCCTAAGACGTGCAGAGAGCGTGAATCGTGAAAAGACGCACTGTGACTCGGGAACAAAGCCCATGGAATTATAACAAAACCCACCATTACCTCTACAGAAACTGTGATTGACGTTCAAATTGTGCACGAGACTTGTAAAAGGATTTTTTTCTAATAAATGTCATCTATTCAAAGATTTAATAAGGAAAGACTGAATGATAGATGCAATAAAAAATCTATTGAAATGTCGATCGGTTGAAACGTCTACCTGAGCACGTCACGTGTGGTGTGAAACGGAATTAATGACCAGAAAATAATGTGGTTTTTGTTATAGCGTTTCTGCTGGTTTTACATACGAACGTGACAAGTTCACAGATGATTGTGAACGAATACTTGGTTAAAGCTGAATTGTAGCAATACTGTCTATAAATAGTTAGGGTCCCTAATGATAATCATAGACCTAAAGAATATTCGTTAACATTTCACCTCCACATCAAGAACGTAGCCCATTATAGAGCCCGCTTGTACAAGTTGAAATGAACAGAGTTAGATAAAGGCACCAAGATAACGAGAGGTAAACTTAAATTACGACCCGCTCACGTTATAAATATTCAAAAAGCGGTCCGGCCCGGTCTCTGCTTAGAAAAAATTGACGACTCAATTATCGAAGGCTCGGCTTGGGACGAAGCTGTACCGCTTAATTTATATTATTCTCACGACTTTTATTTCCTGTTGGCAGCTATACTTAATATCGCACAGTTTGTCGGGTTGGGATCATCTCAACAGTCGTTGGTATAAATTATACATTTGTATGCTTTTTTGTTTGTTGTGTACTTTGTTTTAAGGTTCTATAGGCACGTTTTATCACTTCTAGGTAGGAACTTTCTAATTCTATAGTCGGAAGTCAATTGTTTTGTTATTATTCAGTAGGTTTAATCTCTACATTTGTGGCAAAACAAGTTATAAGCGGACTCTAGGGTAGGTACCTAGCAACCAGCCATAATCGGCCTATCATCTCTGGTCGACCAAACCATAGTACCTACTTACCTAATTAATCGAATTGCAGACCCATTATACCAACGATCATCGTCATCAATATAAATTAAGTATCTTAGATTTTTTAGAGCATCTCATGTGTCTCGTAGAATGACTGGTATTTAAAAAAACTTTTTAATGAAATAATATGAGATTATAAAAACAAATTAGGAAATTTGGTACCTTCCACTGACTCAAAGATTTAAGTATTGTGTCAAAACTTGATCGAAACAAATTGGACAACATTTCGTTCTGGTCTGCAAATGTCAGGCGCATCGTTAAGGTCCCACGACCCACACCCATCCCACTATCATTACAACCATTGCTTTAATACCTTCTTTGTCGAAATAAATGAAAATGGAGTCGCATTCGACAGCTTAATTCGGTTGATGCTGCCCAAATAAGTTATAAAATGTCCGTAGCGGTGTGAATACTTATCAGAACAACTTACTGAGAAAGAAAAAGCCACGGGCAGGACATAAAAACACTTACATACATACATATGCATGCATTTGTATGTCTTTTTACAGTGAGAAACAAACCCAATTTACCGGGTGCCGTGTACGGTCCGTTACGGCAATATGACACGGCATATATTTTATATTTTATTTTACACAGCTTCCCCGAAAGATTTTTATCACCTCATGAATATTTTATTGGCTCGAAATCGTATGCAGTACCATAAATTATTATATTAGATAAAATAAATGTTAAGGACACAATTTATTTGGATGATTTTACGAATGCTAGTTTTGATGTGTCGTAAACTTCACTGATTTAGTTCGCGGTTAAAACTCTCAGAAAGGAATTAAATATTCTTCTAAATATAAATGAGTAATAATGTTTTTACCTAGTGCTACTCGTTAAAGTGGAAAAAAAAATAAGTGAGGGCATGGCAGTGCCTCAGCCAAGTTCAAATTAAGCGGCTGCGCAGGCCACGCCATTTATACCACTACAATATCTCGAATACTCAATCATAGAAGTTGATGACGACATGGTTATACTATAGTTTTATTCTTATTACAATCATAATCAAGGGTAAGTTTATCAGAAATGTCTTGTACCTTTTTGACGGTTAAACTATTTTCGTTCTTAACTCCACGAACGGCTAGCATTACCCAAGGCAATGCACAAAGAATGTAGTACAATATTTGGTTGGGTGTGAAGGAGCCAGAAGTCCTGGTGCGCATTGTGTTTCCTTCAATAAGGACTGAAGACTGAAGCCACGGAGACCAGTGTTCCTTATTCGTCATGTGCTTCACGTAACTTGGTTCGATAACCTCTGGAAAGTCTTCATCTCAATTAAGAAGCATCATTGTTTGCAGATGACAATGTGTCTGCTCTTACAATGGGCGTTTGCGCACCGCCTACTCATTCACTTTGAATTGTAAGCAAACAAAACAATTATGAATTAACCTTTTCGAATGGGAATATGTACTACAACCAGCTGCATGCAATGTATTTTTATGTATCATAAGCACTAGAACATGCTTCTGTATGACGCAATTTACCTTACTTTGTCGGTCTAGGTGTGGCAAAGCGCGACTGCTGTGTACGGGATCGGATCGAAATCGCTTAGTGTATTTTTAAGTTTCACAAAGAAGGCCGGTGTCTAGAAGGTAGTAATGATACATCCGTGATTCTCAGTCTGCGTCAATGTCGGTCCTGCGTCTGATCTTTCTTCGCTCGTGTCGTATTCGTATATTTGTCGCCATCGGATTATTTCGACAGCTGCATCTTTAAAAATCATTGTATGAAATACCTACATTACATAGTACATTAGAGGCTACGTAATCTGTTTATTTAAGGTTGAAAGTCTTGGAAGAACTGCCTTGAGAGTTCAACGGCGCCGCAGGTGAAATAAACAAAAAAGAGTTCTTACACTCATGTTTCTATCCCGATACTGTATGATGATAAGTCTCAGTCAATGATTAATCGCCTCACCCTGCTCGGTTATAGCCACTCAAAAAAAGCAATTTGTTCTTTATTTTAGGAATGGCTCAGATTGTGGTCATGCTTTTTTTGGCCTATCAATTTATTGGTTGACGTTCGATCATGTTGTTTTTTTTGTGTGTGTTGTCACAAATACACAGATCTTAGATTCGAATTGTTGTTTTGGAATTAAAAATATTCGCCGTCGGTAAGTTCTAGGAAAATGTATCGACGCTAATTTATTCGAAACACGAAATGCATACAACAAAATAAGGAAAATTTGATGCAGACGAGAAGCAACTATATACGTATTTTTTATTTATTTTTATTAAAACTCACTAATAGTCTTTTAACCAAAATTTTAAATTCTCCCCTTGGATGGACAAGTAGTATAATATAAGTATTAGCTTATTAAAGCTAGCTTTCGCAGTTAGCTATATGGATATAAATTCAAAGTCAATACCGAGAAACACTTCAAATTAGCAATATTTTGAGAAATACAGGGTTTAATTGAAGCCAATAAAACATAACTAGGCACAGTCTCCATAGTTTGTTAATGCTCTTTACTAGTTTTACATTAAAACGCTCATAAGAAGGAGGATCTCTTACACATTCCTCCAAAAAACAGTAGAAAACTAATATAAAATTAAAACATAATGTCAAAAACAGTCCACAGCAAACAATTAGATCAAGTTATTTCCGGCGCAAGCGCCTTGTGAATAAGATAATCCGCTAGTTTCAACATTACTCGGATTACTCCACTGTTTGACTCCCACTTCACAAATATTTACACAGAACTCTGTAAACTAAACTTATACCTTCACAAAAATAAATTTACCATCTACTCTCTTAACCCAATACAAAAATAGAAGCTATGTCAATCAGAATAAGGTTTTAAATCCAATGTCTATGTGTATGGTAAGTGTAAAAAGGTTTCTTTACTTGCACAGGTTGACAGCTCCCGTTTTGGGAGCGTTTCTTTGTTTTTCTCAGTGAGTCGCTAATCTGTATTTATTTTTTATGTTAGTTTAGTTGACGGTTGTACTTATTCGACTATGCTACTAATCATGTAGACATGATCACTGCTTTGTTTGCTTGCTACAGTAGGAGATGGTATATGTACCTTTAAGGATAACCTAACCTACCCCTAACTTAGATATTAATTGTATTTTTATATACCTACAGCTTCTACTTGAAACATTCACTTCATCAATGGATTTCAAACGTGATAATAATATTTCGATGCTATTGACTAATCTATCCATTTTCTGATCGTCATTATTCTTAACAAGCATGTTAGTATAGGACAATTTATCAATTCCAATTATGAAATCAACTCACAATCTAAAACTCATCTCTGAACATCTAATAAAAACGTACAACGTACACATAAACTTTCTTCTTCAAGATTGAAAACGAAGAAATAAACATATTTATTTGTAACTGCAGGAACTCGACAGAAATAAATAAAGCCTTCAACAAAAAAAAAACTCACAAACCTTAGTAAAGCTTTCCTACAGCGCCGAGCACAAAAGAAAAAGAGAGACAGATAAGGGCTGGCGGTTGTGTAAGAGGGATGGGTAGAGTGGGACCACGTGACACCTGCCGACCGCCAAATGAAGATATCGCAGCTGGATGCGAGAGGATCACGGGCAGGTATCGTCAACATGCTGTAGTGGTAATATTTTGTTAAAAATATTTTCCTCATCTATCAGTGGATAGATACATAGAATATGTTTTTCTTCTAAAGTTATTAGTACATAATGTTTAAAATAAAAATAATTGTTTTACTTACTACTACATTGTTTCTCTGTAGATATGACATGAATAAGCCAAAAAAGGTATAACTATTTAACAGTGGCCGCAATTTATAAGCAAATATTAAAATCACCCATCAATACTAATATTATAAAGCTGAAGAATTTGGTTCCTTTTTTTGCTTGAATGCCCTAAACTGAGGAACTACTGGATCGATTTGAAGTATTCTTTCAGTGATAGATAGCCTATTTGTCAGGAAAGGCTATAGATTACTTTTAATCCGGGTGTAAGGAGTAGTTCCCACGGGACGCGGGTGAAACCGCAGACGGTAGGTAGTTGAGTATAAGACGTGTTCCCTTAACACAAACACCATGAAAATCGACCAAAGGTTGTGCACCTGCGCCTGAGCAACACGAAGACGTATACAGATGCTACCACGGCTAAGGCTGCGGTGTTACCGGGACTTATAAAACGAACACAATAGCTCGCAGGATATTGCTTTAAATACATTCGTCTTTATCGAATGGACATCGTCGCTTTAAAAGGATTTAGTGGTACTTTTCTAGATTTTTAAACATCCGAAAATAATTATTTTCGAAGTCATAGCACAACCTATGCTTACGACTTTTTAGTAAGTAGGTAGGCACTAAGACTCATCGTAGCACTTCAAATTACTACAATCTGTTAAATTTGTTCAATAAATCAACTCTATCGCTGTTTCAAAGTCGATTGAACGTCGGAAAATTTGACAGTTTCGTTATTCGAAAGTTATGACAGTTGGCTTGATGTGCTGTCGTATATACCTACGTATAAAATTAAAAGACTTCATGAAGGTACGGGACAGGTAACAGAAACAAATTGAGTCCATTACTAGGTAATTATAATTGCAATAAAGAACATTTAAACTCACTTTAATAATGGTAATACAGTTTTTTAAAACTGTATAAAATAACTGATATTTTATGTCCTTTGCAAAAGACATCAACGATCTTATAACGCTTAGTTCACTAATTTTGCTTCATTTATTTATTTTTAAACACATTGATTATATTTTTAAATATTAATATAAAAAAAAAAAACATTTAAAAATATAAAAAACAGTTAGCCACCGCTATCGGGAACAGGGTCCAAGCTACCGGTGGTTAGGGTCCCAGAGACAGAAACCTCCTCACAATACGTGCCGTTTCAAGGAGTACTGCCTTCTGAATCAGTCCCTTGATCCAGCTGTCTAACGAGAGCCTCTTCAGATGTTGATCGAGGCTCTTGGCTATTAGACCATTGGCCGTAACGACGATCGGCACGATGATAGCCGTGTCGACATCCCACATGGCAACAACCTCGTGTGCTAAATCAAGATTTAGTTCACTAATTATTATTATGAATTTAAATGTACAGACGCCAGCACATCAAGCTACAACAATCTGTCAAATTAATAAAAAGATTTTCAACTATATCGCTAAAGCATATGGTCCAAAGTTGATTGGGAAAATTTGTCAGTTTCGGGTAGCCTGATGTGCTGGCGTCTGTACATTATTATTTTAAGAATACTTCGAAAAAAACGGCTGTAATAAAAATATATTACTAAGAGAACCTTAGATACGTGTAGTATCCATTTATTGGCATGACAATCGACCATGGTTGTTACAGAAACCCTTCCCATTAACTGGTATAAAATGATTAAGTTATCAACTTTTATTGGCCAGAACCAAGAAACTTATTATACTGTATATTTTATTGGTTGATTAAAACCTATTCATATAAAATTCAGCCTTAAGTATGACAATACAGAATTCAAAATCTGACAGATTTTATTTATAAGAAAAGCTTCTATGATATTGTCGTTTTATGAGTAACATAAATGTTGTTTTGCCATCATTTATCGCTTCACCAGTTAATGAGTATACTCATTAAAAAGTATGTTCTTATGAGCTGAAAATAAAACCCGTACATGTCCCCAAATAAAACTTAAACTGGATAACAAAGGGCATTAGGAAGTCGTGCATAACAAAACGAAAATTGAGATATGAATGCTACACGACAAAATCAGATAAAATTGTAAAAAAGTATAAGGAGTTTGATAGGGTATTAAAAAAAATTATAACTATGTCTAAAAAACGAATAAATAATATATATGTAAATAAAGCTAAAAATAAATGCAGGGCAGCGTGGGACGTAATTAAGAAAAAAAATGATGATATGAAATGCTTTCAAAGCATCAAAAATATTAAACATAAAAATAAGATCGTAAGTAATCCAAATAATATAGCAGATATTTTTAATGAGTACTATACTACAATTAATAATCCAGAAAAAGGTAACAAATGCAATTATAATAGTGTTGAAAGCGTAAACTCCTCTATATTTTTAAAACCCTGTACACCAACAGAAGTAGTTAAAGTCATTAAAAGTCTTAACGATACCAAATCGGTAGGATATGATCATGTCTGCACAAACATTTTAAAAGTGTGTGCAGATATCATAGCATTACCTCTTACACATGTCATAAATCTATCTTTCGCACAGGGAATATTTCCAACCAAGTTAAAGATCTCCATTGTTAAACCTCTTTATAAAAAAGATGACATCCTTGAATTAACCAATTATAGACCAATTACCCTAATACCTATTTTCTCTAAGATCTATGAGAAACTTATGCATAACCGTATTACCATCTTTTTAATAAATTTAATGTTATCAAGGAAGAACAAAATGGCTTCCAAAAAAATAAATCGACTACGCTTGCCGGATTTTGTTTAATGAAGACAATAACAGAAAACATTGACAACAAAATTCCGGTCACAGTTCTGTTTTTGGATATGTCAAAAGCGTTTGATTTTGTTAACCATTCAACACTTTTAAATAAATGCCAACGTTATGGCATAAGAGGACCTGCCCTAGATTGGATACAAAGCTATCTTTCGGACAGAACCCAATGTGTTGAAATTAATCACCTTAACAGTAATCTAGTATCCGTAGCTTGCAGATCCACTTACCGACATAACAAAACAGGAGTCCCACAAGGTAGTGTGATGGGACCCCTTTTATTCCTATTATACATAAATGACCTTCCCAATATAACGAACCATCAATGTATTTTATTCGCGGATGACGTGTGCATTATTATCCCTAACACCGACCGAGTTAACATAAACTACGAAGAAGAGATTAATAAAACCCTAGAACATATAATACAATGGCTTACACACAACGACTTACATGCTAACTTAAATAAAACGAAATATATACAATTTTCTAACTATAAAACAATCACTAAAAAAATAACCTTGCAATATAACAATACAATTATTAATCCAACTACAGATATTAAATTCTTAGGTATAACTGTAGACAATTACTGTAATTGGAAGTCACATATTAATTACGTATGTACAAAACTTAACAAATTCGTTTACGCATTAAGACAGCTTAACAAAACTGCTACAGAGTCCACAGCAATTGCAGCTTACCACGGTTATATTGGATCAGTTTAGAGATATGGTTTATTGTTGTGGGGTAATTCAACCTTAATAAACGATGTCTTTATAGCACAAAAACGTTGTTTAAGAGCAATATGTAATGCTGATCCCTTAGATTCTTGCAAACCCCTATTCAAAAAAACTAAAATACTCACAGTTTTTTCCCTTTATATAATTGAAATTGGTCTGTTTGTAAGAAAACACCCACAGTTGTTTGAGAAAATATCTGAAAATAGTCTGTTCAGTAAAAGAGATCCCACCAAGATTGTTGTACCAATGTGTAGAACTAGCCTGTATCACAAAAATTGTATGTTTATGTGTATCAAAATCTATAATAAAATACCCCAAAAAATAAGAGAACTTCCACTAAGGCTGTTCAAACTAAAAATAAAACAATGGTTAGCAGAAAAATGCTGTTATACAATTAAAGAGTTTTTAGAACAGAAATAATAATATTGTAGGTAATATTCTTATGTTGCAACTGTAATTGTAATTATAAAGTTAGTTTTAGATTTAATTTTTACTTTAACCTATGCCTAAACAGGCCTTGATTATTGTATGCCTAAATGGGCTGATTGATGTACTGTACCTATTATATTATAACACCTGTATTTACTCAATCAAAGCAATAAAGATTACTTTACTTTAAATTGTTATTCACTTCTACGATGTTTCTGCCGAAGTGCTTGTGTTTGGGTTGTGTTCACTTTTTAACCAGTGATTTTGTATATTAATTATATCTATACACTCCCGGTGAGCAGCGATGAGAAGGTTTTTTTTAAATGTAAATATGTTAGTTAACATTTGTAAATAAATTCTATCAGTAAATAAAAACATTTAGTAAAATTGACCGATATCAACGAAACTTACACCTGGACAAAGCTAACTTTACTTATTTCAGATCCAGCTACGATTATCAAAAATGGGGCAAAACACTGACATTTGACATTGTCGTTCCTACAAAAATGTCACAAACGTAAACAAATGGGAACAAAATAAAAAACAATTGAAAAATTGAAAATCATTAAAAAATTACTCGGTAAGTAAGTAATTTCATTCCTAGCGTGGATTATTTCAATGAAAGAAATATAAGAAAAGGTCAAACCTGTTTACCAACAACATTATTTCATTTTTTGTTTCCTAGCATACTTTAGTTAATTAACTAATTTATGAGGATATTTACTTTGCGGTTTATAACTTTCCGACTTTTTTCCGCGGTAATTGTAGGTCCAAGAACAAGTCCCCTCATTACTTGCTTATAGTAATGTTGTAGGGTGGGGCCGATAGTAATTACGTACTTTGTCGTATAGGTAATAAGTGCTTACTTTATATAACTGTACTTATTAATTGTGCTCTTACACATATAGTAAAAAATGCAAGTAATTATCATTCTTTGAGCCAATTTCCTAGCAAATAGTTCCTATAAGCAAGGACTTAAATATCTTTTAATTGCTAGAATGTGCTGGAAAGCTATCTTCTTGTTTGGATTTATGATTTTAGATATCCTAAGAACTATGAGACCTGAGACTAATTATTATTCTACTAACGATGTTACCGCATTTTCTGAGAGTACAATACATGTTGTAGCAATATCGAAGATAACCGGTGTTAATTTTCGGTTGAGGTATCAGTAATATAATACACATAAACAAATAATCACTACTCTTAGAAATCGCATCTGTTAAATGAGAAACTAAATTAAAAGTGTGTTTTCCTTTTTTCCTCTCACTGTATCTATGCAGAGGTATGTACATAATATAGCGATGGAACTGGTATTCGCTCGTTAGCGCGAATGAAGTTGTTACACGACACCTAGCGACTACTATATCACCTAGCTATTTAACTAAAACCTGCCTAGATAGAATATAATGGCTCACTTCGAAGAAATAGAGGTCTTATTAATACATTCTGTTATAAGGCGTGTTAGGAATGTGATTCAAGGCTTTCAATATGTTAAAGGATATTAATGAAACAGAATCTAATTTTACGATTGGCTGAGCTAATTTCAGTGGTATTTATCATCATAATGATGATATAAAAGTACTAGCATGGTACCTACTTTTTTCAAAATCACCCATGGAGCTAGCGCAAACTGAACTGTCTAATTTCTGCTGTTTGGCTGCCAGTTTTACCAGTTTATGTTGATGGTAATCGTGAAACCAAACAAACTATTTAGTCAGTCTGATACCAGTTGGATACCTGATCGTTGTAATATGCACACTACAATCCATCTCCATACATACGAATTTATGAGCCCTATCAAACTCAATCAAGATCAAAGTATAATCAATTTTTGCTGTGTGATTAGCACAAACACAGCCATATACATAAGAATCGATTCATTCGATAGCTCTTTCCTATTGGACTATTCCACAACTATATTTTTTCTGTATAGTATAAAAGGTTTAAGTTCACCGAACCTACTAACAACAGCGTTAATTACACAGCCACCTTAATGAGAAAGCTGGACATGTTTTTTTTTTATATTCTCCGTAGAGGTCGCACGATAAGGCGGGAATGGCGGCGACTTTAAGTTTAGAACGTGAACGAGTCGTTCGCGCCAATGAAGTTGTTATAGTCTGTGGCTCGCGCCTGCTTTTTGTTCTACACCCTATTTTTTGTAAGCTGAGATCAGGTAAGAAAGTATATGTGCGTTTATAATTGCTGGGACTGGAAATTGCGGGTGAGAAATGTCGCTTCGTTGATGTCGAGGAAATTCGACAGACTACCAGAAATAATGATTTAGCAATTATTAAGAACGATTATGTTTTAAATATCACTTTCAATGTTGCTTTTAGAAATATTAGCCAATTGTTAAAGGTTTTGTATTCCGAAAATTAAAAGTTAAGTGAGAAAAGTTGTAAGTACGCCCATCAATTTCTTGCATGTAAACTTGAAGTTCAATAATTTTGTAACATGCTATTGCTCTCATATTATGATACTTAATTTCTTCCGCAACGGTTTATAGCCATCGGCCTCCTTGTAATGACTTCGTGGAATTAAAATATATACATTTTGAACTCGCGTGTTGAGCACGTCTGACTTTTATGAGGGCCTAGAGACTGAATGGACAATTTTGAGCACAATTATTGGCACTATAACTAACTCAAAGCTGCAGTTATGAAAATATTGTTAAAATTTGATTTTATTGTCGTTTTTCCACGGCTGCTTTAATTCAAGCTTTTCACATATTTGGCTCCGAAATAAGTTTCTTATCTTGTTCAAGAAAAACAAATTTTCTATCTTGCTATCTGCTTAGACACTGCCTGAAAGAGTCTGGTGCCATAATCTCCCTGTTCTAATGCGCGGAGCGACAAACAAGTACTTTTAATTTCAAACTATTGCAAAAGACAACTTTTTTATATTCTGTAATCAGTAATGCTAAGACGAGGTTTTCCTCTTGGCCCTAAAAAAAATATACAGTTGAACTTGAATTGATGTAACCAATGTTGCCAAGCACCATAATTAGCATAGTTTATAACAATTTATAGATGTGTCAAGCCATAAATTCTTCTTGCATCTTGAATCAGCTAATTTATCATACGAAACACAATAGACTGCAATGACGTATGGAACATACGTATTTATAAGGCTTAGATACGTAAATGTACGGGCTTTAAAAAGGCCCCTATCCGAAAATATTTAATTAATTTATAGGATTGTTTGTATTCGCTTTTGCGTCTTTATTTTTGCAGTGGGCTCACATACTACGTTTGCCTTTTTGGTTTACACAAACAATAGTCGTCTTCATTTTTATTACTTTACATAAAGTTTAAGGCATACATTCACAAATGTTCAAACAAGACAATAACAATGTATAGTCCAATGCTAATTTGCAACAGTGTAGAAGAAAAGGTCGGTCTGAAAACAACTCTTGCGCATGGCTTCATGGTTCAACTCTTTTAATTTTCTTATAATACCTATTCTACGTGAGTAAGTTTCGTTGCCTTATTAATTATGGTAGTAATAATAATAATTTTATATTTCTATCTTTACCTGTATAAGAATGAAACATAGAATTCTTAAGATTAACCTACTGCATTCTAACGAGGACTATAAAGATGCTGTTTTACTATATTATTCTTAGAATTTATCTTCCAAAAGCTTTTTATTACTGTTTTTATGACACAGAGCTCTTGAAAGCCAGTATTTATTTAGAGCAATCTATATTCCTTAACTACTTAAATATCTTAATCCAAATTCAAAGTAGGTGATAAACTTAAAAGCGAGCAGTGTCTCCACACGACTGTGACGCGTGAACGACAAAAAGCCATCAAAATGAATATTAATCTACATTATTTATACATATTAAAGGGGGTTAACATCCGGCACACGTGTGGATGTACCTACCTCATCCACCTACGTAGGCTGTACTGTCCACCCACACTTATCCCCCTTTCGGATAGGTGCAGGCGCCGCCGAGCCTCAACTCAAACATAGACGATTTAAACGCAATAGGGAAGATGCAATATTTTTATTTTTGTTTTTATTTTAAAGAATTCCATGTAGAATAGACCACAAATATATAAAAAAATTTAAACACTGCAATTTATTGTAAAAAAATGCAGTTTTAAATTGACAATTTAAATTTTCGCGCCAAAACGGGCCTACGGTTCCGATGACGTCATTCGCGTCTGACACTAGTCGTACTTGTTCGTTGCCGACTTTCATTCATTTGCATTTTTCTCGACTTTCGAGATATTTTTCAGTAAAAATTTAAAATGGATTATCCGTCAACATCAGGGGATCATAACAATACCACAAATGCTCCGAAAAAAATCCGCGTTGACTCATGTTTTGTGTCCATCTACTTCAACAAAGTTTTGACTGGACCTTCTGACCCAAAACTAAGAAAAAAGTGGTTCCAAGCTGCGAATGGGAAGGATAATTATTATTCTCCAAAAAAACGCGAAATTCTTGAGAGCATTTAATTCATTCCTTCAGATTTATCCTTATTATACTAGAGACAAACATTTAAACTTTCACATTTGTAATATTATTAAGATAGTACTTGCTGATGAAGAACTGAATTATTATTTCTTGTATGTTTCAGATTCATCTTTAGAGTGTTCATTAATCACAGAAACACATGATTCTGAAAATTTTCAAATATCCAATGATAAGAGTGTACAGGTGTCTATATATCTTCAGAAACGATCGAAACAAGCTCAAGTAAAAATGGAAATACCCCAAAAGACTGTAGCTTTATCACCTAAAAAAAATCAATAAATCCAACTTCCATTTTAATCTGAAAAACTCAATTAATTTTCGCACAAACTAATTACATTAATGTTCACCTTTACAACTATCTATAACCTCAAATAAGTTGTCATAACGAGAGTGACGTCACTGAACGCTGATTGGTGTTTCGAAATACGTTTCGTTTCAAGTCACTTTAATTTTTAATTATTCGTAAAAATCAACATTATGTAAAATAAAAACGTTACAGTAGTCTTTCTTTTATACTTTTTTAAAATTTTAATGATAAAATTTTCAATAATATTACATTTGCATCTTCCCTATTGTATTTTAATTAGAGAGAATGTAGGGCTTATCCTTTTGGAACAATCAACGGTATAATTTTGTATTCTAATTCGATACTATGCTATACGATAGTTCTGTCAATAAGTGCAATGACCTCTCATTTTTAAACACATCTTGATTAGTGTACGGTGGCAATTCTGCTATAGTAGCTAATATCTAGCACACTGGAATAAAGCTTAGTTTATAACTGATACAACTGATACCATATTTGTTGTCATTTATGGTATCTATCACACAGTTATGTAGGGACCACAAATGTATAATACACCGGTTAAAAATAACATTAATTCGGAAAAGATAACTAAACCATAAACAGAAATAAATATCATCCCAAACAGAATACAAAGCATGGCCATTGGAAATGAAACAATGAGCACTAAAAAGCTAACCTTCCTAAACCCTGCATATAACAATGTTCAAAATAATAACAAAACACGCACGCGTTGATATTTTGTTGAATAAGTCATACGCGAAGTTTAGTTTGTGAGCGCAGTCGATAGGAAGCGTAAAAAAGGCTTGCCTCGAGCTAAGGCAGGAAGAAAATGATATACATTATGGTTGGAGGCAAGAGGTCTCTCCCCGCAAACCATGCCGCGCCCGCGCCGCGCCCAGCTCGACGAGTTAATCAGCCAGTCGACTACGGTGCTCAAAATTTTATTTATCATCTTATTATATTGCTTTTTGTGCAACGAAAATGCTAAATCAATGTTGATGATTGCCATGATATTTGAACGCATTTTAAATATTAAATTTCTAAATGATTATGTAGCCGACCCATCAATCTACTACAATCTGTAATGGTCTTCGCTTAACAGATTTTCAGCTTTATCGCTGAAGCGTTCAAAGTTGATTGCGATATTTGTCAATTTCGGGTAGCTTGATGTGCTGGCTTCTGTACACATTTCTGATTTAGAAAATTAGCTTATTAAAAAAGTATTTTTATCGTTACCATTTCTTTAACATGACTGGGTATTCTAGATTGGTAGCTTCTTTAGGTTATAAATTTGACCAGAAATGTTTAACACTTTCCAAAGAATATTTGTAGTTGTCGAAGTTTGAGGAACGGTGTAGAATAATGGAACATAATGACTCTATCGGCGGCGGCGAGGCGGCCTGCGCCCGCGGTCCGGCCTTACCTTTTTCTACTACCAGTGAGTAAGTGCTTATTCTTGGAATAATGTGTGCCTGCCTCTCCAACATATCCAGACTTCTGAATAGTGCGCACGCAACACGTAGCCATGTTGCATACCTGCGGAGCGAGCCGATGTTTTTATAAGAACCGAAGTTGTTTATCGAATGCAATTACGTACAAGGACTCGTCAAACTTAACACCATCGAAAAACAAGAATAAACCAATTTAACACGCTTACCAAAATTACCTAGAACAATCACGCACCCCACGGTCATTATAAGAACATTCAAGCAATTACCTAAACGTCAAATACAATAATACGAAGCAATCGAACACGTAACCGAACGACAGATCAAAGCCGAGCTTTTTAATGAAGCCTTCATAGGCGCGCGCGCATGCGGCTCCACAAAGACATATGCCGCTTTGATGTCGCCGACTCGCCGCTCTGTGGCGACAGCGGAGGCGATGATGCCTTTATAAAAACCCAATGATTTATTCTGACTTTCCGACCATTGGGCCATTTGACGAGTCTATCAACGACTGTATACTGTACCGGCGCAAGCGCATCCCCTGACTATAAATTATATTAAGCTTATGGCGGCAATCGCGACTTAATGACTGAAGTTCGTTTAACTGCTCAAATGGGTCGAGGTGTAAAATTTATCGCTTTACTAATAAAATTTAAATTAGTGCAACAGATGCTGCTTCCTTCTCTGAAATCGTTAGCTAGTCATATAATCCCAGGGCAACAAAACATATTTCACGCATTAACATCTAAGAAACCTAAATGTTTAAAGAACCCTTGTTTTAGGTTAGTACTTTATTCACAGCGTTATTTTGCTATGAAAAATATCGTATTTTTCCACATTCTTTAATCATGTACCCAAAGCACAAGTCACTTAGCATTCGACTTAATTCTGTAAGTGTAAACAGAATTAATGTCACAAGCTGTCTGCATGTTGCACTATAGTGTGACTGCGTAATGCGTTGCTCGCCATTCATTGGCATGCGTGGCCACGCATCTTTGTATAACACAGACACGTTTAACTTAAATCAGATGAAAAACACTGCACTTTGCTTCACATAAGAATTCTATCGTTTAAAAAAGTAGTGTTATAGGTATACATATAAACATTATTTAATAGATAGAATAGGTCCCGAAAGAGATGGGTGAACCTGGATTCTTACCACCATCTATTTGGGAACAATATTACGTTGTAGCTTAAACCTTTACAATCATACTGGAAGTCTTTAAAATTAAAAAATAGAACTACAATGATTTTAAAAATTTAACTATATTATATTTCTGCAAACTAATTACAGCAAACTATATACACACACTCTTTTTTAAAGCTTATATAACAACAGCTTTTAAACTCAAGATGATAATCCCTGAGAGCCTTTATTTCCCAAGAAACATGGCCGTTCTTCAGCACCACCATACGCGCGCCCACTCCACTCATTGTTTATTTTCTATTGTTATTAGAGATTCTCGGAAGGGTAACAAGAGCAATAATAACAAAGTTCCAGTGGCTCCTTATCTCTACAATAGTACAGACGCAAGTCCGTTTGTTTGTAAACTATCATCGGTATAAAGTGTACCATATTGCTTAGGTAGGACTGAGATAAGAGAGACGTAGATGTTAACGAATTTAAGGAAGTAGCTAAAGAAAATATTTCGTAGAAATTTTGTTATGAAAGTAGTGAAGGGCTTCATTGTTAGAAGTTCTTTTTTTGAAATTGACTACTCCGATAGTGCATTGGTTACTATGCTGGAGTGTCGAACTGAGGGTCGTGGCTCGACACCCGGTTGAACAACATTTGAGTTAAAAGAATGCTTGTTGTCTATGGTTTCGGTATAATAATTATGTAGATATATGAAAATGATCAGTAGGTACCACAGCCATAACCCATAACGCGAGCTAACTTATAAATTCGTTACTTAAGCTTACCTTGAAGCTATATCCTGGCCAATATTATCAATATACTTTTTTATAATGAAAACGCTTCAGATAAAGGTCATCCTCGATTTAAGCAACAATAATACTTAACGAACTGTCCACTCAAAAAACGTATTAGTGAGGATTACTTGGACACTTGGATTACTTTGGATTACTTGTAACAACAAAAAATAAAGGTAAACTTGAAAATTCACAATGCTAAATAGCCTATAATCAGGAATTGTTACACAAAAACCTTCTGCAAGCAATTGTCGGTCAGTTCCAAAATACAATAAATTCAGACCATAAGATAATAATCTAAGATAGGCCGGTAATCTTTAAAAACCGGCGACCGATGTTGAAATAAGCAGGAAACATACAATACTAATAACCAAGCTTTGGTGACAATAAAAAAAAACATAAACCCCTTTTAGCCGACAGCGATGGTTTGGAAGTAACGCCGGTAGCGGATTGAGGTCGGAACTCTTAAGAATTTATACAAAATTTATTGTTCGAAGATTATAGCCATGAAGATGACACAAATGTAATAAATTTAAAAGCTTTTATGATCATTCGGATTCAGGAAAATTATTATTTTCTTTATGGTCAGCGATATGATTTTCTTATGTAGGAATTTTATATCATATGATATAATCTCTTAATCATGAGTCTCAGTTAGTAAGACGTGTACCTGCATAAATGTGGCGTTTCAGATTCTTCGTGGAACTGTTAACGTGGAACTTCCTTGTTGATCGACTAGTACTGTCGAAACGAAAGATAAAAAAAATCGATAAGCGATAATTATTTACTTTCACTTTTTAATTTTTTTAAACATTGCAGATTATAGACACAATAATGAAATATGTTTTTGCTGGACTTCAAACTCATAGACTAATGTCAAATGTAGAAATGTCAATTGAACTCAATCTCTATGGAATGCGGAACTAAACAACTAAGAGTAACTTTCGTCAATATATCAATATACATACAATATCAAACAAGCTTGGTGATAATGAAGAAACAAGCAATCAAACTACATCTCATGTTGTCAAATTATTATGGTTTTCCGAGTCCACAGCTCTCGCGCTTGACATCAATATCTTAGATAGACGGTAACACTCCATCACTGCCCCGTTACAATATAACCAAATAAAGAGAATTCATGATTGTACAGATGCCAGTACATCAAGCTACAATCTTCCTACATATACAATCGGTCAAATTTCCTTAATAAATTTTCAACTTTATCGCTGAAGCATATAGTTCAAAGTTGATTGGGGATAATTGGCAGTTTTAGGTAGCTTGATGAAGGCAAGACGTTTGTAACAGTTTCAAAACTTTGGCACGAATTTCCAGCTTCTCTTTCTCTCTAAGGCATTAGGAACCATGTCCTCATTTACCTAAATAATTCAGGAGTTCAACAAAATCGTAGGAACGTCACCTGCTATGATTATGTATAGGAATTCTTTAGCTTCGTGCACATTGATTCATCTGGTCACGCAAGCGCTGGCTGCTAACTGGTCCTAACTGTAGCTAATTAGTAATTACACTAGAACTTGAATATGCTGTGTCCTGTTTATATGAAGGTAGGTAGATTTGTAGTTGATCGGTTTACATTTTGTATTTTATACTCAAACTTTTTCAAATTTATTAGATAACAATGTCTGGTACGTTCGATGTTTAAGATTGTAGTAATAAATATTATACTGTATAATAGGTAAATAAAATAATTAGGTAACTAAAAGTTTTGTTTTATTAAGAACCTATTACAACCCTACCAAGTTTATACCTAATTCAGGGTTCCTACTAATTACAATCCAACCAAGTTAATATTCTCCATTCAGGAATTTAGGGTCCTTAATTGATTCCTGTAACAATTACCTCGTCAGCAAGCGACGATCTATAGGGATAGATTGCAAATTTGCCCCGACCCTCCAAATTTTTTCGCTTGCCCTATCCTATATAAATTCCCTGCTTATAGCTAGTGGAAAGTATTTCGCTTATATTAAGTAAAATGTAAGCAACAGTATTCGTAAGTATCAGTTTCAGCCATTAAAACGTACCATTCCTGTTATGTAACGGTACAGCTATGTAGTGTAGAGGTAAGAACTCGGCTCAAATATTTATTGCGTCACTTAACGCTGAATGGACACTGTCGACTGCGAGAACTATGGAAAGAATCCACTGTGAAGAAATAGGCTTAAGGCGATGTAAGTGTGAACATGTCTTGTTTCATAAGATTGGCAAAGAACTTAATAAGAATAACAAAAGAGAGACATTAAAACGAGTATAAAAGTACTTGAAGCCAATATTATTAATGTGTATTACTTGTAGTCAATATTTATTATACTACCTGGTGACTAGGTGCTACATGGTGGGACATTCTCGTAATTACTACTCGCTATGTGCACTATAAATGAAAGACATTTTGAAAATTTCCAGTTCTAGCTTCTGCCAGCGGTTTCACCTCCGTTCCGGAACACCTTCATGCAATCAGATAAAAAGTAGCCCACAGCTTCCCCGTTCAAGGGACTAAAAGACACTAAAAGACATTTTCAAGTCAGACCTGTAGTTTCTGAGATTAGCGCGTTCAAGCAAACAATACATTTTCTATACAATAAATACATTTTCAGTGATTTCTTACCTATAGAGAACTGATCAGACGTCTAAAACACAGTCAGAAGACAGTCCATCTGCTTCTTTGCGGCAAGTAGTAACACCGGTATGCGATCGAATTCTGAAAATGCGAATGTTAAAATGAAAAGACTTTTTGGTCAATAGAAAATGCAATTGTCAGATAAGCTATTAGATGTCTCTAATGTGTGGTAACTCTTCAGTGAATGTGAATGACATCGACGCCACACACGCAGCATCCAACCTCGCTCGCAACAATGATGGAACTATTCGGCTGAGGCATAATTACCGAGAGCATCATCAGCCATCATTACGTGTTACGTTTGTACGTAATGTTTGGTGACTGTGAGGACCACCCACTGCTGTTACAATTTTTCATGGAATGAATCATTGAGACTTAATTTTTTTATACCAGGGTGTTGAAGAAGAAGTTTAATTTTCCGACTGAAATTAATAAAGTACCGTGATACTTGAATAGAGCTACATATATTTATGTATGTAGTAGTGATAGTAGCTAATTATAGCGAAAATTCTTGATTTAAGTTGTGGAAATTTGTAATGCTCTCAAGTATTCCTGCGGGGTTAACCAAGATGTGTCCGCTAGCGTTCAACGTGATTTGTACTAGCGATTACGATAGCAGAAAAACATTTTCAGCTAATCCCGTTGAACTCTGAGTTTTCTACCGAGGCTGCTGGTTGTTCGCAAGAGTTATCGTGGCCCTGGGGCATCCCTGCGTGCCCTCCAGAAGGAAAATAGTGGTTTTTAGTCAGTAAGAGCCTGACTCTCCCTTCAGCTGCACCCTCACCGGGAGGGGTCACTAATGATTTGCTACGAAAAAAAAACTCTTTTTATTTTTTCTCTCAGTTTTACAAAAATATTGATAGATTGACGTCATTGAATCAAAATTTATAATACTTTTTTACCCACCTTCTTTGCGAATTTTGCGATGCTGAGTAATATGCTGTCAACGCGTGAGATAGATTAATTGATATCATGGCATATGAACCACTTTATGTGTTGCAAACTAATCTAAGAATATCCTATCTTGACTATGAGTAATATGCAAATTAATTAAAGTCAGCTAAAAATAAATGTCCCAATTAAGCTTCTGGAATTAATGCGTTGTCCTCGAACTTCATGGAATCATAGTCACTGGTGGCCTAAGGAGATATTTTTAGGACACATACTCAAGCAAAAATTATAATATGTTTACAATAAGATCTTAGTTGTTAAATGAAGTTTAAAATGCTAACATTTGTAGAAAACAAAAGAAAACTTTAAATATGTAGGCACATCAAGCTACTACAAACTGTGACATTTCCTTAATAGATTTTCAACTTTATCTCTGAAGCATGTGGTTCAAAGTTGATTGGGAGAATTTTACAGTTTTTATAACCAATAATATAAAAATTCAATTCTGCTAAAACATAAGACATTCACTTCAATAAATTTTGCACATTGAAGTGAAAGAACATAGAACTGATTATTATTGAACAGACTTATTCAACAAGGACTTGCAGAACTATACTATACTATCTACACGAAAATGGGTGCTATCTTTTTGCCAGAGTAAATTGTTAAAGTAAGCAATGTCCATAAAATGGTGAGGTTTCAAAACGCCTGTTAGAAACGTGTAAGAGAATATATTTCATGTAAATTACATATGTAAGGGTTTGGAATTTAAGGAAATTGCTTTGAAACTCTCGACGTCTCGTCGTCTTTTGTTTCTTAGAGTTTTGACGACATAACGGATATCTGACTGGTTCCTGGTGCATTTTAATTATGCACTCACATATAACTCCGATGTTATTTATTACTTCTTTTATTTATTTTCTGGCAATATGTGAATAAATTTAAGAAAAAAGAACATTAAATGTAAAGACGCCATAAGTTCAAGCTACTACAATCTGTCAAATTTCCTTAACAGATTTTCAACTTTATCGCTACAGCATATAGTTAAAAAATTATTGGAAAAGTTTCCTATTTCGGCTTTCCTGATGTGCTGACGTCTATACTAGACTTACGAGCACTATCAGTTAAAATATGAACGGGGTAACTTAGATACTTATTGAAAATCAATCTTTCTTCATCATCACATCACTGAGCTTGACGTCAGCCACGCACTTATAATGCAAATCTTTTTCGCATCGCCTTTATTCTAAGGATAAGCCAGGAAGCATGTTCTTTTTTTTCTTCGTGGGAAATCATCAAATGACCCCTCCCGCTAAGGGTGCAGCTTTAGGGAGTGTCAGACTCCTACTGACTAAAACCTACTATGTTCCTTCGGGAGGTCCCTGTGTGCCAGGGCCACGGTAACTCTTGCGAACAAACCGCAGCCCAGGCAGAAGGCAGCATGTTCTTCAATTAATTTCAATTAATCTTCAAAACCCTCGTATCTAAATATTTTCACAAAATACACAGGTACTTCGCAGAACCTTAGATTTGCGTTTGAACACAACATTGTCGCAAGACGTACATAGTGGCCACAGGAGCCATACAATAAAGCTATTACATGCGACAGTCGTTCCCATGGTTACAGGAAGCCGTAAAATGTGGATGCTGGAGCTGTGAAGGAAACGACAAAATAATTGAGATTACAAGATAAACACGCCAAACTTGTTTTAACATAAGTAAACGATTTTTTTTTTAATTCATTAAACCATGAGTAGGTTAAGTTTAAGAAAAAAATATGTATGTAATAGAATACCTACGTGATATATTTAAACTCCGATTTTAATCATGTGACTTAGCGGAATATGTCAACGATAATGATAGGTATGAGCGCATAAGTAGGTAGGTATTTTATTTACTGAGTATTGAGTGATGATCTTTACTTTACTATAAGATTTCAATTTAGCCTGAGTCATCAAAAGCAATCAGAAGATGTGGAAATCTTAATTAAGATTTTTAATTATTTCTCATCGTCATCAAAAAAACCTAGTACAGTAAGTACAGATGCCAGCACATCGAGCTATTACTATCTGTCTTTAATAGATTTTCAACTTCATCGCTGATGTACATATACGGTTCAAATTTGATTGGGAAAATTTGACAATTTCAGGTAGCTTGATGTGCTGGCGTCTATACCTTCAGTTTTTTTTTAAGTTCATAAAAGCGTATTGTAATAAATATAATATTTATTTCTTAACCGATGTTTAGCTAGAACATTCTACCTCGGTAAAATCGCTTTCCCTTCACATTTAAATATTCTAAACTCCATTTAAGTTAAGCTCCAAATGTTTAACATGCAACTCGATTAAGCTTATCGCTTAATACTTTTCCATCCCAAGTTATGAACATCTAAACATGTAAACGTCGTGTCGTGCATTGCGCAAGAGACGCGGATTAGAGGCGTGGAGCGTCGTGCGCGCGCTGGCTAGCGCGGTGGTCCAACGGCGAAGACTTCATTGCACCACATTTTAATCTCGCTGATGATTCACTGCATCCTAAAAACTTTGATAGACATGCTGTTATTTTTACAAAAAATAAACAAATGATTTAGTTAATAATTGGCTCCATAAATTGATGTTTTAATTGGTCACATTGATTCTGCCTACTTTAGAGACCTAAATTATTGCTCATCCTCCATCATCCGTCGTATATCTTCTTATTACACCCTTTACGGCCAGTTTCACAGGTTGCTGATAAGTTCCAGATAGTTTATCTAGCAGATAATTTCATACAAATTCTGTTCCATTTTTTTAATTTATGAGGTAGATAGTGGCTATCCGTAACCTGTGAAACTGGGCCTTAGTATTCTGGTTGAACTTTTTATAGGATGAGGATATAACCAATATTCCCCAAAATAATTGAATATTACCTTATCGGTGTATTTGTAATTTTTTCTTAAGTAATCTCCTGACCATGATGAAGCAATTACTTTAAATTGCATGTCGACATTAATTTATTATTACTACGATGATGACCATAAATAGTTCGCTGATTAAGTTGTTGTTCGAAACGTATTAAATATCTAAAGCTGCGGTGTTCTAAAGAAACGTAGATAACAGATGCCGTGACCGACAGATCTACGGAGCCAATTTAGGAATTCCGGCGGGCTACCTAATCATTATATTTCATAGAACACGCACAATTTCGGTTGGTTTTTTCTCTACCGCGTTTCGTTCCACAGAAATGGTCAACTTTACTTGAAGTGGTAATAATTAGGGGTACGTAAGTCGTACGTGGAAGGCTTGCTACATGTAATTGGGACCACCCGCGGAGCCCTGGGGCCGCGCTGCCGGCTCGCCGGGTAAAACAATGCATTATGCGAATTTAGAGCGCGCTCTGATTAGATAATATCGTCATAACCAATAACAGTTTCTTTTGAATTGCAATTGAGCAATTTTCTGCGCTCGCGCATGCAGCTGCCGTCCGGATTATGTTGAATTTCTTTGTAATACTAAGCAGTTTTAAAACATTTGCATTTTCTTTATCATATTGATGGAAATAGGTTTCTTATGAAAGGATGTGGATGTAGACAACAATTCTACACTATCGTCATATAAAAGATACCATGGATAGAAAGGTTCTCCTTCGCCTTTGTTTGGGATATTGCTACTTCAAAAACTATTTTTTTTTTCATAATAACACACAAATACTTAGGAGCAATTGTAGAGTTAGGTTCGTATTAGGTATCTAATTTTCTAACGCCTAACATAGAAGACTTATGTAGTAATTTTCCAAAATTAACTTTCCCTTTTACAATAAAATAATAGTTTTTCCATATCACACCACATGCTCTTAATTATATTTTTTGAAGACATTTCTTCGACGCGCAGCCCCTGTATAAAAAGTACTGTGACCACAAAACCGCAGTTGTCCAACTTTGAGCTGCGCATGAGTTTTGTAAGGTAATTGACTCGAAACGACATAACCACAAGACACAAAAAATAGTATCAGGGATATCGCTTCGAGTGATTTGAAAAGAAAGAAAAAATAAATTAAAGCAGTTAAGAAATATTAAGTATAAGGTCAAGGAACAAACAGAATATAAATATTTAGTAACATTCACATCAGTAGGTATTCAAGAAAAAAACTTACATAGGTACTCGCAGTTGTCAAAAACATCGTAAGAACCATTTGTTGAAGTTCCTCCGTGTTTCGAAAGGCACGTTAAATTGGGTGGGTCCCGGCTGCCATTTTGGCCTTCTTTGGCAGTCGTTACGGGTAGTCAGAAGCATGAAAGTCTGACAACCAGTCTTACCAAGGGATATCGAGTTGCCCAGATAAATGGGTTAAGGAGGTCAGATAGGCAGTCGCTCTATGTAAAACACTGGTACTCAGCTTCATCCGGTTAGGCTGGAAGCCGGCCCCAACAGAGCTTGGGAATGAAATGCCAGGCAGATGAAATGAATTAAAAAAAACATCATCATGTCTTAAAATTTTCTTTTATATTAAGTTCACTTTCATGTTGCGGTATAATTGTACATATACGTAAGAGTCTAACCTGAAACCACAAATTCAGGAGAAATGAACCTAAAGAAGGTCATAATCATGGCACGTTGATGCACAATAGGTACAACCTGCACCTTCCATAAGTTCGTAGGTGGCAACTAAATGATACCTACATGCAATGAGTTTTTAATTATGTTACCACAATAATGATAACAACGTTGTGTGGCGTAGGAGTGGACCACCCAACCTCGAGCCGTAGGTGTTGTTAACGGCGAAAATAAAAATTTAAAACTAGTTTGCTATGTCATAAGCTTCTTTTAGAAAAGTTTCTTTTTATATCAATCTCTACTCTATTTAACTCAACTCAAAATTGGAAACAGGCTGCTAAATCAGCACTTTTGGAATGTGAAAATAAATCATAGCCCTCAAAATAACCACCCTTCACCACCCACTTCCTATGTGTTATTGCTGATAAGAAGTCGCGCAATTAACTCACCAGCTAAAACAGAACTAGCTTAACAAAATGATCTTAAGTATAAGGTTCTGTTTTTTTCCGTGTTTGGTTCGGAACTCTGAAATGTAGGTGTTTTTCTATGCAGATTCGATTTGAACGCTATTTTGCGATTCTAATATTATGTTAATTATCTATATTATTATTAGGCTGTATTATAATTTCTATGGTAAAATTCTTCAATAAACCCGCCACATTTTCACACGCTTCTCAAAGCAACGGACGTAGCTCTCAGGATATATACCGTCGAGTGCTAATCCTCGAGCACCTCTCGACGGTCCCTGAGTTAAGTGGCTCCATGGTTCCGTGGCTCAGTGGCTCTCATTCCTAAGTACTCGTACGTGATCTTTTCGCGAGAACGGATTTGCGAACCCTGGGAAAGGAAGTGCTGAGTTGCATAACACGGTTGGTGGTAAAATCCGCAAAAAAATGTTTCCGCTGCTTATTAAGGAATTTTGTACTTTATAGTCCACTTTGGATGTACTTAAAGTCATAAAAATCCAAGTGGTGTATTCATTACATGCTCTTTTGTAAAATGCCGTAAGTAATTCTTCATTCAAGATACTCCTATTCCATTCTGTCCGTTCTGGTAAAGACAATGTTCAGTATAATTAATTCTATGTAATTGTCATGTACATATTTAAACCTAGGTTCCGCCAGTGGTTTCACCCGCATCTCGTGAGAACTACTTCGCACACCTGGAGAAAAAGTTTATATATAGCCTTCCTAGATATAAGGCATTCTGGGAGAATTTTCAAATCGGACCAGTAGTTCCTGATATTAGCGCGTTCAAGCAAACAAGCAAATTCTTCAGTTGTGCAATATAAGTATAGAGCATCTTCTAATCATTTATGTCACATTTTTTTGATGAGAAATTAGAAGAATATTGGCTTTCCCGTATTTTAACGTAATCAGATCAAAGCTCTCATATACAAACTGATTACTAGCACAAATCCAGGTACCTACAACAGAGCTAAGTCATAAGGTACAGAAGCCAGCACATCAAGCTACTGCAATCTGTCAAATTTCTTTAATAGATTTTCAACTTAACTGCTGAAGCAAAGTTAATTGGGACAATTTGACAGTTTCGGGTAGAGGTCTTGATGTACTGACGTCTGTGCCATTTTAAATAGCATTTTCTCTTAATTGATTGAAATATTTTAGCCATCCGTGAAATATTTATTCAGACCAGAGCAGCTGCGCATATGACCAACATCTAAAAATTAATTCTTAAGGAATTTGTTTCCAATTCAGCTACAATGTAGGTATTCTTGACACTAGAGCATTCTCGAGCTATGTAGTTAGGTACTTAGAAATGCGCATCTGCCTAGGTTACCTGTATCTGGTACAAGCAACTACATATTTAGTTACAGCCGTATCGTTAAAGTGCTTATTAATGGTTTCACTGCTACAGCTAACGCAGGTTGGTACTAACTCGTTTGTATATTATGTACTTACTGATGTTTTAGGTTTATACATATTATTTCTGCGGTCAAATTCATGACTTCCTTCTATTTGGGAAGTCGGATAAGAACTGCTTAGCGACGCGGCTTCGCAAGAATTTGCGAATTGTTTCGCATCGCGCATGTCGCGATGTTAGGTCATACTTGGTGTATTTTCATTCTTTACCTATGTATATCAGAAGCTAAGGTCAATTTGACACTAGTATGAATAAAATATCTCCGGACTGGTTGACGGTCGTCAAAGGAATGATAACCCGAATCGTGGGAGATCCTCGCGCAAGAAATCGGATCGCGACAATTTGCATCGCAGTTTCGCGGATTTGTGTTTAAGCCTTTATAGGTGTAAATTCTAGTCAATAGGACTACAGGTAATCGTTATAGTGGCATTTTTTACTCCTTCAGTCAAAATGCTCGTTGAATTAAAGTCGGGAATTAATTTAGCCGAAAATAGGGAAGGGACTAAAGAATTCTTGACAATAAAAACGAAGTTTAGAAAACAGAAAATTTATTGCAATTTTGTAAAATAAATACAATTAAAATCCTTAAAATAATTGTACAAAACGAAACAAAATACAACAATTATACTTATCAACTAAGCTTTTTTATGTAATTCAATAAATTATTCGTTTTTATTCTAAAATACTTTGTACGAATTTCCATAGTTATTAGAACGATGCAATACACTTAAACTAAATTATGAACTAAAGCTATTTACAACTCTTGTACTAAGTCTAATAATCTCACTTTGGTAAACTGTGGTTAATGAGTTTCTTCTCTTACAGTAAAACCTATTATAAGTAATTATTTATCTACTTATTCTAAAGAAAAACTGGAAAAATTGTGTGGAAATATAAAATGCTGGACCAAAAAAATTCAAATTGAACTTTAAAACTCAATCAAAAATTGCATTTGAAGAACAAGCTCTTGAACTCAACACTCAGAATTAAACACAGACAAAGTCACACACACACACGCAAGCGTATATTAATAACAGGCTAATGAACACGTACAAACAAGTAGATCTGAGGTAAATTCTATACTGATTTGAATTATAAATTAAGTTAATTTATTACCTACACACGAAACGGACAATGTTTTTCTCGACTATGGAATTTTGGAGGCGATAGGTGTTAAAAAATCTCCTTTAAAATGGTTTCTATAAGTTCCACCAATGAAACGCTACGACCGCAGTACACAATCGACTGTTTACACTAAAACATGCAAATAACTAATGCAAATAATTAAATTGGCAAGTCATACTTCGCAAATTTACAATGCCTTGTTACTCGAATTGCTAACAACGCATCGTGTAAACGTTTACAAGAACATACCACAAACATGTGTACGATTTTACGAAGGTAAGTAAACTAAGCACGGAGAAAATTAAAATCAACATTAAGATCAACGGCGATTGGTATTCTGCGCAGTAACAATTGATGCATTATACATTAGAACATGATTCGGGTGACGAGACATGACTTGGACGTCTGCGGGATGCATACAAAGTCCTCCATGACACTTGTATGAGGAGATATATGGGCAAGCCGTGACGTCACCGTATGCACGACCCGCGCAGAACTGCCTTAGATGTTCTGTGCAAACTGCGCACTTAATGGCCGATACACAGCTGTCGCATGCGCATCTTATTAAGGCTGTATCTTACAAATTAGAATAAACTGGTATGGGGAAAATATTGCATGGGAATTTTATACCTGTACTGGCTATGGATGGTTTTATTACAAACGTGAAGTTATTTACATTGAATTCAAAGACTGAGTATAATTTTTATATCATTTTCGAAAAGTGATGATGGTGGCTGTACTAAAATGGTTTGACATAAAAGTGAAAAACACAAACTTTAAATGTAGAAGATATTTAAAAGTACAGAACGTCATTGTAGTAGTCAGAACGGCATGATGATTTGCATTGAATAAGACAGATGAGTAACAATCTAATCAAATCCGGGTCACTCCCAATAATCAGTATTTTTTGCAGTAACGAAAGTTTTAGTAAAGTTCAAAGTTTGTTTCTGATAAAGAAATTTCCAAGAAATCTTAGAGACCGTTTGCCATCGAGTCGTTAAAAAAGTAAAAGTCATATATTTTTACTACTAGATACTGTAACCATCGTTTTCATAGTCATGATTTTTTTCTCCTAAGAGTCATTAAAGTATTTCATTCACGTTGCTCTGATTTGATCTTGCGTTGCCAGTTATGGGACCAGTTCCTCTTCATTGCTAAGCAGATACACGTTACTGAGAAACCAACAATACACGCATTCGTTTGCCTTCGTACTACTTTACGAGCCCATCTACGCTCTCAAGATTTTAAATGAGATACTTCGAAAAAAAACGGTTTCGCGGTAAAAGAGATACTACCTCAATCGTCGCGTGTGAGGTTGGGATCGAACGAGGAAAAACACGTTTGAGTACTTAGTAAAATGTTGTAATGACGAGTGTTGACCAAAAATAAATGACGATTAACCTGGAAATAGACCGACAACTCACTCAATCATTACTGACACCCCCATAATTTCTCATACTAGAACTGACAGTCGTCTCTCAAAGCAAACTCCCACTTAAAAAAATAAAACGGATGTCAAAGAAAAATATCAAAAGATGTTCTGAAAAAAATCTGGCATCCCATACCGCATATTTGTAAAACGTTAACCAACGCCCTACATCAGTTGGAACGATTAGTGCCGCCTAACGGATTTAGCCGCGACTGTGTCATTAGAACAGCTACTTCCCTAATCCATACTACACATCTCATGCTCAGCCCAGCTAACACTATCCTTTTCACGTCTATCGACAAAAAGAGAGACACAAGAATTTCTCTTTGACGTAAATATGTGAGGATGATGGTGTTACCGGAACAGTCGTTAGATCAATCTGCGTGGCGCTACATCGGGAACAGACCAGCATTTGTCACCGGACCACCGGCGCCGCCGTATTTATAGCGACGCCTGCGCAGCCCGTGGGCGGCGATACATCCACTCTCATATTAAGCCAATAGTTAAAATATAAACAACAATCTACATAATTACCCTTGATTCCCTCACGATAGCCTTAAACTAACTAATACTGTTTTTACAAATGTACACTATATTGTATTGTACTTCAATTCAACACCTTAGCCTAAATTATTTATATCTGGAAACACTACAGAATTCATCTAATGTAGGTATAGTCTCTTCTATGGCAGTGTCCTTATAACAAAGTTCGTATTGTACACTTTCAGCTATTAGACGCACTTCATCATCTATCACGTAATGAAGCTGTAACTGGACACGCACATGAGCGCGATGAGTGCGGACACTCGTACAAGGTTCGCGGCACTGACTTGCACTACTTCTTCCACAGGGGGCTTCTTGTGTTTCTCCCCGTGTCTATCGTGGTTCTTTGTGTGGTTCTTCATCTTATGGTAGCATAGCCTCGCTAGGTTGTTCTGCATTCTTGGGCAGTCGTAATCGTTGCCGTCGCATTGGCACGCGGTTAACGCTGCCGCTTTCTCCTGCTTTCTTAAGATTTCTATGGAGTTGAGGCATTTGTTGGAGCACTTTCTGCCTCGGAACATGGACCGGCAGAGTCTGTGGTAGTACTGTAGTGCTGTGGCGCATTGGGCATCGGCAAGGCAGATGAGTTGCGACAGACTGCAGGAAGAAGTCGCGTTAGCGGCTCCCTTCATCACTTGGGGTCGACAGATGTCGATGCGTTGTTTCGCCTCCAGACAGTATTCGTCTTCACATTCACACTGCAACAAAAAGATACTTTCATTTAGGTTCTGTTGTTATAGCCCAAGAAAATAACATGACGAACTGTTAAGGTAAGAAAATCATGTCGATTCTGAAAGGTGAAAACCGTAAACTTAATATAATTAAATACATATTTATCTCATTACTTTGTTGATAAAATGCATACACTAACAATATGGATGAGTAGGCGTTCCTTATCAAATGCTCCAACCTACATGACTACATCCAACGCTCTTTATCCACGAACTGCATTCAAGACTATAAAAAACACGTTATACACAAGAAATCTATTAATAATTCAATGTAATAAAGTTTTAGGGAAACTCGTAAATCCTCGCGGTCCATGGCGCATAATAATAACATTCAACGAACGTAAACTACATTTTACGACACCAAATATTCCGGAATCCATCCACTATCAAAACATGGCGTTATTTAAGAAATTTATAAAGACACACCTTGTACAAATAACATTAATTTAGTCTAAAATTGCCCATTATCATAAGCTCAATGAAATCATTAAGATGGGGAAGATTATGTGACGCTTTAAACAAATGGCCATGCGCCTTAATGACGTGCATTAACACGACAATTTACAACGGCAAACGGAGGATCACAGAACACATAAGAATGCACTCATGAATGGCTAATACCGTATAAAATTGCAGTCTTGCTCGGAACGAAGCGGAACGACCTCGGAAATTGGCAGTTGCTTCGTTAAGATGCAACAATCGTTACGCTCTCAAATTTAAGGTCAATTTACCGGATATCTAGCTCGGATTAATGAAGACACGGCCGCCCGTCTTACGCTTAGTTTTTGTGAGAAGGCAACACCTGCGCAAGAGTCGACGCTGCGGTAGGTCCCGATCAAGACGTCAAATCTCAAGGCTGTACGCGGCCGCTCCTTTGCTCTGCCTTTCGATATACATTGCCCAACGTAGTACCCGTAATCACACTCGCTACTACGATATAATTAAAGGTTTGACCGGTTTGAGTTCAAAATGCTGCTTTATATATGCGTATCATAGTGTACTAACCATGATACAGAATATGTAAACGATAATGCTTACAAAAACGCACCTGCTTTAAGTATAAACAAAAATTAATGGATATTTATATCGATAGTACGAAAGTAGTCCTTAAAAATCGTTTAATTACAAATGCGCAAGATGCAAAGAAATTCGAATATGGTGTAATGTTTTCTGTAATTTAGTGCGAGGTGCACCTGCGCCGCTGGGGGGTCCAAGAGCATCAGATAGGAACGCACACTGTTGATACAACTGCCAATACTGAAATGAATACAATTTCATTACTGCGTTGACAGAAATATTTAGTACAAAGTGATACTGTCAAAGGTAAGCTGGGAAGTCTATTCTCTTATGTTTTTTTTCCATTTTAAATTTATTAATACTTATCACATAAAATTTAAGTATGTACCTACATACTTAAATTTTATGTGATAAGTACATTATGAGTCCCTATCTATATGCATATAAATTAAACATAAAATATGGATTAAAAATTGAAAAAATATTATTAATAGTAAAAAAAAGGATACGGATACATACAGCAGGCTTAGCATGGCAACCGTAGAAACAAGTTTTGTTTACCTGAGAATGGACATAATGACAGAAAAGTGACAGATTGACGTAAGATTTCCTTTGACATTTTTTGAAGACATTTTTCTTTTCTTCAATCGACATAAGTTTACAAGTGATTATATGCGAGTAGACAGGTCGCACCATGCTCGGGCAGAAGACATGTTGACATTAACAGAAAGAGCTTTGTCTTTTCTTGACAGAATAGATATAGAATTGCCATGCTAAGCCTGCAGATAAATCCAAAAATGGAACAGAATTTGTATGAAATTATCTACTAGATAAACTATCTGGAACTTATCCATAACCGGTGAAACTGGCCCTTAGAATTTTCTTGAAAATAATCTACTAACATTTCTTGTTCTTTAACTACCGGACGGAAATTAGCACTCCTATGTCTCATAATTTATGTACATTGTAACATAAACAAAGTAGAGATAATAAAGATTACAAAAACTGTTTGCTTACAATAAAACTATTGTCTATTCTCAGATAATTTGCTGTTAGCAGTCGGCTGATTAACTGAAAATCATTTTACAGCCAGTAAATTACGATAACGTGCTGCCTATGTCAATAAAATTATTTAATTGGGTGTAGGACGTTTCAGTTGTTTCGTAATTTTATGATGATAATTTCTGTAATTTCAAGTAACGGGATGGTTTTCTGAGTTCTTGCAAATGATGTGTGTAATATTTTTGCCACTTTACTGTTGTGTTTATGCGTATAAGTATACTTCAGATTAATGATGATAGAACTTAAGAATATAATGTGTATTGTGCGTTTCTGAGTCAGGACTATTTCAGTGTACTATTTTTACCTATTTTTATGCCTACTCCCTTTTTTATTTTTGTTAATCAAATATTTAGAAATGTATTAAAATCTAAATAAATAAATACTAATGCAAGAATCCAGAATTTATATTTAGACTACATATCAGCACAGCTCTTCACAGGAACATCGACTGCAAGCCATAGGGCCGCGAGTGTCCAAGCTCGTGTGCATTAGCACCACTTGAGACCACATGTAGCCGTCACGTGTTAATAGAAAGATCAAAATTGTGCATAAACAGTACCATGTTGGTCCGCCTACGATAAGTACTCGATTGAATAACATCGATGCAGACATCTGAATACACTTTGATACAGTGAAGGTTGTATTTTTGAATCAAAGACATAAATAACAATGTGAGTCATTTCAGTATTAGATTTAAAAAAGCATGATATACTTATCAGTATACAGTTAGTGTCTCGGGAATATAATATTTTCATTTAATTTCACCATCTATGTACAGACGTCAGCACATCAAGCTATTATAATCTGTCAAATTTCCTTAATAGATTTTCAGCTTTATCGCTGAAGCATATGGTTCAAAGTTGATTGGGAATTAATTTGACAGTTTCAGATACATTGTACTGTAAGCGAAAGTAGCTACGCAATTCAATCATACCATCTGTTCCAACGATAACAAAGAAGGTGCAACAAGCTGCCACAAACAACCACGTATCGCTCCTCGCGTTCAGTATACAAACATTCAATAAAGCTCATGGAAACAATAATAAAACCAAAATACTCCGTTAATCACATGCCAGAAACACGTGAAGCGATTCGCTCGCGTTCTTCACGCTTTTCTTTCCAGATTCATGAAATCTTTATAGCCCACATAAATGGAGAAGTGAGCAACACCACTGTATTCTAAATTGAAATTTTTGAATACTCAATTCCATCTTTATTCTTTGCCGCTATCTCAATTTTTATTTGCAATCAGCGCAGCGTGTTTTCTTCTTTCTGACTTCTATCTTACTGTCTGTCATCTCACAAATTACATTATTTCTAGACATATCGACTTTCTCGCAATATATCCATATCGTTTCTTTGGCCGTCTTCTTCTTCTATATACATCCACGTTCATACTCAAAACCTTCCTCACAACATGATCCTCATTCCTCGCATCACATGCCATGCTACAGTAGCCGGATTCCACATCGTTTTCATTTACCAGAGCCACTTTTAAACTTCCTTTTCTATTATCATTACTCACTTTGTCAATTCGCATCACACCATACTATACTACCCAAATAATACTATACTCAAATTCAAATATTAGAATTTAAATTTTAGGTCTGCTTTGGTGAACATAAATCCTGATTCACAGAAACATGTTTTAAGTAATTCTGTACATCGCCAAATGAATAACAATTTTATAATGGTGTTGCCAGAAACCAATAATGTTAAACACGGTGTTAAACATTTTCTTATGAATAACCATGAAATAGCAACATACACACAATGCAATCATACTTGTTTGACGGACGAGGCTAGCACATAACTGAACTTGGTCGGACGTGCTAGGTACCAAGTCAGTCCACGAACGAGGTCGTCAACCGCGACCCTCGACGTTCCTTCGTGTCGGACAAATCTGCCCACAACGTCTAAATTAGATTTTATTGCGGGGCGTCTGCTACATGCACCTTTACATAACCAAGTAAGCAAGACCCCTGTACACCCAATTTACTTTACGAACTACGGTTTATAACTTACTGGTCGTATCCCCAATTGAGTGAGGCATAAGCTGTAAACAGCTGTTATGAGGAGTAATTGTGACAAGTCTGAACTTTGAATAATCAATCCGAATAGATTCACACTGCAGTTTATAAATGGATGATGATTGCACTTTACTAGCGCTCGTTTAGATGATGGGTTTTAATAAAGAGGTTTGATGGCATAGAGTTCAACTCATGTTTGTATGTTTGGCTCATGGGCTTATAACTTATAACGTTAGTTGAAGGCAATTTAAGTTCATGATATGATACCAATTAGCAAAACAAAAGAACTGATGATCCCTACACATCTAAAGTTGTTATGAATATGGATCAGAAAATATGAGTAGGTATATATAACAAAATAAATACTCTTTTCGCTTCAAATACGGAATTACATTAGTTCACCTTCTAATACAATTTCAGTGCAACGCGTGGATAAAGATATTCTTTGAAACAATGGTCCATTACCAGGCGCAGTGAATGAAGCCATAGCCTCGGATACATTTCAAGAATATTATTAGTTTGCAAATAGCTGAACAACATTCATGCGCAATATCAGCATGAACAACTATTTCCTTATGGTGTTTAAGAGGTCTAAAAACATAATTATTACGAGTACAAATGCACAGGCACACTAAAATTGAGTGTATCTATAGATTTGCGTATTATGTAGAGTATTTTTTACCGCCAAGTCAAAAAAGGAAGACGTGCCCTCAGCGTCAAGCTGTCTGTCATGTAGTCGTGACGGTGGCGTGCTGGGCACTTTTTGGATTGTCATCTATACGTGACCGTGGCGGTCAAAAGGTTGATGGAACTGAAATTATTTAAACAGAGATGTGATTAAATAAATAATTTTGGCCATAATCTAGAAAGAAACCTGAGAGAGCCTCTATAAACCTCATAACTGCCTAATCTTAACGTTCAAGCTTATAATAGAGAGTGTTTACATCCCCCGGACAGCTAACTTGTCACTACATAATCGTTAAATCTTACAAACTAATGTTGGACATCCGCCAAGGAATCTCGAGGAATATCTTGTAAATCCCATCTTCTCTCTCCAATTCTCTCTTCCAATCCAATCAGAATGTTCTGTATTTTTATGTCACTGTGTTCTTATCTTTAGCATAATCCTACTTATGCATCCATATGTTAAGGGTTATTATTGACCTCAAAAATTACTCAATCATGAAACTATTCAGACTCTATGTCGGAATAACCACTATCTACCGAATAAACTAAAAAATTGAACAGAATTGGTATCAAATTATCTACTAAATAAACTAACTGGAACTTATTCGGAGGTGGTTGAACGGACTCTTAACAAAACTCACATTCATAAGCTCCTTGCCCTCCTCAGTAGAAGTCAAGGCAATGAGCGCGTTCCCACACTCTCTGGGACACGTGCTGGTAGCCGAGGGTTCAGACAGCACCGCTTCACACATCATCATGTAGTTGCCGAGCGCCGCGCCGCAGCCGGTGCGGTACGCACAGCGCGTGCGCGCCTCGTTGCATGACATCGTGCTGCCGACCGCAGCGCACGCGGCCAAGATTGCCGCTAGCAGCCACATCACCTGCAAATAATATTAAACTTAGTATATGTTCTGTGTAGGCTAAATCTAGTGTAGGCTCTGAAAAAAGAGAGGATAGTTCACAAGAGGTACTGCGGTCATAGAATAATTAATTAATTAAATATAAAATATATAGGGTTTAGGTTTGTATTATTATAGGGCTAAGGTGAGAATTCAGCGGATATATGTAGACTGATTCGAACCCAGCGAAAGAACTATTAGGTTGACTTATAATAAGAGATGTAGTATTTGTAAGTTGGGAAAACATCCTGTAAGCCCTATGAAGTAATTATTTTCGAATATTTTATATGGTTAATGTATAGCTAATGACCCAGAATCCCTCGATTCAAATTATGACCCGATGGTTTTCGAAGAATGAAGCTGTCACAATTCATGACAGACCAATTCATATCCTTTTATGGTAACTGTCACTCAGAGAAGACAACTACACAAGCTCATTGCGCAAACAATCTCAATGTGTAAGTACAATAAACAAAAAAAAAAATAAGTATGCTCAAGTCGCAGTAAAAATGCAAATTCAGCTTTACAAACTACTACAACAATGTATCGACAATGAAGCTGTATCTACACGAAAACGTTCGTACTGTCTGCATGTGTCAGCATCTCTCGGCATCCCTCAGTATCTGTCGGCTAGTCTCGCGCTTACTTGGTCTTGTTCTCGGAAGGTGGCCGGCCGCTTAGTAAACAAACAGAATCGCGTCACGTCCACTCGTCACTCGCTACTAACTTACACGTTTACCGTAACATTGGGATAGGGTTGGCGGGTGTTAGTCGGACGTTAGAGTGGACTCATAAATCCAAAATATTTTTTTTTTATAAATCTGAAAGACCATAATTTCGAGGCCTAAAATTTTATAATTTATATTGCAAGTCAAACAAACTCAATTGTAAGAGCCCGAAGAGCCCAGATTTTCCTTCTCACAGTAGCTGACGAGATTCATATATAATTTATTTTAATTACAAATAAATATTTTACATAGAGGCCAGGATTTTCTTATTTGAACAAAATATTAAATTCTTCACAATAATTAACGTGACAAACAAAACACCAAACTGAATGCTATCCACAAAAAATTAAAAAGGTTTTTTCTGGCAACCCTAAGCGTAAAAGCAAGAGCATAAAGGTCGTCGTACGCCGAAGAGTCCCCAATGCAAAAAGAAAACAAACTGACAACTTAAGATGTCCACCACTCCGGCGCGGGCGCAGGAGCGAGTGTTACATTACAATAACAATTGTTACCTGCATTTAAACGTAACCCTTATTTACATACAAATAAAGACTACGCCGCAGTGGCTATAGATAAGCAGCGCATCCTACGTGAGCTGTTTGCTTTAGTAATTCAATTAGATAATAGAATTAAAATCAACTTCAATATTTGACTAATACTTGCATGTTTTTTTGAATGGGCGCGTTTGACTATTCTTAATTAAAAAAATATTTTAGCTGCCCACGATTCTCTGAAGTTATTCTTTTGTATCATCACGTATTCTTGACGTACCATGAATCCATGTACGCTCATAAACTTTTCGTATCACACTATTTCATTGTGTCAATGTTTATGCAACGGCTCAAACCCGCTCGGCCGGAGAGACCAGTATGAAAGTGTCGTTGCCATAATAGTATCATTATAGTACGCGATTCGTGCAGTTGGCACTAGAAGGCGCATTCCGAAACCCAGGTCAGTTCTAGGTAAGAGATTGTGTACGCGAGATGACGAGGACTAATGGACTGGCCACGGCAAGATAAAATCAAACGTCAATATTACACAAACGGAGTCGTGTAGCTGACGTCGTGACGACTAACCCAACACAATATCTTTGGCACCAAACTCGGAGCTGACGTGGTAAACATTATCTAAATCAAAATCCGAGAAAGGCATCGCTGCGACATTTCAACAGCCGTAATCCAAACGGCGAGCGGTTAGCGGGCAGGTGTGAAAAGCGTCAGTAATTGGTTGCACACAATCCTGACCGGCATAGCGACACACTTGAAAAACGTTTCACCATCGAAATACAACGTAGCTTGGATTTTGTTCAGAAATTTGAAGACTACAAATAAATAGTAAATCATATTTTAACGTTAAATGCCTTTTTTATCATGGGAAATCATCAATTTTATAGAAGGAGTGTCAGACTCTTTCTGACTAAAACCCACTATGTTTCTTCTGGAGGTATTCGTGTGCCAGGGCCACGGTTACTATTGCGATAAATCCACAGCCCCAGCGGGCCACCAGTTTTGCTAACTCTTCGAGGAGCGCGTGGAACAGAAACCGTCTACATATGCCTTCAACTACAAATTACTGAAAAATAACTTAAAATTCCTGTAAATAGTACACTATTTTCCGCAATATTCAAAACACAAACCAACTATAAATCCATAGACTCTTAAATCAAACATAACTCATGTTAAAGTATATTCTAAGACGTTTTAGCATAAACGTAGCATGATATAGTGCGGCCGGGGCTGCGCGCCGCTCTAACCACAAACACAAACAAGTCGTGTTCCCGCGCAGCTCATTATTGCATGTCGTTAGGCGCCAACTACGAGGACAAATAGCTACCGAACATGTTCACAGACCATGCCTGCTTACGAAGAATTCCATAAAGCGCTAATTCTGTTATGCAAACAGACCAGGCCATTTTTGCGTAGTTTAAGTAGATTTGAGCTGTAAACATTCTATCCGACAGATTAAGGCCTGCATTTTCTGCAAGCGGATATTACCTTTACTAGGCTATAACTTCGACTGGAGTATGTTTAGTTGGCTCTATTTATGGCCTGTTAAAACCTATTTGGATCTTGTTCAATACAACTTTTCCTTAGCACCTATTTTCTAACACAGCAAACACACAGAGAAATACAAAACATTTGACCCCACTTAAAGCCTTTAAAAATAATTTCTAGCTTCCGTAACCCCAGCACCATCAACAAGGCTTTTCATTTGACTTCCAAGTTCAACAGACAATCAGACACCATAATTTAACGGTAGATGTTAGGTTCGTTCAATTGATTTATTATCTCTTACACTATAACTAATGATGCGGAGTATATTCCTCTTAACAAATGTCTGTAGTGCTGATTTACGATCCACGTTTTTATGGAGTCGGCTATAGAAGTATAAAGTCGTCTCACGACACATTAACTTCGAATATAAATGATCGTATTAAACCGCTTTCTAAAACTTGTACGTCTAGTATGGAGTTTATACTCCGTGTTTATTTGACAAATACTGAATATAGAGATAGTGGAGTTATGGTTAAATTGGAGACACGAGTTATCTATATAACTACCGATTTTTGCTTAGGAACATAGATTGGTATAAGCAATATTTTTCAAGTAGCTATTGTTAGTATTAAACACATTTTCAATATCCGAGAAAACAATCACGATACAGGTATATTACATCCTACATGGAAGCAATGAAACCAGTTTTGATGAGTCAATATGATGGTAATTGCATATAAATAAAAGGCTTCTATTAACTTACTTGGATTCAGCCTCCGAGAAAACATTTTCAAAGTATTTATAGAATTCGTGTTTAACCGTATTAAAATGACTGCGATAGCAAGTTGTAAATCACATTACACTTTACGATCATTCCATTATTAAATCTATCAACAACACGGCTCGGTGCAACGTCCGTAATAACTAATTGAATATTATAAACAACATTCATTGAACACTTCACTATCGTTATTTGTCCCATTAATACTAAATCAAACTAAACAAACTTGCGTAACTATAAAATGGACTAATTACAAGAAAACAAGTGATTTAGATAAGGTATCTGGTGTTTCCGATGTGTGCATTGCGCTATCATAACGACCAATATTGTTAGACCTCTTAATTGACCCGCGCGAAATTATCTTTCAATGAATAATAGGACACTTGAAGTGTCAATTCATATTGGATTATTGTTTTGAGATTGTGTGCACTTTGTGGCGTTACTCTTTTATTTGACCATTTTCCTTATACAGCAGATTTAAGTCAACAAATTAGTTAGCCTGGGATAAACCTCTTTGAAAAGCCCTTTACTAACTAACAACCTCATTAGTTGTTCCATCATAAGGTTGAGTAACGCTTAGCGCGATGGATCCGATGAGTGACCATCTTTACATGACGAGTTCTTCGTCTTTTGGAAGGCAAATTAAATTTTTATCTCGAGAGATATTTGTAGATACATTTTTGGCAGTTGTTTCGTGTTGTCAGAAGCAAAAAAAGTCTGATAATGAGTCTAACTGAAGGGTATCGTGTTGCCAGATACCTGGGTGAAGGGATGAGGTAGGAGGTCTCTTAATAAAACACTGGAACTAGATTGTTTCTTTAAATCAAATGATTTTTTACAGATCCTCTCCTACCATCAAGTGAGAATAGTGTTCAAACAGTCATAAATAAAATCAAATAAAAACAAATATATTCAATGTCAAAATAATCCTATTCTAATTTTTTATTCGCCACGTTGTATATAAAATGTAATGTCGAATCTAATATGTTTCTGCCACCGCGTAAATATATCAACTGAACATTTTACCAGTATTATATTATTGAACAATTTCATATGTATGCATGTTACATTTTCAGCACGAACAAGCTACTAGCTAGTAGAGTGTATTAAAATTAGTATTTCTCAGAATCTGTATTGGCCTACATTTAGACAAGGATCTATTCTTATTGAAACAGTTCCGGCAACAGGCACCAAAATAGACTTAAAATGTATTCTAGCTTTATATTCAAATTTATTATTTTTTTCTTAAAAGTAAATTGATTTTAATACCATGAAAAGCCTCTGCGTGCATAATCGTTTATTCTGTAGTCTCCAAGCAAACGTGATTATTGTTATCTGAAATTTAGCGCGTTCGTCCAATGTCATAGTTTTGTAAACTCTTTGCCAACACTTTAATGAGGTTATCGCTAATTGTTTGTCACCCGATTAACGCTATTGTTGGCCCTGGAGATAAGGGTTGTGAAAATACCGACTTATTAAGAATTGCTCAGAAATATTGCCCGTATCAGATAATTATGATTTTTCCCTATGCAAATTCCAGGTCCTATTTTCCCCAAAAAAAAAAATATGACAAAAAAGTTAATGAATTCTTTTTAGGCAGCCTAAACACCTCGTCAGTCAGACACATCTTGTAATGAAAAAACGGAATAGCAACTCTAGCATTCGCTCAACAAAGTGCAAAATCGTATAATCTACAAAATCCGTTACAAAAATATCATACAATGCAAATTAATAATCGCGAGTGGCAGTTCTAAGTAATAGTCGAGGCATATCCTCGTCAAATGCTGCTCGTTGCTTCAGAGAACGCATGGCAACAAGACACCGACACACGTATGCGATGCAAGAACACGCATGCAAGATGCAAGAACATGATGCACCTATATTTATTGCGTTTTTAACTACTTCCATGCATTCATACGATCTTGAAGTTTTCTTAGTAGCCTTTATATGATCTTGACACAACTGTCGATGGTATCGTATAAAATCTTGTAAAAATTAAAGTATTTTTGAAAAGAATATACACTGTTCAATATAGGACAATCACTAAATTTGTGAAGTCCGCTGTAGAGATGAAATTTTAGCCAAATATCATGTCTCTTTCTCATACTCATACATACGCAATTAAAATGATTACTAGTCCACCGACGAAAACTATTAATAACAATCACTATAATACCGTGATAATGATATTAATAATGTACTTAATGTCAATTGATTTATTACACATAAAGTATTAAGCTTCTTAGATTAAATATTATTTATATGGTAAGTTCAATTATCATTGGACTATGTGTATTTCGTGCTTGATAATGATGAATATGACGTATTATTTTTAGCTATTATAAAAAATATTTAACTTAATGAACATTTTAAAACCTTTATGAACAAAAAGGTTTCTTTTGTTAACCCAGTCTTATTATAGCTCTCCGAAGTGGCAGATTATGCGGGCAACACTAAAGTTGTTTGCTTTCACACAAATCTCGTGTTACCAGTATAATAAATCATACAAATCAATGGGGCTCTCAACGAGGCGTAATCCTAAGCTGCGTTTGAATATATTCGCAGGATTCTGAGCTTGTTATTTAGCTCAGTTGATGACTCAGGGTCTAATGCTATGTTAGATCTGAAGAGCGAATGCATTGATACACAATGAGAAGTCCACGTGGCTGTTTACAACCAAATTGATTTTGAAAATGGGTATGAAATAGATGGCAATAGTACTCAGTGAGGTATTCCTCATTCACCGTTTGGATTTAATACAATTTCTGGCCAGTATTTACAGTTTTTAGATGGGTGATAAAAAAAACATTCAAAGTAGGTAATATACATACATAGATGCATACGTACTATGGAGATACGTATAAATATAAGTTAATTCTGGCATTCGAGTAAAAAACAAGGATGGAAATATACAAAATTAAGGGATAAATAAAGAGAATAAACACTTGGTACATCCCCAATATTGAATCAGTTGGAAGAAACTTATATTGTTTGTAACTCCACGAACGGAAGCAAACTGATTGGCTCCAATCCAAAGGACGTCCGGCTCAACACCACTCGAGTACTTGTTTTTGCAGTACAGTCCCACGAAAAACGAATCAAGTAACACTTGAAAAATAAACTACGAGTATAAACGTTAAAATAGAAGAATCGAAAAAGTTTGAACATTAAACACGACAATTTTTTTTAACTTGCACAATCTTTAACAATAAAAGAACATCTTAATTCTTATTTCACGCAGGTAACATCGCTTGATCTGCTCGACAGGACAAGGTAAAAATAAATAAAAAAATGAACAGTAGCAAGTAAAAAGGACAAGTCAAAAGGGCCGCAGGTAGCAACTCTTAACACTTTATTATAATAATTATCTAGATGTGCGTTCAAATAGAACACATTAGCTACTAATTCGTATTTCAAAAAGAGAACAGTTTATTGTTCCTTCTTTGCAAGCTGAGTATCTGAATGTAATAATAAAGAGGTTTATTATACCTTAATAAATAATACAAGAGAATGGGTACCTACAGGCTAATATAAAAAAAATGGTACGCTACAGAATTGAGGGAGAAACGAAGTTTCCTGATGTCCCATAAATATAGAAATTCCAGTTTCAAGACTTCTCCGGAATCTACAAATTCATGGGTTTCATATGGTAAGGACACGCCATGTTCTCAGTCATAAATCATTAAAAAGGTCGGTTTGGGAGACAAATTAAGACATGTGGCTTGCAGCTGCAAGGGTCAGAATAGTAATGCGTCGACCATATTTTTTTTTGTTTCTAAATATCGAAATGAATGTTGTTCTAAATCAAGTTCGGATATCATTCGCACGCGTGACCAAAACGAAAACAAAGTTTGAATATAACGCGATCGGTTTTGGTAACGAACCCGATAAAACGGTCGTAACCGCTCAGACGTGTTACCGTTTCGCAACAAGACACCTCGTAAATGTTTTGTTATTCTTTTAAATTCAATAAACTTATTTTTTCCAACAATTTAATTTAAGAACAATGGCGTTGATATTAAACTACTAAGGCGCTTAAATAAAATATTGGTTTTTTTTTCTCATTTCCTTCAGATTACAGTGTCTATCAAAGAAAGTCTTATACAAACAAACGGCCGTATAACTTTCATACAATCACGTGCATTAAAGAGTTGGCTCATGTCATATCATGTCACTATCAAATCATATAAAGCTTATGCAAACAAGCCGAGGAGAAACGTATTGTATACCGGCAATCCCAGATAACACACTCTTAGTAACATAATATCCTTGAAGACTAGTCATTTACTGTTAATTACGAAGGTAAACATAATTCAGAGACAACTGACGCTGCTGAAGCTATCCAATTTCTCGCTTCGTGAAAGCAAAATAAACATTTTGGAAGAAAGCATTTTCAAAGCTCGACAATACCCGGTTGTTTTGTTTGTTTGTCTGTATAATAGGATGCAATACAAAGTTCTTAACAAATATCACCTTTATACGGCTCTGATTAGTTTAAATTTACTGAGGAATGGTGATTAAAGAAAAAGGCAAACAACTTTGAAATCGATAGATATACCTACCAATCTGCGTTGAAATGGAAATCGTGTCTGCTCTACAAACTATGGAGAAGTGACCAGAAATTAATGCAGTTTTTTTTTAACTCTGTTTGATTTGTTCAATCGTTCACAAGTCTCGTTTTTATGCTTTCCTAAGTTATTCCGACATCTGCCATTCTGCGTCTATTGTCGGATACCAAAAACTAAATTATCATAATTTTCCGCTCGCCACTCGTTCTGCGAAACTCTCGAGACGTTTCGGTCGTTAAATAAAATACCATTTTAAAACGTCTACAGTATGTGCTGTCATTTTGTGTTTTGTATATTTTAAACAGGTCCAAGTTGCTCACTTGTGTTGCGTTACAAATTGTGTCTTATTGAAGTTGTACAACCACTTCACGGCTCTTGGAAAACTCTTCAGGCTAATTATCGCCTAATTACCTACATACTTTGTCGGTGTAACTAGGTACCTGAAAAACTCGAGGACAACATTTTGCAATCCTTTATCAACAGTTAAAATAGTCACTCCAAAACAAAAGACGAGTGGTGCCTTATTAGCAGAGCTTGGAAGTATAAAAAAAAACTCATTTTTCGTTTGTTATTTTGTCCTTGAAGGTACCTCACAGGTAAGAAGGGAAGATATAAACATTAACTATGGCCAGCGCACGGCAGATGGCAATAAATCAATCGAGGCGCTGAATACAATTTTATGTGCGGAACGTGCGTCCGTCTAGATTAGAAAATTGACATGTAATGACTAATTCATACATCGGCGACACTCTGACACATTCAGTGTGAACTGACAGCATTTAGAAGAAGTTATATGCGAGCTGTTTATAAACTGTCGTTAACTTTGTTTGCGATTCCACATTTTTAAAGAATTAAGCCGTGTACTCCATAGACTATTGTTACTTTAAGAGCAATTATTCTTAATGCATTTAAGACAGAATAAGTTCATGTTGAAGCCAACTGTCTATACGATTTCAGAATGCAAAATTTTGCCATTCCATTCCAAAAATAGAACTTTGTCGCGCCGGTATCATTGCCATTCTATGCCCGTACTCACAAATTCCGCATAAAACTTCGCTTAACTACTAGTAGAGCGATATATTTACGTCAAACATTTAATAGACCATCTCATTAGTTCAGTACACGTTCGCTACAGCAAAGGACACGGGAAAGGCGAGGACACTACTGTTTTGCCTCCAGTACTTACTTGACCAATCGAGTTATTTATATGCAATATCACGAATATGCAAATGTGTTTTACTATGCGATGAATTAACTTGCGATCCCTGTTATTGGTGCTACGTACCGCATTCATTGTATAAGTCATGACATGTGTGACCTTAAATCTTACGGTAAATAATCGATTCATTACATATAGTTGGTCTACAATGTATTGATATGACTTCATTCATATCTCGCTGTTTGTTTAGGTATATTTAAATGCCGCAATTGCCTATTAAAACGTAATGATTTGATACTGTTGCCTTGGTATCTCGTAAATTTTAGTTAGCCAGTTGGTTAAGATTTCTATGTTATTATTTAATTGGGATGTTAATACTTCATTCAATTAATGTGGTTTATGTACTTCTTTAAAACATAAATAATTAAAATCTAGCTACTGATTAACTTATTGTTAGAAACCAAAACACCAGCTAGGTCTTAAAACTAATAAGTGAACAAGCTGAATTCCTTCGTCCAGTCTATTATTAGAAACGTTACAATAAAGTTAAAATAAGATAAATGCACGTACAAATCTTGCTTCGCCGCTCTCGCCGTAGTCACATGGCTCGTGTACATTGGAAAGTTTAGAACTCCTGTTTTTGTTAAACTTTTACGATCCCCCACAAAACTATCACTGTTGAACAACGTCACAAGGAACCATCACTTTATTCATGAATATCCACGTAAAGTTTTATTTACGAACTCCGATTTTCAGTTGGCGTTTAGACGATAACTTCTGTTGTATTTGTTTGCGTTCTGTTTATGGTGGACGCGAGACCGGGTACGTGGGTACGTTCGCAGGGGCCGCGCGCGCGCCTCCGATTGAGTTGTGTTACTTGTGTTTAAAGCCGGAGCCCCGCCACACCGCCAGATGACAGCTTCATATCTTCTTCCCTTCCCGACCCCACTCCCAACCTCTTAAGTCTCTTCAGAATAAACGCTCACTGAACGAAATAGACTTGTTGCATTTTTATTTTATTTTTTTATTCTACTGGCACCGGCCGGACGAGTACGAATGAACTGTCTTCGGCTCTGTCAGATCTGTAAGATTATGATGAATTATTTTATTACTTAAAGGCTTTATAAAATCTATTCGTTGAAAGATTCAAGTGCAGCTACCTTATTCACTCACTTAGAATCAGAAGTTAGCGAACCTACATGATTATTCTGAATGGTAGATCAATAAAAACAGCACTCTGCATACGGTTTTAAATAAAATATCACGGTTGATGCAAACAAAAAGGTTTTCATGTCTCACTTAGTAGAAATCCTAAGGTATTTACTTTTTTATTCTTACGGTTCAAACTCGCTTGATTTTGAAAACCTGTACATACGACTACAAGGTATACGCTGCCCATATGTAACAAGTTCTCGAGAAAGTCATTATTAAGACCTTCGCCGGGAATATTTTTTGTTCAAGGCGGCCAGTGTTTGTACGGCATAAAAAAAAGTTTATTTTAAAATTGCGTTGATTGAGTTGTTATGGGTCGGCTTCGAGTATCGGAGTGATTTCATGCTTGCAGCGTCGCTTTATAAACAACTGATTACGTGTTGATTCGGATGAAATAATTGTGGCGGTAATCTGCGTCGGTAATTTCTTCTGGAATGCTTTTAGTAAGACATTAAATGTAATTACGATTTCTGAAGTAAACAGTGATTGTATTTTGTTTTAATACGAGCCGACTTTTATCGATTTGAATTTTTAAACAGATTGAAAGTTATTATTTACAGTTTCGTCAACTTTTTTCTTTAGGATTTCGGTAATGCTTTCGATACCTACTATTTTTATAATTATATTTTTTTCCTCTACATTATTATGCACTCTATAACTTAATGCTTAACATTGAAGTTTGTTAGTTGGCTGAATATTAATCTAAACTACCTATGTCCCTAGGTATTGAGGTTGTTTATTTTAGTTTCTTTAAAATTATGTGCACCCTGTTGTTCCTTAAGGTAACATTTTGTCTCCCTCGTAACTATTCGGTTCCTTCGGTGGTAAGAAGCACCTAGGTTTCTATTTTTTATCCTGGTGGTAGTTAATTTCCTATGATACCCTATGATACTACCCTATGATACTATTTTTAAACCAGTTTAGTTAGGTACCAACAGTGATCCACGGTATAAAATTAAATATCAACATCAGACCTAGATTACTACTGCCTCACCGAGTATTATTTGCCTTAGCCTAGCAAATAATTTATTTGCAGATGGTTGCTAGTTTTTATTCGATGTTGCCGTTTTACGAAATTTACCAGGGAAATGGGACTATAAGTTTTATGGGCTCTCTTTGAAATGTTTTGCTCTGAGTAAAATAGTAGTGTTCAATCAAATAGTAAGAACGGCGAGATAAAAAGCTGGGGTTTAAAATAAATGTTACTTATATCGATTTATTCTTTAAAGCATGCAACAGTTCGGTAACAGTTTATACTTATATGCAGATCCATTCTAGTCAGTCTGTTTAATCGTTAAATAATACAAGGGTAAAACATATGACAATAGTTTTGAGCAGATAATCTTCCAAAAAATTTACCTACTTTGCTACTTAAAAGTCATAAAACAGAGCAAAACAAATAAAATGAATTCAAGAGATGACATTAGATTTTAGTTTTAGTAGATTAAGATAATTATGGATTAAAAAATATATATATTATAAGTGATTTCATTTTCCACGTCTGGCAGCACTGACTAACTGACAGCAACTGTCAATTCTACAAAACACCGGTCGTCAATATGTCAATGTCAGTGTCAGCCGATCAGACGAAAACTTTTTTACACCAAAAAGTTTTGTATTTGGACCCGGCTTTCGAACGATTGTTATTGTAATTAAATTAAATATTATGTTTTTTATCTAAGTGCAATGGCTTTAAATCCTCGCAAATACTTAGTGAAAGATTTAGTTAATAAGCCAACACCTTTAGATGTTTGGATACAGGGAACAATAGAACAAACAGTTGGTGCCGATATTTTAATAGTTTCAGACTCCACTGGACGCGCGAAAATAACAAAATGCGAGACTGCCCATGGGATCATAGATAAAACCTCATTGCGAAAAGGTATGCGCTTTATAATAAAATTGCTCTCATATTCTTACAATGTGTTTTTGCTTTAATTCCTGCTTTTGTTATTAATAGTTTATCGTTGCTTGTTGCCCATTTAATATCATTATATAATAAATTGCTTACGCGATATAAGACTTATTTTAGTTGTCAAAACATGTTAGCAAATATATCTCTATTGGACCTAATACCAAGATTACCAATCTATTAATTAATACAAAAATTTAGCAAGGACAGTAATTTGTAACTTATTTATTGATGTGCCAAGAATAATCAAGCACCCTCATCTTTTGTTGTATAACATATCCATACCTGTTTTCTGCCCAATGGGTACTGATCCCCTAAATTCATTTACCTTTTAATTTTCAAATCACTGTTTTAGGTACATACTGCTGTATAATAGGTACCGCAGTAAGAACTAAAGGATTGCCCGAAATTCAAGCTAGCAAATTCATAGATTTGACATCACAGCCTCACATGAAAATTGCTTGGGAAACTGAAGTTAAAGAAGCAAACTTATTTTATGAGGGAAAATTAATACCAACCATATGACAAAATAAAAAAAAAGTATTTTATAAAAGTGGTGTTTAATTCCATCACCATACAAAATAATATACATTCTTCACTTGATATTATAATAAAGCAGATGAGCCAGAAATTGCCCACCAAAGGAATTATTCTGTATTCTTCATATCACAGATTATAAATAACAATATTGCTTCACACAAATCGCATTGCAACATAAATGCAATTTCTGGCTTGAAATAAGAAAGTCTTGTAACAGATATAAAATAAAATGTTTGATTTCATAATTTAATTATTGCTTATTATTTATTGGCATTGAATGCTCGTTACTGTAAGTATATTGCAATCTATATTATTAATTACACATTGTAAATAATATAAATCATTTATAACCATTTCCATGACCGTTTATAAATATTTTTAATGTTAACTTATAGCTTGGCATTGGATTTTAGGAGAGGGCCCAATTTTTGTGCGAGCATAATGTTGCCAGAAATCTTAAGCTTTCCCTTCATGTAAGCCACTTGTGGGTTGAGTGTGCCTGCTGCAATGTCTACCATGTCATTGTCGGAAACAGTCAGGGTAGTGTCAGCCTTTCCACTCTTCGGTCCACCTTCATGTACAGCTGGGGTCTTCAGGTCCAAAGCTGTGAATAGAAATACTTATTAGTACTATTGGCATTAGTTAATTCTTGGTAGATTGTATTTCATTTGAGTAGATATATATGTATAGACACGCAAGCACATCAATCTGTCAAATTTCTTCAATAGATTTTAAACCTTATTACAATACCGGAAGGTTAATATTCGATTGGTAAAATTTTACAGGTTCAGGTAGGTTGACCTGCTGGCGTCTGTACAAACAAATCAGGAAGAAACAAAAAAATAAAAATCGAAATATCTTTAAACTCATGATGAAACAGATGTTCAATAAAAGCTTCATACTCACTCCAAGATTTAACAGTCTTTCCACTCTCAGTGATATTGTAGAGGAACACGCCACCGATGCTCTTGGCCAAGTCCTTGTTCTTGCCAACTTCCTCTTGAATCTTGGCGAAGAGTGCGTCAGACTTCAGAGCGCCAGAAGGTGCTGCTGTCGCCGCGGCCCCTGAGGAAGCCTGGCCGGAGACGATGTTCTTGAAATCAATGTATGCACCTGAAAAACATAGATTATGTTAGTTTCAAAAGATGCATTTCCATTTTCTATCTTTCAGAATAGCGAAAATATTCAGTTTTAGAATGCTATGAAATTACTAAGGCATTAAAGTTTGAGTAGGCTTGTGACGTCAATTACTGAATAGCAAAATATTTACGTAGCAAGCAGTGACGTCACACAAAAATTAAATGTGTTCACAATGAAAAAAATTAGAGGACAGCTTTTTTGTCAACAGGATTAACATAACACCTTTAAATTTCTCAAATAGGAGTCCCCGTTTGAGAAGTAATTTATTTTTTGTCTTACATACCAGCAATGACAGTGTTGCCAGTTTCCTTGACCTTAGTCTGGAAGTGCACACGTTTGCCCTCGACCCACATCTCGGTGACTAGGGTCTGACCAGGAAGTACGGGCTTCACAAAGCGAGCCTTCAGGGCCTTGAAGTTCGCGGGGTCGTTGCCACCGAACCTAAGCGAAAAAAAGGTATATAAAAATCTTTGTACAAAATTTCTTCGTGAAGTTGCTATAGAACGCTCTCTTGAAACATAAGATACGAAAGACTTCGTACAACATAAGAACCTCTATGAGAAGCGTCCATTACCATATTTATTTGTTATCATATTGAATTAAATTGGATTAATGATCGCAATATACTTACTTGGCTAATACATGTCGGGCAGAGAATCCAAGAGACGCCATTCCGTGGAGGATGGGCCTTTGGTGTCCGCTAGCAGCCGCCACATTAGGGTCAATGTGGAGTGGGTTCAAGTCACCAGATAACCTGCGAATATTAAACAATTTTATTGAAGTAAAATACACTTGCTTCTTGCATTCTTCCAACATTGTATATCTGTTTAATTTGCTTTTTTACAAATTTAACAGGAATTACAGAAGTGCAAAGGGAAAAATTAATTCATTGCTTAAAGGGAAGCTATAAAAGGAATACGGAAAACAATATGTTAAAGCTTATAGACCTTGATACATGCATCAATCATAATTGAACAAAGCAGCATAACTTGAGAAAGATTCTTTGCTCGAATCGGGCCTAATAAATTGTATCCAAGTTCTTCTAAGTTAAAATAAAATCAAAATCGTGCGTCGAGGTGGCCTAGTGGTTAAAGCACCAGCCTTTCAAGAATGAGTGCGCGGGTTCGATTCCAAGTCAGGCAAGTACCAATGTAACTTTTCTAAGTTATACGTACTTTCTAAGTATATCTTGGACACCAGTAACAAATTAAAGGTGAAGGAAAACATCTCGAGGAAACCTGGACCATAAAGTCTGAAATCACCAACCCGCATTGAGCAAGCGTGGTGATTCACGCTCAATCCTTCTTAGCGTGAGAGGAGGCTTGTGCCAAGCAGTAGGACGTTAAAAAGGCTGACGATGAAGCTCAAAATTACCTGTAAAGTGAAGCCTGTCCCTCCGCAGTGCGTTGCTCAACAACAGCGTCGGGTGCCCTCTTAGGCGCCGGCTGCACCTCGACAGCTTGCTTGCTGTTGCGGGGACCGTTGAACCCGCCCTGGCCTAGCACGAAGATGTGTTGTTGTGTGCGCGCTACTAGTTGTTTGTTTTGATAGATCTCACCTGGGAAGAAAAAAAATATGTTTACTTACCTATATCCTAAAATTTCATGTGGCACTACTTGAGAAAATACTACGAGAACTCATTACATCATCATGTTATATTGTTTTCGGTACAAGCAGTTATATAATTGTCTCTTTAAAGAAATAAAATCGCATGGCATGTGGTTATGCGCATGCGACAGCTCTAACGGTTCACAGAATACTCTTTTTATTACTGAATAAAATACAAAATAAGCGTGTAAAAAACATAATCAAAATAATGGCCAGAAGTTTCCCTGACACTTTTAAGCGACTAATAAAAATGCTACGTAATACAATGCAAATATGGTCAAATTTCCTAAAACAATGAAGTTCAACTTTATTTCCATTCAATTAAGTTATATTTTCATTTGTCATTGAGAATAACGTACAGTCCCGAACCGTCAAAAGGCGGCGGTCCTAAACGTCATAGGTTGTTTGTTCCATAGCGAGATTATAAACAAATCCATATGATAAAGTAATATAATGATAAATACATTTTATAAGTATAAATTGTTCACATCTTATCTTATCCTTATCACATTTTATAATCTTTATCAATACAATGGTAAGATAAAAAAATAACAAACAACATATGATATACGGCTGCCATAAACATAATAAAACCCACTTTCATTAATAAAAAACGTGTATGAAATGACAAATAATGCAAATTTTCTTTCAATTCGTCTGAAGAGTCTGAATAACTGACTTTTGCAAATTCTCTATTCATGCTGTACTACATATGTTGCCATTGTAGGAAAATCTTAAAATTAGAAAATGTTAACGTTACATATTGGGTTATATAGGGTGACCAATATTTAAACACGTGATTGTACTCATGATTACAAACAACTTTCTCGAAGAAACTTTTTTGTTTTTTTTTGTATCATTACAGCAAAATTCAAATATCGCGCGCCGTCGCCCGATCAGCTGTTAGCGGCGAGGCCCCGCGCCCGCGTTATTAGTAATTTTGCTATAATTATAATAATTGGGCATAACTAAGTCAATTAAGTTATTTGTGACTAGCTTACCCGCGTCCCGAGAGAATTACTTCTCATACATGAATTAAAAGTAGATCGCATATATGTTATTCTGACATAATAAGATAAATTACTGCTATATTTTATCAAATCCATCCAGTTTTTGCGGGAAAGAGTAGCAAACACATCCATTCACACTTACAAACTTTCGCGTTTATATAGAAGTAGAATATTATGTAAAATTAAACTGTATATACATAATAGTAAACATAAAACTCACTGTTGACAATGGAAACAGCGCTTGATCCCTTGTCCAAGGTATCGACGACATAGCTGCGGACTTGGAAGTCTCCTTCAGTGCCGGGCATGTCTCCCACGAACTCGATAAATTGTTCACCGTGAAGGATCTGAAGAAGATAGAAAGAGATATATGTATTTTTTTTATTTATCTATTTCAAACATCAAGGCCCATATAAAATAATTAAGTATTGTAAGAATTTTATCTTTACTAAGATTTCTTGTGAATTGTTTCCTATACATGAAATTGTGTATGGGATTTAAGTTATCACACAATTTCACTGTTCTTGTAAAGGTGCCAGCACATCAAGCTACCCGAAACTATCTAATCATACCAATCAACTTTAAACCATATGCTTCAGAGATAAAGTTGAGAATCTATTAAGGACATTTTAACAGATTGGAGTAGCTGTACACACGGCTATACAAAACTAGTATAAGCTGACTGTTAAATTTGTAGAAAGACTATATAAAGCCAGTCCAAGTTAAACTGGTTTTGTATAGCTTGATATGTAGCCGTGTATACATTTAAATACATTTTAATTCAAATCTTATCACTTTAAAGGTTCCTATGAAATTTTTGATAGAAAATATCCTATTCAAAAATATTACTTGATTTTTTACTTACGTTGGTAAAGTCAGCGTGCTTGCCTGGCGGCATGGAGTTACCTACAAGCGGCGACTCGATGGCCATACCAGGGAGAATGAAGTATGTGGGCAGAGCCGCGAAGTTCTCGTGGGACTCATACAGGAACTTCAAGTCTCCCTCGTTTTCTACTGATGCTCCGACTGGGAATTAAATGACGGTGTTAGTGTAAAATCTTATGTTTTGGATTTGGCTTCAGGGTGTTTCAACCTTTTTATTATTTTTTGCTGACAATAGCAGAGATGTAACATCTATGGAATATCACAAAAAATATTTCGTTCAATAATTGTGTAGTCATATTTTTAAATAATCCAATTTCAAATATTTAATGTAAAAATTTTTTTTTAATCAAAATAAGTTGCTTGAGTGATTTTGTCAGAAAATATTTTTTAGAAGCTAGCGACACTTTGTATGGCGGGATCCGAATGAGATCGCCGGTATGTACAATTGTGAAGAAGCAATTAAATAAATTGGCTTTTCTTTGAAGAGGGGTCATAGGGATTGTATGGTCATACTTACTTCCGAGGGCATATAGCACGAGGTCCTTAGAATCATAGTTGTAAGATGACCAGTAAGATTCACGATCACCGTCCAACTTGCTGCGCTCTTCGAAGTCCTACCAAAAAAAAAAAAACAAATTTATATCGTCTAGGACGCACCAGTGTGGGCAAATATGTATCTTATTGAACTGGCTTTAGAGTCCAAAGTTGTTGTTGTTAAACTTTATAGGTATACTATTTACTGTAGTGTGTACTGGCTAGGTATTTGAAGTGTAGTTTCGGTGGATTTATAAAATACATATTTGTAAGTAACATAAATATTGGACTTTAAAACTACCTTGACCTCTGAGTTTTATTCGATATTTCATTTTAAATGTGAACAAAAAACTCCGACTGAGGTAGTAAAAAATATCGTACCAGTTTTAAACCAACTATAAACAAGAATCTTTAATAGACAATTATATTTTACTTAATTCAGGAGGGCCATTACTTATACAAGCTAAGGTAGGTACGTAATTTCTTTAGTTCGCAACATTAACAAACAAAACGAAAATAAATAATTCTTGACGATATCACATAAATATTTATCTGTAATCAACTAATATAAAGATAAATAAATTGTTACCTATTGAAAAATACCCGTGGATAATCCGCTTGTAACTTATGTAGGTACTTATTAACTTGTACATATGTAGATAAGTCTTCTAAGGGCCAGTTTCACAATGTCCGAATAGCCACTATCTACCGAAATTAAATTCAAAAATGGAACAGAAATCTACCATATAAACTGACTGGAACTTATTCGTAGGGGGTGAAACAGGCCCCTAGTACACTGGCAGTTTATACTGTGTATATCTTAAAGGAGAACAGGATAATTCCTATTACTATTCCTTCCCATAGTCTGTTATTAAGTACCATATCATTGTTTTAAAAAAATATTCCAAGCTACTAAAAAGTGGTCGTTTTTAAGACTTAACTTTATGGGACATGTTCCAAGATTTTGGATATGATTAAGAAGGGAGTGGATAGTAGTATGACGTCTAACCGAAATGAGTGGAAGCGGAAAACACATTGCGCCGACCCCAAATAGAATTGGTAACAGGGCAGGAAGAAGTCCCAAGATTTTGAAAAATCCTCATGGAGACCCTCTACTCTGGGGGAATTGCAAAGGGGACTCTTACTGACTAAAAACTAACCCGTGTTCCTCAATTACCGATGTTTGGAGGGGCGGGTATTATCTGAGCATTCGTCGCTACCGCCCAAACACATCACGTACCTGCATCTTTTCAACTAGGTTGACTGTGGTATCAGCAATCTTTTCAAGATGGATAGCGCCTTTCATGTTTGTCGCGTCGGCCCAGAACTCCTTGACGGACTCGATTGTGACTGGGTCTGAGGGCTTCTTCCTATATGAAGAATGGAAAAGAATTGTTAAGGAGGTTATGCTATGCTTACGTAGGGGGCATCTAAGGTGTCCTTAAGCTTAATCATAGTTTTTTTTTGTTTCCATAACTATAGCTTGGCTCCTTGCTTGGTACCATTTTAATGTTGAGTTTTAGGACATCCTGTATAAATTACTCGCATTCCGCCAGCGATTTCACTCGCGTTCCATATGAACAATTCCGCGCACCGTCTAGCCTATATCCTTCCTCGATAAATGCGCTATTTAACACGATGAAGAAGAATTTTTCAAATCGGACGAGTAGTTCCTGAGATTAGTGCGTTCAACCAAACATACAAACTCTTCTGCTTTATATTATTAGTATATGTAGATTTGGGAATATAGACCATTCGGAAACGCATCAAATATATATAATGTATATATAAAACGATTTTATAAACAGTCGCTTGTTGAATAAATTAAAACAATAATCGAGTTATGTGGAACGATTGCAATTTATCAACACAACCATTATTGTTTGTGTTTTGCTCTTAACAAATACACAATAATAAGTCTTCAATCATCCGTGAAGTCACAGCAGAAGTATACCTACATATATTAAATCCTTTTATTTCCACACACAACAAGACTTTTATATTTATTATATATTATTACATTTATTTATTTTATATTAAGTTATTCCACTATACGTAGATATTAATTTCAGCCGCGTCCCATGGGAATTGGGTAGTTGACTAGGTCAAAAATACAATCCTATAACTATGATTTTTATTTGGTCAAGCATCTTAAAATAATGTCTCTTTCTTTCATCCTTTTGAAGGAAAATCTACTGGATTTTTTTATTGATAATTTATGTAAATTTTAATTGATAATTTAAGTATAGGTATGGCTGGATGTGAAAAAATGTGACGTCATAATTCTAAATTTCAAACAAATTGTTTTTAACAGTTCAATAAAAGTAAATAATGAATTTGACTAGTTGTCAACTACCCTATTACTAAGTACACGCACCTGTATAAAAATGCAAATAATATATGCTAAATAAATGGGTTATCTAACGCTAATTTTTCAAATTGGTCCAGTAGTTCCCGTGATTGACGCGTTCAAGCAAACAAACAAATAAACTTAGCTATATAATATTGGTATGGGTATACAGTCTATATATCTTTAAGATATACATACATATATTATACTACTTACTTTAGTATGGCACCCTGTCCTCTAACGTAGTGCATCTTGGTGGCGTATCCGAGCGTGGAGTCGATGACCGCGCCCGTATCGGGGAACGATTCGTGGCACATGTATGCCTGCACACATACATACATTTTAAAATAATGATAAATGCCTCTTTAGTCTCGTAGTCGCATAGTGCGACTACTGTGGGGTCTCGTATTTGGTTCCAGGGTCAGACCAAAATCGCTTTGCGAGTTCTAAGACTCTTTTATAAAACAGCCAGTAGAGAGTTGAGTTTGAGTTTTTGAGTTTCAGTTTGCATCTAATCTCTCTCTGGTCGGATTGCCATCCCATCGTTCTATGAGAGTGAGAGAGTAGAGAGTACTCCTGCGTCTGAGCAAATGCTTGTGCTCCATATCATATGTGTCTTGGGTAGCAGGCTGATCGCCTTTAGAGAGAATAGCCGCCGTGGCCAGCAAACAGTCTCGATGCTATTATAACATGACGTAGCTATATTCTTTAAGGGCAATGACAAAAGGCTTTGTTGGCTCTCGTACATACCTTGGCTAAAGAAACTCAAAGGGCCTGTGAAACAGCTAGAATACAAAATTACTCACAACAACTGGAGCAATGAGGTCAGGCTTCATGGCCTCAAACATTTCTGGGGGCAGAATGTCTTCAGTTAGACGCGACGCAGCTGTGGGCACGATGGTGTTCACCTTGACGTTGTACTTCGAGCCTTCGATGGCAAGGGTGTTGGCCAAACCGACCAGACCCATCTTTGCGGCGCTGGGGAAGAATAGAAAGGTAAGGAACACTGAAAAGTAGACTTTATTACAGTAGCATCATATTAAAAAAAAACAGAGTATAAACTGTTTAATGTCTAGTTTTGTGAGTCTTTCTCTCCCTATCATTATCTCTAGTCAACTGATGTAATTGCTAAAAGTGGGGTCATACGATAGCTCAAAAAGTTTAAGGAAAGCTATGCAAGCCCCTTTATATGATAAGATACAACACAGGATTTTTTTAACCGACTTCCAAAAAAAGTATTTTCTTGCACAACTTATATACAAACCGGATTTTCATAGGTCCTCGTTAGTTTCTTAATACCTACTCTCATGCCTTCATAGTTTGAGTTAATAATATAAACAGTTTTAATTATGAGGCGTTTTAATTGCGTCATTGTATTTAAACAATACAGTAGTACAGTCATAATCAGATATTTCATGTCTAAGTAATATAATGAATAAATTATTGTACAATAAGCTGTAGGAATTTGTGTGAAATGATATTTTATCTACAAACTAGCTTCCGCCAGCGGTTTCACTCGTTGTCTGAGGGAACTACTTCCCGCACCTGGATAAAAAGTAGCCCATATGTTTTTCTGATGTATAAGCTATGTTACTACCAAGTTTCATCAAAATCCCTTTAACCGTTTGGCCGTGAAGAGGTAACAAACATACATACACACTCACAAACTTTCGCATTTATATATTAGTGTGATGTGATGTAATGTGATAGTGTGATGTGATGTGAACTGTGATGGAAATAAGCTATTAAACATGCCTTTGTGTTTATAGTGTAGGTAAAATATGTGCTGCCTATGATGAGAGACAATGGTACCTATATATACATTTGGATTAACATTCAATTATTTAAATTCAATTGCATAAATGAACTGACCTGTAGTTCGCCTGGCCGAAGTTACCGAATATACCGGCATTACTTGAGGTCATAATGACGCGACCATACTTTTGTTTTCTGAAGTGTTCCCATGCGGCGTGAGTGGTTTTGAATGCACCTTTCAAGTGAACCAAGTGGATAAGGTCCCAGTCCTATGAAAAAATACAATGTTATTAGGTACTAGACTAGTGACCCGACCCGGCTTCGCACGAGGATAAATGGAGAAGAAGGCAACTAAGGGCCAGTTTCACCAGTTACGGATAAGTTCCAGATAGTTTATCTGGTACATCATTTCATACAAATTCTGTTCCATTTTTTATTTTATCCGGTAGATAGTGGCTATCCGTAACCTGTGAAACTGGCCCCAAATCTTCCTCATGAAACATTGGTACTTTAACAAAAATAATATCGCAAAATATTCAATCAAAACAAATGCAGACTAACCAAGAAGTATAGTCGTAAAGCTGTGTTCAGCATTCAGTGTTATATAATTCTGTAATAATCAGGTTGTTTTATCCTGAAGTTGTGATAGTTACCTACTTATGGGATATTTCAGTTGACCGGTATTTTGTAATATTTATTGTGTTAATGTACTTGTGTTGCCCACTGTACAGACGCCAGCACATCAAACTAACCGAACCTGTCAAATTTTCCCAATCTTTTAAGTCTAATAATAATCTTTAAAAAATTTTGAAAATAGGGTATTACACCATTTTTTAAAAACTGTTTTAAATTAATCCTGAGATCGTAATGAACTAGTAGAAACTTTGTTAATTTTTTTTAAAACCGAAAATCGCCCTAAAATCTGTTTTTTATTTATGATTTTGAATTTTCGCGCGAAAACGCTAGCCGCCATGCTTTTTCATCTCGTGACGTCACTCGGTTAGTAAACAATACGACTGCGAAAGACCAAGTAATAAGATTCGTGAAAATAATGAGTTATCATTGGTGTCTTGTGCCTGAATGCAAAAATACAAGTGTAAAAACGCCACAAAAATTATGGATTCAAGTGCCAAGTGATGTAAAAATGAGAAATACTTGGTTGAAAATTTCGCCACCATTAAAGTATTAACCATTGGCAGATTTGTACTTTCTGCTTTCACAAAACCGTCTTCCATAGTGAAATAAAGGCTAGAAGTCTACAAACGTGTTAATAACTCGTAAATTTATCAAAATAACAGCGCACAACTTATTTTCAGTAGATTGTTTACTATCGGAATGACGTCACGGCGGGATCTAATATGGCGAATGGCGTTTTAGACATTTGAAAAACAGATTAGAAAAGACGATTTTTAAAATGGAATTATAAAATTAAAATTGCAATATTATGAATAAATATCGACGTTTCTTGTTTACTTTTTTCGAAATCTATTATGAACAAACATTTTTATATTTTTCCTTACATAGTGTAAAATACCCTATTGTAATAGCTGGATGTGCTAGTGTCTTTACTTCTGTCTAAATAGTTTAGTAAGACAAGATGAAAAATCCAGGTCAAAACATACTTTTGGACCTCTAGTAAAAGGGCAACTTTTCATAACTATGAGATTATATTAAATTGATAGCATTACATAAGATAGATTACTGGGTGGTATATCATGTCTTCCAGATAAGCAGGATTCAAGTGCTTTGTATCTTGTCATTGCTATTTATCTTTTTACACCACCTAGGTTTTATGATTGCTGATCAAATATTTACTATCTATTGATAAAGTTTAATCTAAAAACATTCATATATCTACCTGATCGGACATTTTGGTGAAACTCTTATCACGAAGTATTCCCGCATTGTTGATAAGGATATCGATTCTGCCGAAGTTATCTAAGGCGGTTTTAATAATCTTCTCGCCTTCAACGACGTTGTTGTAATCGGCAACCGCGATACCACCTGTTTTAATTTACATAATAATTATATAATCAAACGAGTTAATATATAATGGCTTAATAAGGTTACTAAGGTCGAGGGTACGAAAGTTATGTTCGGCATACATTATTTTATTCATACATACATTTAAAGTGCATTTACGGTACAAAGTCAAGGTTGTTAATCAAATATTGAATTTTACTAATTCTGGGAATTATAATCTACATCTTTTTGGTTGATTAAAAAGAACTCACTGTATAATTTACTGTTGTAAACTACCTGTATATGGTTTTACACTCTTCCTGAGAAAGTGACTTCCCGAATTCTCAAATAAAATACACACTAGCTTCAGCCATTTGGGTGTGAAGACGAAATAAAAAAATAGCGTCACAAATTTTCACCATTATATGTATATTAGTGTGACACATGATAAAAAAATTTAACACAGTAATAAGTCAATCAATCATGCTAAATTTTTGTCAGAATATTGACGGCCACTGTACACTGGTTTGTAGATTCTTTATGAAAGGCTCTAAGATAGTAATCTGACCAGAAACCTATCTGTATATACCATACTAGCATCTTTAAGAAGCTACTTGCTGCTCCCAAATGAAAAGTAGCCTAAGTATATTGTTAAGTTTCATCAAAATCTCTTCACTAGTTTTTGCATGAAATACTAACAAACATGTATTACAATTCTTAGAAACTTTCATGTTTTTAATATTAGTAGAAAGTAGGATGTCAATACAAAAATTATAATGTTTAATAATTTGTGTCGTTATGTACTAATCTCAGGAAGTATTCAAATTTTTTTTAGGCTTTGATAATTAATCTCTTTTTAAACCAAATGCACAAAATTACTAAGGTCAGCAAGCTAAGATCAGGAGTCAAGCATGATACAGTAGGTAGTAAGTAATTTATGAAGAATAAAGAAGATTTAGTTAATAAATTACTGCCAATTACTTAGTTAACAAATTGTATACCTAGTAGTAGTTGCTAGTTTTTTAAAAGACAATGAAGGTTGTTTTTTTTGTAATAATTTTACTTATTTGACTCTAAAATAAGTAGGTATAATTAAAAAAGGAATGTTCTAATTAATATAAATAAGAGAAATTAATTACATGCAAAAGAGGAGAAAGTATAAAAAGTAAAATTATATTTGTATCTTATAAAAGGGTCAAAGGTTTATAATTGTAAGCCTTGAGTCCAAAGATGAAATGAGTATATTTAGTCACAAAATGTAACTCCATCATTTTACCATGCATGCAAATCTGTTACATCCAACCGAACAATAACTCACACACAAGTCAGAGTTCAAAAACATAAATAAATAATGAGTTGAGTATGAATCTGCAACTTTACCTTTGTCCTTGATTTCTTTAACAACAGCGTCGGCAAAGTTTGATTTTCCACTGCCGTCGCGAGAACCACCGAGGTCGTTCACCACTACTTTAGCGCCTCTTGAGCCCAACAACAGAGCGTAAGCCCTGCCCAGGCCACCGCCGGCCCCGGTCACCACTGCCACACGTCCGTCAAAGCGAAGCTGGTCCATTCTACACGACAAACGGAATGTAAATGAGAAAGGAATCGAGTAACGAACTCAGAACCGCCGTAATTATCAGTGTCAAAGTCCAGCTTAAACATTCGCTTTCGATAAACAAGTCTTATGTGCGTACGTTCCACTTTTATGATAAAGTTTGATAATATTGATATTTTGCTAGAATTGTTTTTGTAATTCAATTCTGATTACGTACTTTCACTCTTTATTGCAGTGTGATGTGACGTAACAAATTTAAATTATAATTTTCGTATAAAACGTAAAAGTACTTGAAAAAAGTTCTGTGAACGACAGTAAATCAGAATAATAACAAGTTTTTTTTATACGACTTTAGTTCGTCGACGTCACTGACAGTAAAGACAAACAGCTGTCACCATAGCTGTCACTGTCACACAGATGCAAATTTGACAAAAAACTCGGATTGAAACTCAGATTAATGAAGGACAATAGATGAAGTGTAACTTAGCAGGAAGAACTTACGTATTGCTATCCTGGTTCTGCAAGTAAAACTCGGTATTTGAAGAAACAAGATGGCAATGTTTTTGTCAGGATGTCAATTTCAATCCGTGTACAGCCCTGTTTGACAAATCAGTGTCAAACGCTATCACCCAGGAATGTACCAACAGTTTTAATCGATATCGACGTTACTTGATAATTAAAAACGTGCTAAGCAAAAGAAAATATTTGAGTTTCAAAAGTAAAACCAAAATATGAATAAATAGCTATATTCGTTTCTACCTTTAACAACTGACTTGAAAAAAGAGAAGAGGTGCTCAGTTCCTCGGAATTTTATAGCTCGAAGATGGCTAAACCGCTTGTAATAAAATATTTTTGGTTTGGGAAGTATGCTTTCCAGTCGTGGTCTTCATATTATAGGTTTACCTACACTGACTTGAGTATTTTTATTGTTACAAAAATAAATGAAGTAGGAAAATCAGATGTGGCTACTGGGACGCTGCAACAATGAGGTTTATTCGAGAATCTGTTCTAAGTCATATCAATTCGTAAGGAATTATTGTAAAATGATTAATGTTCTTATGATAATGGAGGTTTAATAAAACTCGAAACATGAAAAAAACATTCTTTAATTTATGGATTAAAGTGTCGTGAGCACATCCTCCAATGGTTTTCGGGCTGATTCTCATCCGATCCGTAACAGGGAAGCGTTGCACACGGATGTCTTCAATTTTCGGAAACCTTGAAGATATAAGTTAAATATTACATAAGTTAGTTATATTGATTTACATAAAAGGTCAAGTTACGAGCGACATTCTTTGGAACGTCATTAAGCCGCACCAAGTAGGACGAGCGCGGTGGAGAATGCAGAAGCATCTGGGCATGCGCTCGCTTGGAGCCTCCGTCGGTGTAGATCTCGGTATAAGTAGATCAATAATCAACTGTCGATAACAGTTTTCACGACACTAGTAACCTCAATATTGAATTAATTGAATTCGGGATTTTTGTGTTTATTTTCATTTTAACATGTATGAAATCACCTCAGAATTGTAATACAAGTTATCAGAAGTATTTTAACTTAATGCCACTATATTTTCTGGTTTATTTACTTTAAAAAACATGTTTGTTTACTTACTTCATGAAACTGATATTTTCGGCCGAGTTTTCTTTGTGCTGGAATGTGATCTGCAATCGCGCACAATGCAGGACAATCTGCCTGTCCTTTCCTTCTTTCTCCATATAAAAACGAGGCACAAACACACCACAATTTATCACAATTCTTTTAAAACTGAAAGTCTTTTCCCGGGCAATGACACAAGATATAATGCGACTAAATTGAAAGGATTTCCCATGTTGCTAGTGTCACTTATAAAAGTACCTTTCTTATTTGGTCGGGTGGATAGGAGTCGTTAGGAGTCGGAACTGTCACTTTGGGTAGTACGCTTTTATGGCATAAAGGTTTCATCTATTGTCCTTCATTAATCTGAGGATTGAAAAGTAAAAAGTAGTAAAAAAATAGAGTAATATCATTATTTCGATAAAAAAACGTGTGTGGTGGTTTTATTTCGATGGCAACCATCATAGGACGTTAATTTCCTAGGAATATTATATTCGATACCAATACAACACTTCAATAGATTTAGGGAGAACTTATAAAAACAAGTATGATTTTATCTTGGAAGGTAAAAATACCATTGAATATCATTACTTTAAAAAAAAAAAAAAATACTTTAAAGAATATTTTAAAAAAGATACTAAACAGTCGAAATTCAAGCCAGATACACACATGACCTTTTTTTCTGATATTCTCGTTGCACTAATGTTCAGTCAATAATTCTGTTAATTTTGTTTCGTGGAACAGAGAAATACTAACCGTCACACGATCACTTTGAAAGTTGTGTGATTTGTTTGTATTTATTTACATCGAAAATATAATACTTACATAAAAGTGAACGAAACACAATGTCTCTATATCGATCAGAAACTGCATGGCAGCGGGAAAATAATTCTAGCACAAGAAATATCGTTACTGGTGACCCATTAGCCGGTAAGATACCATTGATGGATGTTGTTTACAAGTCAATAATTCGAAGTTCTATGTAACATACCTTAATGTTTTACAGCAATTTACAATGAAGGGTTGTGGCGATTAAATAAAGTGTCGCCGCTATACAATTTACAGTATAGTACAGTGAAATTAAAGCAATACGCGTCTAAAGTACGACAAGCTCTAGTGAGTGCAGTAGCAGCAAGCTCATCGACAAAATATGTTGTTCAAATCGAAGAACAAGCTAATTTGAAATATTCAGAAGATGATGCCAGTGCTTTAATTGTAAGTTCTCTTTTCAAAATTGTATTTTTTTTTGTGCTTCAGTAATAATTCTTCATAGAACATAATATCAAAATAGTTGTCAATCTTCTCCCAAATCTAAATAAATTACTTTCCAGCCTTACTAAAGAACGTCTTTAATTTTAAATTTAGTAAAGAATTTGCCTTACAAATACAGACTATGTTATTATTTTTATAACACATCAGTTGAGCAATATTTTAGAAAAAACAGAATAATTGGTCAGTTTTCTCAAAAACGCCTAAAAGTCCTGATTTGGAATAGTATGGGACTAATTTGTAAAAGTTTCTATGTCCCTCAAAGCAATTTCTACCTGACCTAGGGATTGTATCCAGGATACCATGTATTGCAGTTGTGCTTGTGACCTTATTGCAACCAACAGGGCAGTTGTCAATTAAAGCCAAAAAAAGACATACTTCACTAATAGTTACAACATGAAAGTATGTTTTATATCCAGTAATAAAACTAAGGACACATTTCCAGATCAATGTATTATCATCAGGTCAAGACAAAAACAGTAAAAGCAAGGTATCCTATGCAGCCATTCTTCTGTCTTGGGGAGTCAGCACTGCTGTAGACAATGCCACCCACTTGCCATACATGCTGGAGAGAGGTGAGCAGAGGGTTGGCACAGCCGTGAAGGCAACATTACAAACTATGTTTGACTGTCAAATAAAACAGTTTTATTTTACTCAGGTAAATTCAACAAGCATTGTTCACTTCTTTATTTAAAATCTGCAATCTTCTATACATATAATAAAATCGTAGAAAAGTCAAAACTGTACATTGAATATTTTTTTTAAAGAATAATTTGGGCGTGATCTAAAATCGATATTGAAGTCAAAAATATAGTTTTTAGAATTTTTGACTGTTTTTCTGAATGTATGTCCGGGATAATCTCAAAAAGTACTGCATGGATTTGCTTCAAATTCGGCATTAATATAATTAAGAGATCGGGTCAGCATATAGGCTACATATTATTACACTTTCACTACGGGGGGGGGGGGGGGGAGCGGTGAAGTTTAATCCTAATGCCGTCGCGGGCAACAGCTAGTTCGTAATGTAAGGGGACTGCAAGAAAAGAATACTAATACCTCAGTTGTACAACTAGCTTCATCTTTTGTTAAACAAGACTTTTGTTTTACATCTGAATAAATCATTCTCTTTCTATAGCATCACTGAATCTACAGATAGCACTATTCTTTCGTTTCCAGAGCTTTATCTGAAGTGTTAAAATTCTCTTTCAGCAACAATTACTCTACTTTGGATTTAACTTTGTGGAGAATGACTCGTCCCGCAACACGGATCCATTTACGTTAACATACAGAACACCACAAGTTGATCATAAAGAAAAGTTGAACTTGTCCTTTGAAGTTGGAGATATACAGATTATATGGAATGGGTATGTATTTCTATTCTAAAAGATTTAAGAGCGGATATATGAGCTGTGGGCTGCTATAGCAGAGACCAGTAGTAAATTCCCACTCCAAGACCATCACACTAGAGCAAATGTCTAGATTTAATTTGAAACTTGACTATAGTTTAGCTTATACACCAGAACAATGTGTAGGCTACTATTGATCCCAATGCAGGAAGAAGTTCCGTCAAGAAGTGGTTGAACAGTACTTAATTTAAAAAAATACCTTTGTAAGCTAACATGTTATTTTATATTCCAGGATCCAAGATGAAGAAGCCAAGAAAACAGATTTAGTGACAGTAGCATACCAAATATTACAGAACCAAATATTTTACATGATCACTTTAGATATAACTATATTTGACTTGTGCGATGTGACATTGCCCAGAGCCGAGGTAAAGAGCAGTGGTATTGTAAAGATGAAGACTCCAGAAATGGTTAATTGTGTGTTTACGGTATTAAATGAAATCAGTCATATTTAAGTACTCTGACGAAAGTATTCATCATTGTGTCTGATACATAGTATTAAAATGTTATTTGATATTGAAACTATTTGTTTTCTTGATATGTTTTTCTTAATAATATCAATAATTCTAAAGTGATCTGATGTATTGAAACATGAATAAAAACAACAGTATTGTTTTTCAACATTTACTCTCATGAATTACACCTTACAAATGTGTCTGCATATTGTAACCTTACAAAATATTATATCATTACAATGTGCTAAACTTAAAAATAACCTATTTTGTAATCATGTCTTTCAGTACCTTGCAAGCAGTCCTTTTTATAAGAATTACAATTTCAACACTTCAAAACCATTCCAAAATTGGTATCTTGTGCATAACTATTTATACTAGGCCACCACCTAAAAGCATACTTGGTATTTTGATCTAAACTGTTGACAAATTGGTCTCCACTCTTCGATGCAAGGTATAGAAGGTACCAGAAATTAATCACAATTAGATGAATTTTAAAACTATACAATGTATACACCTCGTTTCACTTACAAGGAGTAAGTTTTTCCAATTTGTACAGATGAATCCCGTAAATTATAATGTAGACATAAATAATAAAACATTTTCCATTTCACTAATATTCCAATATATTATGTAAACCTAAATATATAACGTATGTACCTGTTAAACACTGTAGCTGAGGCTACAAAATATATTACAAGTAAATGTTTCGACGCGTGCAGTGAACATTCAGTCGTATCCTCACGAGGATAAGACTTAGTTTTCACTCTCCCCAAACAATTGCCTATATTGTTGCAGAATTTCATCCATTGAGTAACTCATACTCGCCCATTTCATTAAAAATCTTAGAAAAATTGCCAATATAGGTGATTGTATAGAAGATGCAGCATTACAAATAGTTGCCCCATCTAAACACCCCATTCGGCCAACACGAAGATCATGAGACTATGATGATAATACAACATATAACACGATGTTAGAAATAAATGCCAGATAAAGAGATATTTGTGAAACTTTTATGACATTTGCAATTAAAATATACACAGAGTAATTACATACACACAAAATTACATAGAAGCTTAATTATTCGTATGAAGGATCTATTTAATTATTATGTATTACAAACGACTTAATTTCTCACATCTGGTCCATTCAGCGTAACCTTTATCTGCAATCTGTACTCGTTCGAATTAATCTTATGTTTACAGTATTATAGATGCCTATTAGATGAATTTAAAATTGCCACCAAGTCTAGGGGACCTAACAGTTATCGCAAAGAAATTATTCGAACGCTAGAATTTGATCTGTCTGCCATGTTGTTCATTTACATAAAGGATCTGATTTTGTCTTAACAATGATGGCATTAATTTTAGGTAATTGAATATTTCTACTAAGTATAGAGGGAGCCATAGTGGCGTATCATATAATAACGTGAGTCAGACGCAAGCTATTCTGTAGCATATATAAAATAATTCTATGAATCCGGCATGCAATAAGTTTCGTACCAATGTTCGTTGCACACAGCTGCACCTCCTCCTGGGGAAAATAGTAAGGATGTAGGTTATATTTTGTTGTTAAAATCCAGTTGTAGAAATAATGATGATGTTTTGGTTTGCTTTGCTGATATTCCTGGGTACTCAACTATTGGACATGAATTTTGTTTGTTTTTTCGCCCAAAAGTAGAAACGCCAAAGGAGTTCTTGGTATAACAGTTGATAGCAGGCTTCAGTGGGGCTCACATATATCTGGCCTCGCGGGAAGACTTGGCTCAGCTGCTTACGCTGTCAGAAAAGTAAGACAATTCACTGACGTAGAAACAGCTCGATTAGTCTATTTTAGCTATTTTCACAGCGTTATGTCCTACGGTCTTCTTTTGTGGGGCAAAGCTGCTGATATTCAAAATATATTTATATTACAAAAACGAGCTGTTCGTGAGATATACCGGTTAGGTAGCAGACATTCGCTAAGAGAGCTCTTTAAGGAAATAGGTATTCTTACTGTAGCATCGCAATTTATTTTTGCCAACATAATATACATTAGGCAAAATATACACTTGTACACCAAAAAAAGCGATGTTCACAATATAAATACCAGAAACAAGCACAAACTGTGTGTACCAATTCATAGACTTCATAAGGTTCATGGATCATTTTTGGGGCTCGGTATCCGCTTTTATAATAAACTACCTCTGCCTTTACTAGAATTACCCTTTAATGCATTTAAATTACAAGTTAAGTCTATTCTTTCAAAGAAGGCTTATTACAGCATTAATGATTATTTAAATGATAGAAATAGTTGGTCGTTAAGTTGAACGCAAGACGGCTCATTCTTGTTATCATTGTAATTGTAATAATAATTAATGATAAATGAATTCACCATTATTGACAAGATTGTAATTATATGTAATTTATTCTTTATTTTCTGCTTTGCAATATAGTAAATAAGGTCCACTAGTTGGTGAGTACTGATTAAGTGTAACTGATGTTGTTGAGCTGTTTGGCAGTGAGAACGTCATGCTCCCTTAGACGGTATTGCTTGCGTCGGCGGTCGGGTTGCCTCCCTCCCTCAAAAATGTGCGAGGGGGGCGATGGCTGATCCTCGCGTTATGCCCGTGAACGGGTGCTGCTTGTGGTGCCAGGTCGTCTCACTGACTATACACAGAGTAGTATTGTTGTTGTTGTTATTTGTTTTTTTCTATACTGTGGTCCTAATTTGCTAGATTGGCGGCTTATGTTGTACATCATGGTTACAACAGACAGACTAGCACATGTAGGTGGACACTCCCTTATCGCCTATTAGCATCATATAATTGGAGGCTGTGGTTTTGTTTAGTTTTGGTTTTATTTTTATAAAATATATTTAATGCTTGAATTACATAAAGGTATGTAGGTGTAAGGTTGAGTGTTAGCCCGCGTGTGTTACATAAGTATTTAAATTTCTTTATATTGTTATATATATATATTTAATTTAATTACTTACATCATACAAATTGTGTATGAAGAAAATATTGTTTCAACTTTAAAGGTTCTTCAAACCAACAGACAGACATGTGTTGCTGGGGAGTTTGTTGCGCCACTTCTTCTTCCCAGCAAAAACACATAGGAAGTGGTGAAGGGTGGGCGTTTTTGGGGGCTGTCTTTTGTAATATTTGACGTCAAAAAGTGCTGTTTTACAGCCAAGTTTGAATAAATGATTTTGAGTTTTTTTTTTTTGAGTTAAGTCCGCAACTGCAGACGCCAGCACATCAAGTTACTACAATCTGTCAAATTTCCCTAATGTACTTTTATGGTTCAAAGTTTGTGGTAGCTTGATGTGCTGGCGTCTGTATTTAATAAATAAATGTATGTGTTTAATAATCATACTATATGCCCAGCAGTGTAGTGATAGAAAGTCTGATCATGAAGATGATAAGTACCTCATCAGCCCGGTCTAAAGGGCAGCGATCCCTCCTCAGTGTGTGCAGTGCAGTACCTAACAACAGCCGCCGCCCGCCGCGCCGCCCGCGCCCGCACCCCCCGCGCCGCTCGCGCTGCCCGCCGTCGAGTGCTGGGGACCGATCTTGATGCCGTTCGCCTGTTGAATACATGTAGCATTTCGTTTGAAGATGACTTTGATAGTCTTAAATAATTTCTAGTGTAGTATTTCAATTTAAGCGTTACAACCATAGGACACAGTAAAGGTAAGGGAATGTATTCATGATTGAACAACGATAATATAGACCTATATATCTATACTATTTTTATCTAATCCATAATTCACCCAATCACCATAGAAGGAAAAACAGTTATATTAATGCAATAGCGATAGTTCCTTATTAACAGCAAAAGTAGTTATAAAAACATAAACGAAAATTCTAGAATTTATTCAAATAAAGAACTATTGTGTGCCGCCCCTATACAATGTAATTCAATGTCAAATAATCGTCAACGACTATCGATTAGTAGATAAGGGCTACACTACTCACCTCATTGTTGATATCGAATACTCCTTCCTGTATTTTCTCGTAAATCTCTTTGGCAGTGTTGATGAAGGCTTCCTCCACGTTGGCAGCAGTTTTGGCTGAGGTCTCCATGAAGACCAGGCCGTGTTCACGGGCGAAGGCCTCACCTTCCTCCTTCTTTACTTCACGTCGAGATTCCAAGTCACTAGAATTTAATGTTTAGTTAGGTAACGATTTTCTTACGAAATAATACATTTAGCTTTATCGGAATAGGTGCCTTTTTTCAGGTGGAATCATCAAATGACTTCTCCTTGGAGGTAGTGTCAGACTCATACTGGCTAGAACCCACTATGTTCCTTCAGAAGGACCCTGTGTGCCAGGGCCACTGTTGGCCAGTGTCGGAGTAGGTGCCTAAGTGTTGGTTTGAGGTTGACTTAAAAAGAATATAATTCCTCACACATTCACACAACATCATCTAGTCCCAAACTAAGCAGAGCTTGTACTGTGGGTACTAGACAACTGATAAACATAGACTCATTATACTTTTCTTTTGTAAATACATACATATTATACATAGAAACACCCAGACTAAATCAAACACTTATGTTCCCGCGTCCTCCAGCAGTGGCAGGCAGATTCACAACCCACTACGCCGTCCGGTCGGTAGAATTCACGAAAACACAGGACTGTTATATGGATTCAGGTTTCCGCAGATGTTACAAGCATTATCGATAAACCTTACATATGTAGCTTTCTTGAGAGATAACAAAATAGTCATAAAAATTGCTATCAGTAAGTAGCATTTAACAACTAATCTGGGCCAAAATAAATTAATATGCAAATGACTTAATATCTACTTATTTGGAAAATGATTTTAAGAAAGATAAGTAACTTTTAGTGGTCTCTGGTGATAGCAGTGTGTTAGCGAAAGCGTAACACCCAAAAAGGCGACCAACCAACCGACTAAATAATAGTAAGTACGTTGGTTTGTATAACAATGACGTAGTTGCATTATCCGTTGGGAACAGTCGTGAGCCTTCGCGTAACGGTAGACCAAGCCACAATATACTTTACACATCAACTTAGTCACAAAAGATAACGGGAATGTGTTAATACAATGACAATAACTGTGAATAACATAATGCACTTTGTTCACACTATTTTAGAATGAATATTACGATTTAGCTGTGATTTTAATATGTCAGTTACTGCTTGCTTAGAGATAAGAACTAAGTTCCTATACTTATCGTTTAGTTATAGTAGTTTTCTGATATTAAGAAAATATAAAAATGAATCCCTATTCCCTTGGTCACACGTAATGGTGTGACCAACGACGGCTGGACCGATTTAAATAAAATTTGCAAAAACATAGTAACATAATCTAGAGTCAGAGAAAGGACATAGGCTAGGAACTCTTTGTTTAGGCTTTTGTTTACTATTGCTGGAGAGTTTGTTCCACCATTTCTTCTTCCCAGCGATAACACATAGGAAGTGGTGAAGGGCGAGCGTTTTTGGGGCTGTCTTTTGTAGAGTGACCTTCAAAAAGTGCTGATTTTCAGCCTACTTTGAATAAATGACTTTATCTTTATTCGGGTGTTGGAAGTAGGTGCTACTACCAGTAGTTTTATCTTATAGATGGATACTTCAAAATATCTGAAGACAGCTTCTCACCTCTTATTACCAATCAACATGATGACCATGTTGGAGTTGGAATGCTGACGCGCGTCCTCCAGCCAGGTAGTGAGATGGTTGAATGTGTCTCGTCTGGTGATGTCGTATACTAGCAAGGCGCCCGCCGCGCCCCTGTAGTACGATCGTGTGATTGATCTGGAAACATAATGTTGGTTATTTTTGTATAGGTATGGTTGAAGAAGGTTGGTATAGGAAGGTGCATAGATAGCGGAAGAATTAAGATTCCCGCGATACCGCGCGCATGTGCGAGGAGATACCGAGGTGGTTTAGGTAAGAGTCGGGCACGTACGCCTCTCTGCCTTTCCCCAGGCAGATGCATAGTGCCCATGTGAAAAAAGATGTCTAGGGTGGGAGAAGCCGACGACACTGCGGATGGAAATGCGTAAAAGATCAAAAGATGATATTATCATATTTGAGATTAATGTACTCCGTCTAATTTTCGGATTTTGTTTCTTCCTCTTTGCCTCTCTAGCCATAGAGGTTACTCGTGTTTGAGGCATAGATTGCAGATCGTCGACATACAGTGAAAACTCGAAAATGTAAAAGAGGCAACTTTTCAGGATATGGTATAGGATGTGCTTAGCGAAGTTATGGCATAATCGCTTGAAACAGAATAAATGTAATTTGAGCATTTCAAGCTAATATAACGAAATCAAATTCTGTTTTTCGGATGACACGTTAAACTGTAGGTCCCGGCTGCCATTGAACATCTTTGGCAGTCCTTACGGGTAGTCAGAAGGCATTAAGTCTAACGCCAGTCTAACCAAGGGGTATTGGGTTGTCCGGGTAACTGGGATGAGGTCAGATGGGCAGTCGCTCCTTGTAAAAGAGTGGTACTCCGCTAAAGCCCGAGCCCCCAACATAGTTGGGAAAAGGCTCGGGAGATGATGGTGACATAATCAAATTGGGAAACGACCACAAAGGTTAGTCAATTCTTGTGCCATAAAATTTTCCAGCAAAAATACAATATACATGTAAAATAATCAATGAATATTAAAATTTGTTTATTAAAAACTAAGGCTTGCATGAAATACGAATACATGATTATTGAAAATCAAGGTCATTAGAAACAATGCAAATGGTTTAATTGTTAGTTAGCAACTGATAAAATTACTGATATTATGTATTGAGGCTGTTAGATTTGGGTCAATTTAAATTAAATAATTTTCATAAAGATTTGATGGACATCTTGTTGTTTTTTTTTTGTATTTTTTAAATATTGCCACATATATTGGACTTCACACAGCCAATGCTCAGTCAATGGCCAAATATGTTTAATTATATTTTGTTTTAATAATTTTAGTGACCATCCAAGAGTTTGACTGTATAAGAAGCTTTTATTCTTTTAGGTGGACCAGGTTCTAGAGTTGCCAACTCGATTCATTTATATTGTACAACTGGTCCTAAACATAATACATGCTTTATTCATAAAAGTAAACAATCCCAGTTTAAAGTGGGTGATAGACGAGCATACTTAAAGTACGCGGTTTTTAAGATCGCGAACTCGGCTCGGCTCGACGTAGTGACACACGTGAAGCTTACTCATTATGTATCGCGATGTCTTCGACAGAAGAACCGACGAACTTACTCGACGGTTTTAAAGTACGCGTACTTAGGGTGACACACGAGCGAAAAAGGTCGTCGAGCCATAAGTACGCGTACTTGCTCGCCCGTCTATCACCCCCTTAACAGTTTTTTAGCTAAGTCTTGAGCATTGACAAATTAAGTGTCAACTAGATTTTAAGCAAGTCTAACTTTCATGGCCATTCAAGCATGAAATTCGTCATAATTACATTTATAACATTCAAAATTACAAACACTGAACTCAACCAGCTCACAATCTAGGTTATCGGTACAATAAGATTGAATTTATTCTGTTTTTTTGTTTAAATTGCTCAATGTTTCGTTAACTGAAGCAAGTGATTTGTATTCACCTGTTGCTGAACACTTGACTGCTTCATTTATGCTTAAATAAACTGAGTCATTAATCAATGTTTAACGAAATTAGTATGGCAAACATGATTTTAAGTGTAAACATTCAGGCTTTGTTATGATATAGGGGGTCATAGCCATCCAGTTGCATAATTTACATTATTTACGTACAAGTCTTTAGATCTTGTTAAAGTGGCCGGAAGACACTGGATAGCCATAACACAAAACCGCCAGAAGTGGAAAGATTGGGAAGAGAACTACACTCAGCATTGGGTGACTAAAGGTTGAAGAAGAAGAAGAAGTCTTTAGGGCCTGAATAAAGTATATTTTAGAGAGCAATACTTTCTTACTGCCTTCTTGTTAGTAGTATAAGTTAGTAAACACATGTTAATACATATGTTTAATTTTAGATAAATTAATCTATACTACTATTATAAAGCATAACTGGCCTAATCTCACTGTTCTTTTTTTAGGAACACTTTAGTTTTAGATAGCTCATTTATCAAAGGAGGTAACTTTTAGGCTACTTTTTATATGGTTGTGTGCAGAAGTTCCCACGGGATGCGAGTCAAACTCCTGGCGGTAACTAGTAATATTATAAAACAGGTAAACACCAACAAGATTATATTGTTATGCAAACCAGTAATCCTCTTACGACAAGCAATGTTTGTAATGGATTTCAGTATATTAACATGATTCCAGACATAACTATGTATAATTATGAATTGAAGTCAGTATCTCAATTAACATGTTTCCTATTTATTAATTTATTGACTATTTACAGCTTGAGTTTGAGAAGTATTTTACAGATAATGTTGAATATTATTTGCTGTAAATTTTAAAAGAATTCCAATGTGTTCTTCATTGCGATTTATTCACAAGGGAACTCAACATAATTTTAGTGGATTTCATTAAATTGATAGCTACAGACAGAAGTCCAATGCATATAGTGTGCACTGTTACAAACTGAAATTTTATGAATGATAAGTGTGTTTTCAATCTAGGCCATTAGAGACTTATGGAATACCATAATTCTAGTACACAATAGTGTATAAATACAATAAAGTGGACATAACATACCTAGTAATAAACAACTCCAATAAGATTCTAACCTGAAAGCTTCCTGTCCAGCAGTATCCCATATCTGGAGTTTGATCTGCTTGCCGTCAATGGTGATCATGCGAGCGCCAAACTCTACTCCAATTGTGAGATCATGCACAGGCTGGAATCTTTTGTCGGTGAACTGAAGTAGTAAGCAGGACTTGCCTACACCTGGGAAAAAGATTTTATACCATAAAAATATGATTCATAAACAATATAGAGTTTATGATATACACCTCATTGGTGATATCATGTTCGAATCTGGAAATTATATTGTATTCTTACATCATATTTTATTATGATAGTTTTGTTTGATTCTATTGATTTGTAGCTTAAATATCAAGTCTGCAATAACAAGTCCAGTTCCAAACACAGTAGGTTATATACTATTCTATGTATATATCAATTTGAGGTCATGGAATAAAATGTAACAAAGGAAAACAGGTGATGTCTGTGTAAACAGATCACTAATAAGACAAATAAGAGCTTTGAACTCTTATCTCTCATCAGCCAGTACCTACTTTGACTATGTATAGTGTTGTTTCACAAAATAATAGTTATTGTACCAGTATTAAACTAATAAAGATTTATTTATTGAAATCCTTGGATGATAGAAACAGATAAGTATTTTTTCCATCATTAACTAATATTGACAACAAACAAAGGAAGTCCTTGAGATGGTCTCAAAACAACATACATTTATAAACACATGTATCTTTATATTGATCCCTAATTACTTATGTACAGCATTCACTGCACAATATCTACTGATATGCGCATTACAGCCCTTACTCGACGTAGTTACTACACAGACAGCGTAGGCGGAAAAATAGACTACCTATCACAAAATATTATCCACAACAATGAGATGAGATATCGATCGATCTTACAAAAATGAATTGATGCAAGTAAAATATCAACATGAAACCCATAAAATATGATCAAATACACTGCACAGTAACATAAAAAGACTAAATAAAATATCAGGAAATAAAATCAATACCTGTGTCGCCGATGATGATGTATTTGAACAAGTAGGCGTATGCCATCTTTTCTGCAGTTTTTTCTAACTATTGAAATTTACAATCAACAGCGATGGTAAACAATGGTTTAGGGGCAATTTAATTATGTTACAAATAAGACGCAATTTTTAAGAAATCTCACAGCTGGTTGAATCATGAATCAATTTGTCATTGTGTGAATGTGTGAAAGAAAATTTGACAATCATAGCCAATACATAAAGAATGTTACATACTCGGAAATTTTATCTGTCATTCAATCATTGTTTTATTATTTTTGGGAACATCAGATAGGAACATCTTCAATTGGACAAAAGTTTATAACATACAATTTTAGCTAAAAGTAACGGATGATTAAAATAAAACAAATAAGTGGTTTGGATAAAGATTTTTTTTTACACATTTTCGTTTTCGTGTGTTTATAACTTTAAATCCATAAACAATTACAGAGATAACATCAGAACCTTTTCTACAAAAGTGTTACAACACTCAAATAATAATACGGAAATCGGAAGGAAATTGTTTCCTTCTTTCTGTCTAAAACAACTGTCAATGCTGTCATATGTCAAATTAGGGTTTTAATCTGAATATTGCGAATTGGTTTGTTATTATTTCCTTTTACAGATTTTGTCCTATTTAACCAGTGCTCAGTCTTTTCCTTTTAGGATTAGTTTGTTAGACGATTTGACTTTAATTTAGTGCCTTCTTCATAGCCTCTATGTGTATCAACAAGCCGTTAGTAACCTTAAAAATTAAGTGAACAATGCCGACTTTTACGATGTATTTGTAATAATGGATTCTTCTAAAGATTCTTCATCTATGAGGAATTCTGTTAATCTTGATGGCGAAGCAGAAAAAAACACAAACTACAAGAGTACTCATAGTTTATCAGGGCAAAGGGATAACGCAGAAAATCCATTTACATCTACCACAAATACAAGTTCCAGCTTTGTTCCCTTGAATGGACCTCGGTCGAATCACATGAATTCCTTATCTGGCAATGAACCAATTCCTCAATCTAGCAAGTGTGGTGAAAGTCGTTCTGAAACTAAAATAAACTTAAGTAATTCCACCCAATCACAAATGTGTAACAAGAAAGTGAGTAACTCAAATGCTGATCAAGCAGACCCTGCGGTTGCGGGCAATAGCAGGTCCATACCGACCTTGTATGATAATGGTACAGAGTCCAACCAAGAGAAGCAGTCATGTCAGAGACACAAAGTGTGCTTGGACAAGGCAGGAAGTAGCAGTCTACCCTCAACAAGTGGAACAAGCAGAACTAGTGACAACCCAGAGAGCAGTCAGTCCTTCAGAGAGAATAGGAAAAGGCCATCAAGTCTGAAATTAAATAGGCCTAACTTAGATGATGACAGTTCCAGTGATACTGGCAATGATGACTATTCTTTAGGGTCTGAAGATGGGTGTATTTACACATACCGGGGTGGAGAACACTTGGCTGACTTGCCAAGCTCATTCTTCAGTTTAGACATGGGTTTACCTTTAGACAAGCATCTACCCATGCCTAACTACCCTGGGCCACAGCAGGGGGCTGCTGCAGGGAGGGAGCAACCCTCAAGGGCTTCAAGTCCTGACATGGATTTTTTGGAAATGGATTTCGATCCAGGACCTTCGTGTGAGGTAGATACAGGTGACGAGTCTTCCCCTGATGCTGATTTGGACTCTGCAAGTAATATGCCTGAGGAAAATGAACCTGTATTGCGAGGGACATCTCCAGAATATGTAGCTCCTAGGAGTTTTCCTGTTCCTGTGCCTGTCCTTGTGAATCCAGCATTGGAGTCATTTGGGAGTGCTGACCTATATTCATACAGTGTGCCATCAACAAGTCGAGGAGTTGCCGCAGGTCACGGTGATGCTCCAGAGAGCACTAGCACACATGTGGACCAGAACTACAGTTTTGGACCTTACATCACTCATGTGAATTCAAGGGGTGAACAGCTTGTGGTCAGAAGGACTATGTCTCATGGGCCAATAAATTTTCCTGGCAGTGTGCATGTTACCAGTGGCGATTTGGTCTCACCAAGGGAGATTTTGAATTGTAAGTCTGTTTTTGTATTTTCTCAAGGTTGAGGAAGTTATGCTTGAGTGTTGAAGTACCTACTCAATTAAATATAATTATAGAGTAGTTGTAGTCAAGTTTTGTGTTATTTTGTTTTCTAAAGGTACAGCTCTATTACATTCTATAAGCTACACCATAGTTCTATAACATACAAGGTTATCTTAAGATCTTTGTGTTGTCCAAACAAGGCCCTGCATTGTACTTCCTGTTCACTACCTAATAGGGCCTCATTACTAACATTTTATTGATTCATAGAAATGAAACAAAGTACATATTATCAGTTAGCCTAGAGCAAATCAATATTGATCTTAAATAGTAGGTTGATGTTAAAAAAATAATATAATATACTTAAAAAAAACATCGAAATTAGCATGTTCAAATAACAAATTCAGAGAGATCTTATAGACTGAGAGATAACTTAGAATATATGCATGGTCTATTGTTGCTACATTAAAAGTAAAATTTTTTTTACAGATGACACAGAGCACTTGGAAGGACCTTTTGCATATCAAATCAACCAGGGATCCTCAATTGATACAGCAAATCTGTCTTCAGCTTTATATCATGTAACTATGGCTAAAAAACTGATTGCTGAAAAGGCTAAATTTGATGCTGAGAACCAGGCTGCTGCTAAGGTAAAGATTTCCTAACACATCCATTTTTGTGAAATGGTATAGCTATCTGTATGTACAATATTGAAGCAGGTTATTATTCATATGAAGAATTCAGAATCTCCTTCTTTTTTGAAGTCTATTTAAAAATCGATCTACGGCAAATATTCATATAAAGAATTCAAACAAATTGAGAAACTACTCCTTTTTTTTAAATCTATTGAATATCTATCTATAGCATGGTATCAGGTGTTGCCTGTTCTCAAATATTCATATAAAGAATTCAAACAAATTCAGAATTTGCTCCTTTTTTGAAATCTATTTAAAATCAATCTACAGCATGATATGAGGTGTTTTCCCATTCTCAAAAAGTATCAAAAGTGTCCACGTATCCCCCCCTTTTTATAATTTGTTAACATTTAAACCAATTTCGAGCCTCTTCTACGAAGTCAATAGTCAATAATTGAAAACATTAATAAAACAATCACGCAATGGTGATTATAATGTATGTATGTCCGTAGGCGACCGAAGCGACAGCGAGTACGAGCTCAAGTAGCGCGGCGTGCGTGGAGCCCCCGCGGTGCATGATCTGGTCCGAGTGCGAGGCGTGCGAGCGGCAGGTCACGCAGATCGGCACCTCGGCCTGCGGGGCTACCGCTGTTGTTAATGTTTTTGTTAGTATCTCTTACATAAAACTTGAACATAAAACTTAAAGAGTATACGATGTTTTTAAGTTCGATAATTTTATGATACCTAATACATATTTAAAATGAATTAGAAATCAAGGATTACTTTGATCACGACAAATCTGAGCGACTTTCAAAACATGATTTTACAAGGCCCATTGACCACATATTATCGGGATTTTCTCTTTCTTTTATCATCAGTTCACGCGACACTAAACATGAACTATGCAAATGTAATAGATGGTAACATTTTCGAGACACGAAGAAAATAATCAAATTATTTTCTCAACTGCCAAAGCTGTAAAAGGCTGCAAATGACAGCCGGACCCACCAATTTTACGAGCCTTCCGAAACAACCTCATGATCCATCGACCGTTGACTTCTCCTAGAGATAAAAATGATAATATCCAGAACATAATAATTGCCTTTATACATTTCAGAATGCATTAGGTGTGCCTGTGAATTTAGAGAAGATAAGTTCATCCGTTGGTACGAGACAAAGAGCTAACAATGCACCTTTACCTAGGTAAATATAAATAAAATTTTAGCTACTGTACAAAAAACTTTGTGTACAGACGCCAGCACATCAGGCTACCCGAAACTGTCAAATTTTCCCAATCAACTTTGAACTTTATGCTTCAGCGATAAAGTTGAAAATCTATTAAGGCATTTTGACAGATTGTAGTAGCCTGATGTGCTGGCGTCTGTACTTATAAGAACGTGTATAAAAAAGATATAAAAAAGTTGGTAATTTTTGCTACTTCATGTAACAAGTAAATAACATGATTAATTTGTTTCTTCTATTTCTAGATATTTATTATCTCGAGCTGTGGCTGGCTGTACGGCTGCGGACCTCGTCACCGGTATACACAGGGCTTCCGATGGGCTAGTCACCGCACGGTTCTTCCCAACTCATCCGGAACGGGTTATATCCTTGTCGCATTGGCTGGCTGACTGGATTACTGTCGGTAAGGCATTTACACTGTCTCTGGAGCTAATGTGGCCATTTACCTTTTATTAATAAAAAGACATGTTCTCTCTTGCTAGGTGTAAGTCAAAATTTGAATCCAAGTTAGATTGCTGATTTAGGACTTTGTATGGTTGCCTCACGGTTCATCATCATCTCAGCCATAGGACGTCCACTGCTGAACATAGGCCTCCCCTTTAGATGTCCACATACACCGGTTGGAAGCGACCTGCATCCAGCGTCTTCCGGCGACCTTTATAAGGTCGTCTGTCCATCTCGTTGGTGGACGTCCTACGCTGCGCTTGCTGGTCCGTGGTCCCCACTCTAGCACTTTTCGACCCCATCGGCCATCTGCCTCAGCAATATGCCTCACGATTGCTAAAAATTAATTAAACTAAAGGGTGGGCGCTTTGGGGTCTCTCTTTAGTTTTGACGTTCAAAAAGTGCTGATTTATCAGCCTAATTTCAATAAATGTTTTTTACTAATACTTCTGCTAAATGCGTTGAATAAAATACAATAACAATAAAATAAAAATATAAGGACAAAACATAGATATAAATCATGAGCTATGCATATGTTGTTGATTTGCATGCAAAGTAATGATCAGGCCATTTACATACATTATGGAAATGCAAGCATTACTTTGTAGGTAATTTTGTAATATACGCACTACGGCCGGCTAATAATCCTATAAAACTATGGAGAGGTAACTGACAATATGAACAAATTTAAAAAGAAACTATGAAAGATTTCGCGACTAAAAGGCTGAATCGTTTGACACAAAAAAAATAACGTACCGACCGAATTATCAAAAACGGTTACCATCTATGGAATTTGTATGAAATTTAGAATTATGACGTCACAATTTTTTCACATCAAGCTATATACTTATTTTACTTAAATTATCAATAAAAAAATCCATTGCATTTTCCTTGAAAACGATAAATAAAAGTGACATTATTTTAATATGCTTTACCAAATTAATATCATATAGGATTTTATTTTTGACCTAGTCAAGTGCCCAATTGAGAATTTCCTCCTGTTTTAGATGTCGGTTAAAAATTTGGTATGTAGATGAAAAGGGACCCTAGTAGATGGATAAGGGAAGCATTTATTTTATGACATGGTGAAACATCCTCAAAAAAAAAAAACTTCAATTTATTTCCAGGTGCAGTACCAATCCTAACCCTAAACTTACAAGCTGGCTGCGATAACGACATCCCAGACGCGTGGCACCATCAAATGGTGTTCGGCGTGTCACCTCGCGGCGTGTACCTCTGTAACCCGGTCGAGTGCGTCCGCGAGGCGACGCTGTGGCCGCACCTCACGTCACCCTCCGTACTGTTGATAAAGACTAGAGATGTGCTCTCGAGGTTCACTGCTGATACGGATTTGACGCCGCTTATGGTGGTACCTGATCGGCGTTTTCATACATTTAATGTTTTAGGTGAGTTTGTTAGTACATATAATATATGTACGTAATATGAATTTTACATGATTGAAAAAATATGGTAATAAAGATTCTATTTATTGATTTTTTTTATTTACGTTATAGTTGGCTTCCAACCCAACTAGATGCAGCTGATTACTAGTGTTTTACACGGATAGCTGGAACACACCAATTTAACGTGTCTCTTGAAAACCCATTCACGGATGATGTTGCTTGCATTTGCTTATTGATCTGTCCGGCTGTAACTAAAATTGCCATAGAAAGTTACGTAAAGAGACTGCTGTTAACTTAGTTTTAGTTTTGTTCTGAACAGGAAAGAAGGTTTTTCAAAAATCGTACCTGTTCTTTTTTTTCTATGATCTTATTTGGCCTCCGTTCCAAATTTGAATCTTACAAAATGAAATTTAAAGTTCGAATTTTATTTGCAGGTCAAGTAATAAACGTGATCCGCGAGTGGCGCGCCCACGGGTGGGGCGAGTACGGCACGCGCACGCGCCACATCCGCGTGCCCGCCGCCTACTGCGCCGGCGTCACCGTCGCCGCGCTCACCGGCTCCGCCGCGCACGCCCGCCTCGCGCGCGCCCCCCACCTGCCGCTGCTCTCCGACCCCGCATGAACATGTCGCCACACATTCTATCACTCCTGAATATTCTAAGCAACACCTGTATATACAAAAATACGATATAAGGTGAGAGTTCTGCGGCTGAGTATTTTGCCGCGCATTTTAAGTGTTCACTTGAGGAAGGGTTGTTCTGTGAGTCCGCATTCGCGGATATGTGATGTTACGATATTAGATGGTTTCGTGTGTCGATTTAATGCACCCTTCTCTAGTTGGTGTTAAACAGTGATTTTTGTGTGTTCTTAAAATTGGTGATAGGTGTAGCTAAGGCTTACACACCGCGCGACGATTTATTCAGCTGAATTGCTTGTGAAATAATTGGTAAAAAATAAAAATATAATAATGTTTGTATTTGACTGAATCGGTGGCACTACCTTAAAAGACGTTGAATTTTCTCTCTAACCATGTCATGGTTATGACGTAAGAAAATTATATTCCGCTCGCGACTGATGTCTTGTTTGGTATTGAAAATGCCAATGTGTGCACGCCAAATAGCTGTAGATATTCTAATACTGATGTAGTGAATAGTTCTATAGGTACGTTATTTAGCATCGTAATATAAACGACGTATTCGTAAAAAAGTGAGATAGCGCTATAGGATAGTAACGCGCTAAAAAGAGATAAAAACATCACTCGGTTACCGAGACTAAAAACCATTCATTTTGTTTATTTTACTGTATACTCGTGTACAACGCATAATTGCATGTGAATAATATTTTGAAAATATCAAAACCAATTTCGAACAGAAATTGTATCGTCGTAAGAATTAAAGCAACACATTTTTGCGTATAACGGAACACATAATAGTTAACGAGGACCACCGAATTAAACATTATATTAGAAATAACTCGATCTGATCACAATATTAATTAATAGTTGTCGTATAAGACAGTGGCAGCGGCATGATTTTAAAGAAATTGTTCGTTGCTATCTTTGTCATACTTATATTGTTTGTCATTGGTAAGACAGTGATAGGTATACCACTTGATCTTACAATGTAGGGACTTCTTTTTATCTCAGCCTTATTTTTTTTGGATTTTCGTAACCGAATATTGCTTGCTCATCCTTGATTTATATTGCTTGCATTGTACGCAGTTGGTATCGATGAAATTTCAACCTTATTTCCACGCAATGAATATCACATTGCTCCATAAACTGCAAAGGCTTGTATAATAATGGCGGTGTTGCCATCAACTTAAGTTTAACAATATTAAACGCAAATGTATGTATAACCGTACAAACTTACTAACATTATTATCTTTAGTTACAGATATGCACAAATAACGTATTTTATTCAATAGACATTAATTATTTTTATTTTAAAGGGCTGCATTATCGTACGTCGCTCAAAAAAAGTTAATTTGATAATTTCTCTGTATAATAATAGTTATTTGTTTAGTAACCGAACGTTTTCGTAAACTGAAGCTGTGTGATTGGCTAAATTTTATTAGCCAAGTAAGATTGTACATAGATTTTGTAAGGGAAAATATTGTTAGTCAATTGGTGCTTACTAGTCAAAATTATATTAGCACGTACTAGGGGTGGTACTAGACCTATCGATCTATCGTCAAACGATGCCATCGATAGAATGGATTGGTCGACGCTATCAGTAAAGTGGAAACTATCGATCGACGTCGACCATTCTGTTCTAACATCGATTTAGGGCATGTATCGACAGTCGATCGATTGGTTTAGTCACACCCTAAAGTTTGCTATTCAAGTGGGGAACGCAACGTTCTAAACTTCTTATTTCATAAAACCATCGGTTTGAATTAGTTGTACCTATGTTTTAGTTGTATAAAACTATTATCAACTCTAAACATAACGACGTAAGGTTCAATTTCAGTTGTTTGAAGGCCTGGTACGTAATAAAGTTGTGTTTCACATTTGAACAGCAGAAGTCTCGTAGTCATTTCAACACAACAAATATACCTACACATGTAAACGTTATCGCACTCGATGCTGACGCTTAACTCTGTACTCTATTCGGTAATTAATTTAATATGTTACGATGTTGTTACGAGGTGTTGCTGACTGTACCCGAATGTTTCCGAACGTTCCCGAATACTTCCGATTGTTTATTGTTATGTTGGAATGTTACTTATTTACGTTTAACAAGAACGCTGTAGTTGACCGCAGTGTTTGTGTTATTTATTATTATTAATAGTTTTAAATGTTAATATATTATTATTATTATAACTAAATTTCTTTATAGGTTGCTTGTTTTCTACTCAAGGGACTCTCAGTGCTCAGTTTGAATTATGTTCAAAAACTGAGATATCGCCTAATAATCCATCATGTTATAGCGAGGGCACATACTAACTTAGTTCTTAAAGCTCATTTTCATTCACACAATAATGCAATTAGCTCATGGCTAAGTAACGGCCGCAGGCGTCCATACTCAGCTGGTACTGAACTACATCCTATTAGACTGGAAGCCGACCCCAGCATAGGAAAAAGGCTCGATTTAAATCAAAACGTGCTTTGCAATCAAAAGCTGCATCCACAGCGGGAGGGATCATTTGACGATATCCCACTCAAGAAAAAGGCCTCTATTTCAACATTCTTTCTTTTCATTCCGTAAACATTAAATGTTTTATTCAAGTACAGAAAAGCACGTTTTGATATATCGAGCCTTTTTCTTATGCTGGGGTTGGCTCCCTGCCTAATAGGATGGAGCTTAATACCAGCTGAGTATAGACGCCTGTGGCCGTTACTTCACGATATTCACAGACAGACTCTTTCTGACTAAAACCCACTTTTGTTCTTCTTGAGGTCTTCGTGTGCCAGTGCCACGGTAACTCTTACGAACAATCTCTTGGTAAAAATATGGGCCTTGAGTAGCAACGAATCGTTGTTTATTTATATGTATAAATACTCTTTAGTACCACCTCGTAGCAAGCACCTCAAAATGTCAGTAGTGTAGGTATGATATTTTGCAAAAGTGGTTAATTTAAAATTATGCATTTTAATTTAAGTACCTACTGCTGTTTGTGAAGGTTCAGTAATACTACCCCTTGTACTCGATTATATAAAGCAATGTCATGTATAACATTATATTTTTGGAATATACTATGATAGAACCCATATTCGAGTTTTTTATTTGTCTCCTCTCTAAACTCTTCTCGTGATAAAATGTTCATAAACGTGTGATATAGAGTTTTTGGTTTATACTTATTAGCATAGACTAGTAATATAAGACTGTCCCATCGGACTATGAGAGTGAGGGAATAGAGAGTGCACCTGTGTCTGCGCGAATGCTTGTGCTATAATATGTCCTGCGCAGTTAGCTGATCTCCTTAGAGAGAACGGCTGCCGTAGCCGACAATCGGCCTCAAAGCCATCATCAATATAAGACTGAATCTCATCAAAAAAACTGTTCCAGCTTGCCAACATATTAAAGATTTCATAACCTTAGGTCAAACTTCATCAAATTTTTATTTACGACGGTTTGGAACTTATGTAGCTAAAGACCTTATTTGGTTGAAAAAGTAATAATGCCATTACGGCTACTCATTGAAGGTAAGGCGATAAATGGAAAATACTTGTTCATATTTACTATTTGTTAATTCCATGTTTATGCAAGATAAAAATAAAATAATGAATCATAATAACGTAAAGAAGGTTGTAACAAACCATTTGTTAGGATATAGCAATAATGACCTCAATTACTAGGCGACAATTTATTTTAAGGGTTGCGTGTGAATGGGTAAATTTTATTAGTCATGTAAGATTGTACGTAGATTTTGTAAGGGAAAATATTGTTAGTCAATTTGGTGCTCACTAGTCAAAATTGTATTCGCACGTACCTACTAAAGCTTGCTATTCAAGTGGGGAACGTAGTAGGTAGCTGTCACGACCCGAGATCCCGGTATATGACCCGGGTCTAATTTTATAATGAGAATAATTACTATTGCTATACAGAAGCCAAGAACAGGCGCTGAATCCTGAATTTCCTCGGAAAATACGTCGGTTCTTCAACCACTCCATATGCAATGGTGACCGTTAATCTTAGTAGAGAGTTAAAAGTCATTTTAATGTAGGTATCTGCCACCTACAGGTGCGATTCCCGCGGTTTTATGCGCATTGGTCTCCAGGGTTCTATCTAAATAGGTTCAGCCCTATAGGTTACTAGACATCCAGCAAGCTTGCAGGTAAATAAACACAATTGAGGTAAGAAATTGTATTATAATAAAATTGGTCGACTACTACGAACACTTATTAACATAATACCTAGGTATATCTAAATATGTATTTACAATAATGCTACGTAGGTATTTTTTAGTTTATTTAGTAAGTAACCTGTACAAGTAATTCAGACTTGAATAAACAAAACTGAAGCCTGTTACTTGAAAGATTGAAAAATAATGTAAATATATTATCCAAATCATGTGTTACAAAGATGTTCGTGGACTAAATAGTTCTTCTAGATCGAACCGCAAAATATTCTCGCCACAATTCACGATTACTCCTTACGAAGAGGACATAAAACGACAACACAACTATTTGCAAGCCAAAAGATATTGCGCGCAATAATAAAACAACGTTAAAAAGCTCCCAAATTATAGACGTTAACATAACTAAACTCGACAAAGCAAACATCATCGTAACCATAATCAAACGATGACAGTTTTCCATCCATCTTCCTCTCTTAGTCACTACCCTAGAGTTTGTATCTTTAAACAGAAATAAGTTCCATAATACTTTAACGTATATTATCAAGTTCACAAAAACAGGCACAAGGTTGGAAGCAACTAACACCCAGCCACCCTGTTCCGGTCTTTCTATGACAAAAAACAATGTTAAAACTAAGAATATTACAAAAGACAACACCCATCCAAACAACCAGCTTTTTAGATACTTTCTTTTTATATCATTTTGGAAAACTTTTACGACATCAACGTAAAATATATAATTCATCACTAGTAACCAGTGGTTGTATGTCAACGTCAAATAAATGAAGATGCTAAAATAACTTACGATAAAAACAACGCTTTGAGAATAAAATTCCGTATTTAAATAAAGCATTATCATGTACACGAATGTCAGTAATGAACGGAAAATATTCACTAAAACTGCGTTTAGGTAGGAATAGTTTTTGATGTTACGAAATTTCCTAATGATTTTCCACGAAATCAGTCCGTAAATGAAAGTTACTGTGGAAAGAGTTAACAGAACTCCGACTGCAACTGCGTACCAGACTAGCCATGATGCCTCTAAGTGAATTTTGTCAATGTGTCCTCTTAAAGCTCTGCTGGGCTTGAGAATGTCGCTTCTATTTAACTCCATTTTCACTTCTAAATCCTATGTGATTAAATTTAATCAAAAATACTTTTTGGCTATGGATTACAATCCCAACGAGCTAGATTCACCGAAAGTATTAGACCGAAGCGAATCTATCATTTAAAGAGTCTGAAACAACTAATGTGATTAGCACAGATTTGGGCCATATGAGATAGGTACGAATCGATTAGGTACCTACCTTATCGATGTCATTTTTAATGGAGTTGGTATTCAACGGCCCTTTGTTTGATAACACTTTATCTGTGTATAAACCTCATAAGTGTCTATATTTACAATGCCCTATGAAGTAGGGATACAGACGTAAGTTTAGACAGGGTCATTTCCATACCCAAGAATAGACGGCAGTTAACAAAATATACTATGACATGACGTTTTCTAGGCGCGCTTGGTATGTGAAAACATTGAAAAATAATTTGTTTCAATTGCCATCTCCTTTCTAAGACCTTATTCTTACTATAATAAAGTTCTCTGTGTTCTTACTGTAGTGCAGTAGGCTACGAAACACATTTAGAACCGTCTGTGAACTGGATGTTTTTTTTTTCAAGATTTGACTTCATATCAGGTACTACTGGTTCGATTCGAAAATTCTGTCACACAATCGGAACTCAGCCCTTGGCTGGTGCTGGTACTTACACAAACATAGTAGACATTGTAATTACCTACCTACTTAATATTGCGTGCTCCCACCTTCATCGAAAGTAGGTAGGTACTATAAGTCATTGAAATCTTCAATAATGCAATCATTATGTACGTGACCCTTCTCTAGTAGTTACGTCAATGTCGGCATTACTCCGGCGTCATGCGTTGTTCTACAGGCAGGCAAGACGATTGCAAAGAAGTGCGGCTGCCTTTAGTGTTCCTAGCTTTAATTTGAACGAGGAGAGGAAGGCTTTTGAGGGTGTATTACCAGAGGTTGTAAACACTGTTTTGAAGGGGCATAAGTTAACTAACTTGCCTGAAATTAGAACGTGGATAAGGGAGGTTAGTAATTTGTTTTGAAACTCTATAGAACTTAAGTTTGTTTCACTGGTGTAATCTTCGACGAACCGAACATCCTATCTTGAGTGGTATAAATGTGAAAGTTTGTCAATATGAACGGATGTATGTTTGTTAATCTTTGACGTAAAAACGATGGAAGTACTTGTTTAGACATCCATCTATGTTCCAGTTATTAGAAAACACATTATGCGGTGGAAAATTAGGCAGAGGACTTATGGTTTCTGCTGGTTACCGAATGTTTGAGGAGCCGTGCTACTATTCAGAAGAAAAGCAGCATTCAGCTCGCATACTGGGGTGGTGTGTTGAAATGGTAAGTTCAAGATGTGGTATAATGCCTTAATTACCGACGCGAAACTGATAAAATTTCCCAATCAATTTTGAAACTTATGCTTTAAGCAATAAAGTTGAAAATCTATTAACGAAATTGGACAGACTAATAGGTTGATGTGTGTGTTGCGTACTTGGCACTACTCAAGCAAGAATTCAAGTTCCTTAGGCTCAGTCATCACTTTCTCTACACGGATACTCACCTGTAAAGTTAACAAAGATTACAATCCAGCCTCCCTAACAGTTGCAGACATCATACCTAATGGCGGATGATGTAGTTGACAACGGAACACTTCGGCGCGGCAAACCCTGCTGGCATCTGCAACAGAATGTCGGGATTTTTGCTGTGAAAGACGCTGTACTAATTCAACAGTGCTTTCTGGATGTACTGGACATAGTATTTGGGAAGACGCCAATTTATACGGACGTGTTAAGATATTTTAATGATGTAAGTTGTAAAAAAGTTTTGACGACCCCGTTGGCGCAATGGTAATCCCAAACTGCCAATGTCGAGCTGAGGGATCCGGGTCCCCTGGGCTGCGGGTTGTTCGTAAAAGATACCGTGGCCCTGGCACACAGGGACCTCCAGAAGGAACATAGTGGGTTTTAGTCAGTAAGAGTCTGACACTCCCTCCAGCTGCACCCTCTGCGGGAAAGGTCATTTGATGATTTCCGACGACAAAAATGGGATCCGGGTTCGACTCCCGTCCAGTCGACTTTTGTGTTATGATGATAGCATCATCACATAAAAGTCGACCAAAACTGTCTTTTCCAATCAACTTTGAACCATATACTTCAACGATAAAGTTGAAAATCTATTAAGGTAATTTTACAGATTGTATTAGCTTGATGTGCCTGTACTTACGATGCTTTATTTGCAGGCAATGTACAGAACAATACTAGGCGAACATCTTCTTTATTCGTCAATCTACAGCAAAGAAAAGGATAACATCGATATGTGGGATATGGGGCAAGTCAACGCAATCGCGATACAGAAAACGGCGTACTATTCATTCAAATTGCCTATATTTATAGCACTACTTTTAGTAAAGAATGGAAAAGAGATGGCCTCTGAAGAGCTGCATAATATTTGTCTGGATATTGGCAGATTGATGCAATGTCAGGTAAAGTGTTTTGATAAACAATGAACTAAGGCCCCTCGCCCACAGAGACTTTTTGTAGCGAAGCAGTCGTGCGTATAGCAAATGCGCGACATCATCGCTTCTAACGCGTGTTAGTTGCATTTGCTACGCGCTACTGCGTCGCGATTGTGTCGATACAGACGCGCGACAGCGTTGGTCGACATCGCAAAAAGAACAGAGGGTTGAAGGAGTGTGCCGAACATCAGCGTAACTGCATCGTGACCGGGAGGGTACACACAAGTCTTAAACATTGGATCTAGTTCGTCCGGACTTCATCAAACTTAATTTAGTAGTATAAACCAATTTGTTTCTCCCGCCTCCCGTGGGAACTAGGTTCACGCACCCGTAATAAAAAGCCTAGGTATGACCTTCCTCGATCAATGGCCTACTATCTTACACTAAAAAAAATGTCTATTCGTACCAGTAATCTCAGAGAAGACTTACCAAACAACTGCTTCATAATACATGTTAGTATTCCTAAATAAAATATTGATCGTAATTATTCGAAAATAGATTTTTAAAATATTAATCGAAATAATAATAAAAAATATCTATGTATACGTTCGGAATTCAATTGCCTTGCTTCCATAATATACAAAAAAAATACCCGTTTTACAAGGTGGCTTACGAAAGCTTAAATGTTGTTATTATTTTCTTACAGGATGATTACATGGACGCTTACGCCAACGAAATCATCACTGGGAAGGCTGGCAGAGACATCCAAGAAGGCAAATGTTCCTGGGTGGCAGTTACAGCGCTGCAGCACTGCAATGACGCCCAACGTTCTATGTTCAAAGAATACTATGGCAGCAATGACCCAGAACATGTAAAGCGAATCAAGCGGCTTTATGATGAATTGAACGTACCTCGGCTGTATGAAACGTGTATAAGGAATATTTATGTAGATCTAGTGCGACAAATACAAGCTATTGAAAATGAAGGAGCTAGGCATTTCCTCTTAGAAGTTCTGAATGTAACTTATAAACGAGTTACTTAATTGTTGCCATGACTAAATATAATACAAACGCCAGCACATCGACTAAAACTATCAAATTTTAGTCGATGTGCTCGAGTGATAAAGTTGAAATCTATTTAAAAAATCTGACAGATTGCAGTAGCTGTAGCTTAATGTGCTGGCGCCTGTACCTATATTGTAAACAGTTTTTCAATAGGTTAAGGTGACATAAATATCATTTCCTAAAGGCATTTTTGCTATGTACCTGATTATTAAAAGCCACTGTGTGATCCTTTTGATAAAGGTGCAGGCAGGAGCACACAATTTAAGTAACTAGGTAAAAACACTAGCTAAGGGCTCAGTCCCGTTTGTGCACCTCTGGGAAGCAATTCTGATGTAGGCATTTACCTTGTTTTAATTGGGATGATAATCAATTTTTATTTTGACCAATTGTCATCTACCGTATTCTCTTTAAATGTCCCTGTAGACTGATATAATAATTCTACTAATATATATCGAAGAGATAGAAGAGCGTGGAAGACAAAAACATGCTGCGCCGACCCCAAATAAAACTTGGGATAAGGGCAGGAGGATGATGATGAGGATGATGAATATATCGAGGTACCTTTCACACATGGTTGGCTAGAACAATACAATTTCTGAAAAAAAAAGAAAAGTATGATAAAAGACAGACGTCACAAAAACCAAATGAAACAAAACAAGGTTGCAAATAACAAATTACCGTGCTTTAAAATTCCGCTTAAAACCTTTATTTAAGTAAGTCATAAAAATAAGTAAAATACAATTTAAATAATAAAATCATTTATTTATAAACTCTAAACATCTCTATATCTAAATACTTCACCTCGTATGCAAATAAGTGTACTTATTTCTTCAATAACACCTTCGTCGCTCATAGTTGCAAAGGTCAGTGAACCCTTTAATATTTATTGATATTGCCACTATATTTTACATGCCAGATTTGCATTTGTTTCAAATCACAAATTGTAGACATAATAAATCATGAGCATATCTACAGACTTTTTTTTTCTTTTTCGGATTAATTATTAAAATATACACTTGTGACATACAAAAGAATATTTGAATTTAACGAAAGAACTTAATCCAAATTTAAATTAGCACAAAATATTGCACATTATTTTCTTTTCACTCGTCTAGCCTATTACAACAACAGAAACAGAGCGTGTTAAAATAGTGTGACGTCACTTTTGCAAATAAAAAATAATAAAGACAATTACGTCACAGGTACTCTTTCTAACTTTTTTGTTTTGTAGAAATAGAAAATAATTGTCCAATATTTTTGCCAATCACAAAGACTAACTACTGCGCATCACTTATTTTTAACCCTGGTAACACGTCAGTACAATCGGGCAAGAAAATAGTCTATCAGTTTGGACCAATTTTTCTGTAAAACCCAATATCGCTAAGATTCACTTTTCTAACCGAGTGTGAGGGGAAATCAAGCTTGTCATTTTGAACTGAAATAAATCTCACAAGGGAAGACCACATTTTTGAACGACTGTACACACGGTAACACATCAAGCTATACATACATAAAACTAGTATAAGCTGACCGTTCAATTTGTAGAAAGACCATTTAAAGCGAATCCAAGATAAACTGGATTTGTATAGCTTGATGCAAATAAATACTGATATAATTCAAATTTTTTTGGACACTGTAGTCATAGATATAAATGCTTAGAAGCCTCATGAATGTATACTTAAAGTAGGTACAGATGCCAGCAGATCAGGCTACCCGAAACTGTCAAATTTCCCAATCAACTTTGAACCATAATGGTATACCTAGCGATGAAGTTGAAAATCTATTAAGGAAATTTGACAGATTGTAGTAGCCTGATGTGCTGGCGTCTGTACATATGAGCGATGAAGGTTAAAATTACAATTATTGCCACATAACACAAATTACTTGGTAAACAATAACATTTCGCACACAAAGGTTTTGCCATAACAAATATAAATCTTCATACATTCAACACGGAATAAATAGGTGCCAAAAGTCTTTATTCGAGATTTTAAATATTTAAAAACAATATGTATAGATCTCGCCAAACTTTTTGTCGTCCCAAAACATTGCGTGATTCGCTGCGCAGATACCATTGTTAGTTATCAGCGTGTGGAAGAGGTGCGGGAGGGGTATGGGGGCTCCACGTACTTGGAATTTAGCTGCGGCCCGCCATTAAGTTTTGCGAGAAATTTCTTAAATATTTAGTACAATTTGCATTCCTAGCTAATTCCAAAGATAAATAAAAAATGCCCAATATTTTTTTAATAGCTTTATACAATAACCCTTTAAAAATTATTCCTAGCTTAGACCTTATGGTTATCTATACAGACTTTCTTTTGTTACACATTAGATGTAAGATGAAAGCACCATAAGTTAGAGCTCGAGATTTAGAAACAAGCTCTTAAATCTTATCAGTTGTAAACGACTTCGGAAAAGGAGGAGGTTCCCAATCAGGTCAGCACCTATTTTTAAGGTTTTAATCTCTCATGATAGGTGTAGGCAGTAAAAATCTGTTTTAGAATGATAAAAAAGATATTAGGATCCAAGCATTGTCATCTGCCTAGCCTTTTCCCAACTATGTTGGGCTCTGCTTCCAGTCTAACCGGTCGCAGTTGAGTAGTATTGCACATAGATGCCTAAGAGCGTGCCAATCTGACCTCCTCAACCCAGTTACCTATGCAACCCTTAATGAGAGTGGTTGTCAGACTTGTAGCTTCTGTCAATCCGTAACTACTGGATCCAAACCATTCCGATATTTTTAGTCCCAATAAAATTTTATTAAAACCCGACCTGACCTTATTTTCCCGACGCGGTCTTTATATTGTAAATATACTTATGTATAGTATTTGGCACATAAATCTAGTAGTCCTACTGTATAAGATTTACACATTTAGACATTAACATTTTCAATTTTTTCGGTATGGTTTACATTGGGGATACAAATGTAAATGAATATTTATAATTCGTTTTATAGACGTATTGCCGTCTTCACTATTTCGTCATCTCCCGAGCCTTTTCCCAACTATGTTGGGGTCGGCTTCCAGTCTAACCGGATTTAGCTGAGTACCAGTGTTTTACAAGGAGCGACTGCCCATCTGACCTCCTCATCCCAGTTACCCGGACAACCCAATACCCCTTGGTTAGACTGGCGTCAGACTTGCTGGCTTCTGACTACCCGTAACGACTGCCAAGGATGTTCAATGACAGTCTTCACTATTTATCACCTCATTATACATTGATACATGAACAAGGAACGGGGACGTTAATTATTATTTCAGTTATTATATTACAATTAAAATGATATTCGTTTGATTAGGTGACACTTGTTGACAAAATTTACTTAAAAATAAAAGGCTTATTTATCAATTTATCTCTCAACCAAATCTATAATATTATGAGTGTTGGTTTAGGTACAAATTTGAAATAGCGGACGGTAGCATTTCGACGACAGTGGAAAAATATTTGCGGAAAATTAAGAAAAATATGTGCATATATGTAATTTTAAATAAATAGCCAATTACTCAGGATATAATTTTTACATGCAGGTAACTTAATTTATTTTGTGACTTAAAGTAATAACAAATGAAAAAAAAACCTCATTAAAAGATAGAATGCCCGTCTATAACTTATACTCAATTAAAATTATCGTACACAATCATTAACAATCGCTAAATATTATTGTCATGATATACCCGCAAAAATAAATATACAATATCAGAATTGTATCTCCGAAAATCTATCGATAAAAAATTTGAGCTGAGAATATCGACAATCGAATAGAAGGAATCGACTTGACATTTTATGAATCGAATAGAATAAGTAATCGATTATAATATTGCACCAGAACTCGAACAAGCTTGGTAGGCGCTGCTTGAGTTATCGTATTACTATTAATGTTTTCTCTTATAAATCCTGTCTGTTAACTTAAAGAAGAATGTCGGAGCGGTTTCAGATGGTAACTCCTTTACTTTCATAGTAAGATCATTATGAAGTTCAGTCTCTTCTTGCAAATATACTTCTGGTAGTCCCAAATCATCGTAAAGCCGCTTGATAAGTTTGACGTGTTCTGGTACATCGCTGCCGTAGTAATTCGTGAACAGCGCTCTTTGTTCGTCGTTGCAGCGCTGTAAAGCGGTGACAGCTAACCAGGAACACTTACCTTCTTGGATGTCGGTACCAGCTTTGCCGGTAACTGATTCATCGCCGTAACAGTCTATGTAGTCGTCCTGAAAAATTATATGAATTTACTCGAATGCATGTGATTGTAAGTTATGTTCCCGAATTTCAAAAGCTTGTTTTAGTTTGGTCTACCCCAGAAGTCAATGAAATGTTACAATATTTTTTTTCATTACCTTTAGAAGAAAGGTTATGTGTGATACTATAAAAATACTTTTAATTAGGATTAATACTTGAAATTGTGTTTTTATTCTGTTAGGAGATTTGGATGTGTCTTTAAGGTGTTGACCACACCATTTTTTGTCCAATTTATTATAATTAAGCACAAATATAGATTAAAAAGTAGTGAACTGAGCATCTTTGTGAATATCTATTCTACCAGAATTCTTTTAAAATTGACTTGCGCAAAAGCATTTTTTACCAAACTTGCTCTGTGGTTCCCTACAAAAATATGTATATGCACACTTCTTTTAAAATGGAACTTATTGTAGCGTAAATATTGTCTTACCTGCATTTGGAACAGCTCGCCTAACTTGAAACAGATATCATCGACATCCTTATACATTCCTTTATCGACATCTTGAACCAGCACCAGCCCTAATAGGACAGGTAACCTGAAGGTATAGCAACTAGTCTTGTGCTTCACAATAGACTTGTAGCGGTCTATCGTGAATAGACTGTAGTCTTTTTTATGGTGGGCCGTCGTAAAATCTAAGTGTTGGCCCATTGAGGTGTAGAGTAGTGTCTGGAAGTGGAGATAAGTATTTTAATATTTGGGATTGCATTCAACACTAGCGATCTTGCACCTTATAAATTTTAATGTGATTGTTTGTGAGTACGGATGTATGTTTGTTACCCTTGTACGAAAAAATGGTTAGACCGATTTAAATAGGTAGACACACAGTCTTAGAGCCTTTAAAAGGACATAGACTACTTTTTATCGAAAGCGGGAAGCAGTTTCTTCAGGCGGCGGTTGGAACCGAGGGGAACGGCTAGTAAAATATTATCTTAAGAGTTTAGTTTGGCAATTGGAATGTAGTCTTTATTATTTTCTATTATTACCATTAGTGTATGATTCGAGTACTGTAAATACTGAATGTATTTTTATGGTAGCGAACCATAATTTAACGCGAAAAATACAGAGCAAAATAAGAGCCACGAGCCAATAATAAGCCAATAATACATAATATATTCCAAACGTTCTGAAGTTGTAATGAAACTATAATCACATACCTCATTGAAAAGTCTTACAACGTCGACATAGTGTTCCGTTTTGCCGAAGTACGTCTCTAGTGTTGTCATAATCGCGCAATGTATGAGTATGGAGTCGTTAATGGCGCCTAGACCGACGTTCGGCATCCGGTACCAACACGGCATGCCCCGCCGTGTCGTCGATCTATCCATTATATCGTCTACAACTATGAAGTATGCTTGTAGCTGTAACAATGGTGTTATTATTAAAAAAAAATGATATGATTGATTGAAATGATTGATTTAATTATTATCTTGGGTATAATAATATGCCTGGTTATACTGCTGAAAGTCTTCAAATACATTATTGTGCAAAATCTCAGATAAAAATTAATTATGTATCATTTTATTTATTTATTAAATGAGTACCAGAAATATTCATAAATTTTAGTAAAATCTTTGAAATCGGATTATCTGCTCGGTTTTTCGCGGCAGACTTTTTGCTGCGGCGAATATTCCGCGGCATTCCAAACCGAGCAGATAGGCGCTGAAAATATTTCAGTCACTTTGTCTGATTATGACTTAAAAATATTATATAGTTACCATTTCTACACACCATCCTAGTACCCGGGACAGTTGGAGTTTTTCCTCAGTAATCTTTTCAGGTGATTCTAGCATCTCATATGATAGCATTGTGATTAAACCTCTTGAATGTTTTCCACCGCTTAAATTGTGTTCAAGTACCTGTAATTCAATGTTAAAATATTTATACAATGATTATAATTTAGAGATAAAGAGCTTTCTGTCACAGGAAGGTAAGTAACTTGTACTGGCAACATAGAGTGAAAAAAAAATATTTAGAATCCTTTGTATTTTTCATTTAACAAACCGAATTGTAAAACACTGAAAAGTAAAAAAATACTTTTAAATACATCACTCTAGAAGTCCATGACAAGAAGTTGCAGCTGTACTATTTGGACACCGACTTTATTAAATTGAGAACCTCCTCCTTTTTTTTAGTCAATAAAGAATTACATAGTTTAAGTGGCTTATTACAGTTAATTAATGTTGAGGCAAAATTATCTCATTTATGAGATAACAATTGGTGCTGGTTTATTTTTTATTTACCTAAACAATATTACATAACAGAATATCACTCAAAGCTGCTTTAATAGATAACAACCAGAGAAAAAAAACAGACACAAGAAAAAAATCTCTTAAGTATACATCCTCCTTTCAAGAATATCAGTAATTAAAAGTAGGTACATACCTTCCTGACCCAGCTTCCCACTTCAGGGAGTTGTGATATCTTGGGATTAGCCTGCAGGTTGTCTATGATACCCGGCAGTGCATCATGAAAAATCTCTTTCTCCTTCATTATTTGAGATATCGACACACTTGTCTGCATATGTCTCTTCAAAGACTGCTGAAGAATTCTGAGAGCATATTTGAAGTAAACATTACAAATAGATAGATAATACTCTTTATTATGAACACCAAAATAACAAAGAAAACTAAACATTAAAAGAAAAGGTAATAGTTACACAATGGGCGGTCTTTTCGCTAAAAGCAATCTCTAACAGACAATCTTTACAAATTTTATGGTTATACAACCTTTTTTTAATTGAGTACAGGTCAAGCTTATTTTGGGGTCAAATGAGAAACTTTGAATGATAAGACCATCAAACGAAATGGCTATACATCTTTTACATAAGAGTTTATATCAAAATGTATGTAGGCCATGGTGAAGAAAATTTAAGGTGTGTTTGGAATGTAGGTACATTGGATCTTAATGTTGTTGCTATAGGTTTTTGTAATGATAACAAAAAATTTAAGAACTATTTTTGCATTTTTCTTGAATTTATAATTAGCACATGTAATTATAAATTTAGAAAATATTTTTTTAATTTGATAACTGTAACAACCATAAGTATGTATGTTTTGTGAGTAATTGACAAATTGGAATTCAATTTTGTATAGATGCCAACACATCAGCCTACCCGAAACTGTCCAATTTTACCAATTTACTTTGAACTTTATGCTTCAGCGCTAGGGTTGAAAATCCATTAAAGAAATTTGACATATTATTGTAGCCTGATGTGCTGGCGTCTGTACAAAATTTAATTCCAATTTGTCAATTACTCACAAAACATACATACTTATGGTTGTTACTGTTATCAAATTAAAAAAATATTTTCTAAATTTATAATTACATGTGCTAATTATAAATTCAAGATTCTGCAAAAATAGTAGAAAGTTCTTCAGTTTTTTGATATCATTATAAATACCTATAGAAATAACTTTGAGATCCAATATACCTACATTCCAAACACAACTACTTTAATCATTTGATCAGATAGCAATAAAATTTTTGATGCTGAAGTTCATAGGCCATGACATGGCATTTTTTTATCAGGAATGCAGTAAGCTGTTTATCATTTGTGATAAGAAGTACACTAATCACACAAGAGTGCATTTTTGTCACTCCTGTCATATAATTGAATGGGCTTAATGTGTAATCTATATAGCAAACATATAGAGCTGAATAGATTGATAATAGGTTTGGAATGTTAGTGTTTTCAGATCTTACAATATGCATTGAAGATATTGCTACACTGCAGATAAAACTGGAGGTCCTTACTGAGGTACTTAGGCAACAAAAATATTATTAAGAGCAACAGGTTAAGGGATTTTAGGGCTAAACAGGGGGCAAAATTAAACATTGTTAAGAACATAATGTGGCATAGATTTAAGGCCAGTTTCACAGGTTGCTGATAAGTTCCAGATACCTGACAGTTAATTTCATGCAAATTCTGATCCATTTTTTAATTAATCTGGTAGATAGTGGCTATCCGTAACCTGTGAAACTGGCCCCGACTACGATAATTTATTGTCCATGATAGTCGTTATGTAGGTGATAGGAATACAAACAAGATAAAGTACAAATACAACTCTACTGCATCGTACTTTATTTAAGATTTGATGACATAAAAATCTTAAAATATTTGTAGTTTCTACAACTATTCGGGATACTTACCCCAAATGTTTATTGTAACCGCCACATAACGTCCGTGTTCTAGTCATAAGCCGAAGGAATTTTATGTTATTCATCTTTGATTAAATATTTGCTACGTGCCCACTTTCTCTGACCGAATTCCTGGCGAATACACTTTAAAATTCGATACCTCGCGTATTTCAAATGTACAGTTTAAGGAATTTATTGTTTATGTGCTCGTATATTCTTGTACTGTTTATTTATTACTCTTTCACTGAGAATAAATGCACACGTTTATTTATAAACCTGCATTTGGCGGCCGCGAAATCCTCCAATCCTAATGAAACTTTGACACTGACGTTTATTACATGATCTGAGTGAACTTGACAGCCGACAGCTGACATTGACATCTAGCACTTGTCAGAAAAGAGCAAAACTACTAACACATAGAAGGTTTTTAAAGTATTGTCTGTGAACATGTTTACATTATAAAAATATTGACTTAGTGAATAAAATAAATTAAACAAAAACTTGTCAACTTATTTGCATTATTTTATTAAATGATTAATTTCCAAGTATAAACCGATATAAAATTAATGTTTTCTACCATACGTATCATGTAGGACTTGTAGGAACAATTCTCGCTCAGATTCTGTAGAGACAGCTTGTATCCTTTGAACAATGTTGTTATAGATTTCATTTTCTTCCTCTTTGTAAAGCTGTGGAATCTTAAGCTGATTGTAAAGCACCTTGATTCGTTCTATGTGTGCTGGCTCTTTGCTGCCGTAGCACACCGTGAATACAGCACGTTGATTAGGCTTGCAGTGTTGGAGGGCTTTTACAGCCAACCATGAACATTTTCCTTCTTGGATATCGCTGCCCATTTTCCCAGTGATATTCTCATCTCCGTAACAGTCGATATAGTCGTCCTGATTGGAAATAGTATCATTAGTAGTACCTACTACCCTGCGTACCTCTTTAATAGTTCTTTCATCACCCACTAAAAGTTTTAAATCATCGAAAATGTTTATAACTCACCTGCATTTGAAACAGTCTCCCCAATTTCATAGAAATATCATCCACAATATTATGAGTTTCTTCATTAAACTTGTTGGCCAATATGAATCCTAATGATATGGGTAGCTTGAATGTGTAATAAGCAGATTTATGTTTTACTATATCGTCGTAATGCTTCATAGTAAATAAATCATAATTCTTTTTAGTTAGTCCTGTCATGATATCCAGATATTGTCCGAGACTCGTAAAGAACAGCGTCTGTAATAGAAACAATATTTTTTTTCTGTCACTGGCCATCTGTCTGGTATCTGGCGTATAGTGTACAGTATTTTTATGCAATGCACCTAATTACATGGTAGATGCCTGGATTCATAAACGTTCATGTCATACCTCGTTGAAATTATGAAAGTAGTTCACATAGTTAGGTGATTTCTCGAAGTTCGCTCGTAATATCTGCAGTAGACAGTAGTGTATAAGCGTTGCGTCGTTGACTGCATTCGCTATGCCGACCTCTTCCCGTCTGTACCAGCACGGCATACCTCGACGTGTGATGGAGCCGTCTGCAATGTCATCTAGCACGAGACAGTAGGCCTGCAACTGATGGGTCAAAATAATTTAGAAACTGTTGGTACTTGGGGCAGTGTAAGTCACATACTTACCTAAATAAATAATAAAATTTAACTCATGCGATTGGGTCAAGTTTACCACCATCAGGATTTGTTGGTAGGCAGACCTTGTTAACGTAGATAGTTAATTTAAAAATCATAGGACTGTGTTTCACATAAGGAGCTACTTACTAAATTCTGGTCAATCTAGCCTTCAATTTAATTATATAATCATAAGCCTTTTAACCGTCCCACTGCTGGGCACAGGCCTCCTCTCACTAAGAAAAAGATAGAACGTTATTTACCACGCTTGCTCAATGCGGGTTGGTGATGCACATGTGATAAAAGTACTGAATCTTACAATTTCAGCACACCATCCCAAAGTCCTGGCCAGTCGTAATGTCTCTTCAGTGATATTCTCTGGCTTCTCAATCATTTTGTATGACATGACCGTTGTTAGCCCTCTCATGTTTTTGCCGCCGATAATGTTGCCATTTAGAACCTGAAAATACATAATACATACACATCCTACTAATATTATAAAGGCGAAAGTTTGTAAGTATGGATGTATGGATGTATGGATGTATGGATGTTTGTTACTCTTTCACGTAAAAACTACTGAATGGATTTGAATGAAACTTTACCACAATATAGCTTATACATCAGAATAACATATAGGCTACTTTTTATCCGGGTATGGAAAGTACTTCCCTCAGAAAGCGGGTGAAACCGCTGGCGGAAGCTATAATTATTATAAAACCCCCAAACCTAGAACATTTAAATTTAGCAACTATTTGGGGAAAAGTAAAACTGTTTTTGTAACTATATATAATGTATCCTTTTCTTCTTCTTCGTGCCCTGTTCCCAAGATATTTGAGGTCGGCGCATTATGTTCTCCGCTGCCATTCGTCTCTGTTAGTCCGTCATACTAATATCCACTCCCTCGTAATCATGTCGTCTTTCAGGCGATCAATCCATCTCTTCCTTGATCCATCACATCCATTCACATTCAAATTTGACTATAATTCAGCCAAAATACATCATACAAGCACAAAAATACGTCGTGAAAACGATACAATTAGAATCTTCTCATGTACAGTCGGCGGGTGTGTCAGGTGCTAATTTTGCCACCCTAAAAGATATTGATAACATTACCACTTCTGACATCACTTGTCTATATGCTAATAACCAGTGAAGATATACACATATCTAAAACGTACATATATAATACGTACTTTTGATTAGCACAAACCTATGTTTATGGAAAAAATAAATAAAGTTTTCCACGGATTTCATCAATAATTATTTTTAATGCACCCGTAATGTAGGTGCCAGAGTACTGAGTCTAAGGGTTTTATTGATATCAATTCAAACCTATTGGGTGAACCATTATTATGACAGAGAGAAGCTAATTTAGCCAATGGATTTCATCGGTTATATACATTGGGAGAATAGCTTTGCAATCTATCTAGGTATCTATATCAGTCTTGAGTTTTTTCTTTTCTTTTTAGAATGAGCCATAATAATTTATTATTGGCTTATTATAAAGAGGGACAATGAGAGTAAAATGACATTTTGTTATGTTGTTAAGCTGTTACTAATAAAACTCACGTTTCTCATCCATTTCTCAGCTTCGGGTATTTCTTGAAACTTTTCATGCTTAGCAAGGATATCAATGACTTCTGGCAGGGCATTAAGAAACTCCACCCTTTCCTTCTTCAAATCAAACTTATTCGAGTAACTGGTCGCGGAGCTGTAAAATCTCTGAAAACTACTGAAAATAAAGTTTCACTTATTAATTTGTGCAACGCCTGTAACTCATAAAACGCAAACTACAAAACCACGGCGATGTCTAGGTCTCAATTTAAAGGTGTTATCATTTTAATTTCTAGATTTAAGTGTTGGTATTATATTTTCTAAGAGTATATTAGGGGAAAATTGCCTTAGTAAAGATGAAGGAAAATATTTTTAGATTTTTTTTATTTTATGCCCACGTGACTCAAATGTCATTGTTCATCATTTCAGCCGAAATACGTCCACCGTTGGATATAGGCTTTCCCCAAGGTTCGCGATTTCGAGTGTAGTTATTAACGAACGCTCATTCTTTCTCTGTATGAGAAGAGATCTGTGCCCTGTTCTGGGACAATAAATATGGCTGGTGATAATCATTTTTATAAGTCGTCTGAAAGGCGATTGTCATTTAGAATTTAGAACGGTCAATTAAAAGTTCTTAAATCTTTGCAGGGCCCTGACCACACTGTATTTATATAAAGCACATTGAATTCCTACCTGTCAACCAATTCCTTCACCGTAACAGTGGCAATCCTTTTCCCAACGAAGCTGGCGGAGGTCAATTTTCTACAAATATTCATCACTAAATCGTTTACTAGCAAGCTCTTTGGAAATCGTCACAGGAATGCTCCCGGCTAGCAAGCGTAGCGGTTTATAATAAGCGGATGAGGTATTTTATCTGATCCAGTCTCCCATTGTTGTTTAGGACATACTGAAGAAAATAGACTTCTACTTTTCTTATTCTAATGCAGTTTTACATAACAAAGTATAGCTGTAATTTAGGCGTTCTTTGAATTGTTTAACATTTTTTATGTTAAACTTTGAATGCAATTGAAAGGATACGAGTATTATATAAATAACAATGCTGTTCCTGTGATGCTATGACCCAATCCGGGTTAAGGTTCATATCTTGGGAATGAGGCATTCAGCTTATTAAAAGCGACCAGCTGCATCTACGCGCAATGGGAACTGGAAAAGTTTTTATGCTCCGTTAAGAGGCGTAGGCTCTTTGCTGTTCCCGTGAGTCCCTAGTTCCCAGTCCCCAATTCCAACCATTCTGTGCGCGCTTAATGCACTCTTGGACGAAAAACCTGACGATTGGAAGGCGATTCTTCCGTATGTCTGTAGCTTTGTGAGATGAGCGTGACGGGCCAACGGCCGTTTCTCCTAGTAAAATAAATGCCTTAACCTTTATTATTACGTGAACTAAATCTCTTCCGTGGTCAGGTGAGTCCCAAGGTATGGTAATTTTTTTCGTCATGAGCGCAACGTTGTGTTCAAATGAATGCCTGCTTTGTCTAATTCGCCCAGAGATATACATAAATAAGCGACTGAAGTGCACTTAAGACATTCGTTTTGTTTATTTGAATGTTCATGGCAAAGGTACACGAGCCCTAGTTTAGATAAGAGGTCTTGAATAACTCTGGTTGAGCAAATAAGTTCTGTGTATAAAGGTCGCCAGAAGACGCTGGATGCATGTCGCTTCCAACCGGTTTATGTGGAGATCTAAAGGGGAGGCCTATGGTCAGCAGTGGATGTCCCAATGGCTGAGATGATGATGATGATGAAATAAGTTCTGGCCTCTAAAGTTTATAGTTATGTCATTTCTTCAATTTTGGAATGAATATGAGACAATAGGACAGGAAATCTCTCGTTTCTCGTCTACGTACTTGAATCAAAACGATTCTTAATCCTCTGGGATTGGAGCATTTCAATTGTCATTATTATAATTAACCATCATTATGGGTCTGTTACAATCGTTACGAACAGACGCTAACACATCATGCTACTACAATCTGTAAAATTTCCTTAATAGATTTAATTGAACTTTATCGCTGAAGGAGATGGTTCAAAGTTGACTGGGAAAATTTTACAGTTCCGTCTGTAAGTAGTTTAGGCATCTGATCTGCAGTACCAAGGTAACTAAAGATAAAGTAAATAAAAAAAAATATTTTTAAGTTCGCAATCAACGTTTTAATATCATCATCGAGAGAAATACATGCTTAATTAGGCTTTCAGTTTAAAATCTTATTAAAACATCTTGTATAGTAATAATAATTAATAAGAAAATTATGTAAATAAAAGTATATCAAAGGTTTTTATATAAGACTTCAAGAAGTCTTAGCATCGAAAAGTACATAAATCTAATTAGTTTAAGGTTACAATACAGATAGGTACTCTAATCGTCCATTATCCTCGTGTTCTCCCGATGTCTTCTTCCCTCCATTGACCTGATCTTTTTTCAGGGTGCTCAGGTCTCACAAGTATTTTAACCCTTAGCTTTTAATATAAATTCTTAAATACAGTGCATTCACATCCAGCGCTCATGCATAAAATTCGACGGCACTTTCGATAGCTTTATTCTTCATAATGTGCGTCAATTTTATCGAGGACTTCAGTATACCTTACACAAATATACATCTACCAGGTTTCTGCACCTCTCTAAGTAACTAACTTAACCGATATTCTTATTGCTTATTTAGACGCTTCGCCTGAAGATGTTATCTAGGATTTTGAAGAACAGTTCGTGGGGCAGGCCTCTTGTGACCTGCTGGATTTGTGTCCTAAGGAGATCGTAAGTAGCGTCTTCGAAGACGGAGTATGTGTGAGGCAGCTGCAGTTCCTCGTACAAGTGCCTGATCTTGGCGACTGCTTCAGGGTCTGAGCTGCCATAGTTCTCTTCCATGAATTGCCTCTGTTTTGGTGTTGCCCTCTGCAAGGCTACGACTGCGAGCCAAGTACATTTGCCATCTTGAATGTCAGTTCCGTTCTTGCCTGTGACTGCTGGATCTCCGAAGCAATCTAAGAAGTCATCCTGAAGGACAAATTGTTTATATTAGTCACAGGATAAAGATGCTGATTATATTGATCACTATGCTTTTTAAAGTGAACAGTTTTGCGATAAAATCTAAGTAATTGCGAATCAAGAACGCGTGGAAAGCGCAATCCTTACTTAATATTGTAAATGAGAAAGTAACTCCGCCTGTTCGTCCGACTTTCACGCCAAACTTCTGAACCGATTAAAATAAAATTTTGTACACAGATACTCTAAAGTCTGAGAAAGGACATTGGCTACGTTTTATCCATGTGCGGGGTGTAGTTCTCTTACGGCGGGGATGGTACCGCAGAGAACAGCTAGTTGTAGATAATGGAATTTAAAACAGCTCTCTATCTGACAGTACAAATATATACCTAAGCAATCTTATACATAAGTTCAATAAACATAATATAACTTCCACTTATAATTTTACGATAACCGTACTGACGTCAAAGCGAATAAGTCTATAAATCACAAGAAAACAAAGAGCTTGAATAAACTCACTTGAATTTGGAAGAATTCGCCCATCTCAAGGAGGATCGTTTTGGCTTGTCTATGGGTTTCAGGGTCCTCTACGCCTGTCATGAGCAGAGCTAGGGTGATTGGCATCTGGAATGTGTGGTATGAAGTCTTGTACTTTGTGATGGCTTCGTATTTCTCCATTGTGAATAGGGTAAGGTCAGGCTTATCCGTCTTAGCCATCTGGTTTTCAAGGAAGTGGCCGATCGAGCATTTCAACAGCATCTGAAAAGAAGATCATTGTTAAAAACCTTATACTGGACAAACATTTTGAGGTAGTGAAAAACAAGTGTTTGTTTCATTGGTGTCTTAAATTCACTTTGAGATCGAACTCGCGAAAACCGGTGTTCCACAAAATGAAAATCTGCCTATCTATGCCTTTGATGGATAAAGGCGTGAGTCTAGGACAAGGCGTGAAAACTCCGGAGTAAAAGAAAGTTCATGTTCAATAACAGAACCTGTTTGGCTTCAGCTTGGAGTTACTACATCAGTGTGTGTTTGTATGTAAATAAAGATTACGTAAGTGTAGTTGTCCTATTCGTATATTTACCAATAGTGAACTACTTAGGTATAGGTGAAAGTTTAAGAACTTTGCTCTATTACGAGGTAGCTCGTAGCTATGTACCATATTATAGTTATACATAGCTTATGTTATGTAGTATTATTGTATATGCACTTGAAAATCTGATAAGATATCACCTAGTTTATTTTAATAAAACGTGTTTTATTTAATTAATGTGATAGGTAATGTCAGGATTCGGTAATCAAGCTATTTGCGTGTGCAATATGGATTACTGATTAGAGAGAGATAACGTAACTAATTAGACTTTTGATGTGAGTAGATCCTGTTTATTGATCACTGCAATCAATGCTGGCCGAAAATAATCAATCATCCTATTTTATTTTTTTATTCATCCAACATTAATGTATTCATAATTTAAATTGTTGTTCGGTTCTTTCCAGCTTCTGCTGTCATAGATGCGTGGATTAATCTATGAGTAGGTATTACGTATCGTAATGCGTATGTATCTATCGTAGGCGAGAAATTATAAGCAGTCTTTTGTCTGTTATCAACAATAAGTACATAGCTAAGCGGTAAGTGAAACTCATTGATACTCGTATAAAAATAATGACACATACTTAAAGTATTTCTCATTAAAACTTCTTATTGTTTTAACAGTTTAGTTTCACGCGCAATTCAACTGTAAAAGCACGTGTTTGCATCGTGGTTGTAGTAAACGCGACGGTCAGGTTTGATAATAACGAACTATGTATCGGTTGTGGTGAATACATAATAGGCGTAAGTCAATGAATATTAAAATTCTTTTTGAGTCTTATCTGTCAATTATCTTCTCGGAATTATGGTATCGAATTATTGGATACTTATTGACGGATTATTGACGAACTTGTATTGTGTGAATTTTTGGAGTAAATTCCTAGGTCCGAACTGTCAAATCAATAGGATTATAAAGATAATAATGAAGATTAAACAAAAACAGAAAAGCCACCTATAAAAAAAAATGAATTTCGAACTTCGAACACTAAAAAACTTAAGCCTAAGCCATAAACAACAGATTATGATATTATACCTCATTGAACGTTTCAAGGACGGTTCTGTAGTACGATTTGTTGTTGAAGTGACGTTTGAGGGTGGAGAACATGGCTGCTTGGACTAGAGCTGCGTCGTTGATGCCGGTGAGACCGACTTCAGGGTGCTTGTACCAGCAGGGGGCTCCGCGACGCATCTCTGCACCTTCTATGATGTCGTTCTGCAGTAACTGGTGGGTGTGGAACTGTGGACAATGGTTTTACATTAGATAATGCCAATGGTATACATATATTTATTCAGGGTAGGTATGTCTTTATTAGTTATAGGGTATGTATTCAGAAGTCAACTTTTGACTGAAGCTAGATTAGACACAATTTACTTTTAAGCACCGATATCTCTTCAAGAAATTGTCATATGACTGTAATGAAAGCTAGCTATGATATATTTCTACGTGAGTGTATGCGTGTGTGTTACGACAGGAGTACACATCAGTTTCGCTAATAAATCAAACAGAATAGGCTAGTTTATAGACTAGTTTCCATTCATTGTCTAGTCTTACCAAAATATACGACTGAACTGACTGATGGTTAGGGAGATGGTTTAAGTTTATAGCTTTATTTTAAACAAATCTACCTGTTGCCAATACTAGCGAGGTTAATAATATTTAGAATAGCTACTACCTACTGATTTACATCATCCAGTAAAGCGGCAGCAATATTTTAGAACTAAGTTATGAGCTAGACTGTAGATGTCGAACAATCCTAAAGTGCTTTGTGGGTTACGCAATACTCAATAGCCAAGTGGGATAGTTGATTAGCTTACAAAGTGGTAGTTATTTGCTAGGTGGAACATTATAAGTTTATCTTAGTACCCTCCTATAGTATAGTATGATTCTTGTTTTGATTCTCTTTGACATCATCTAACGTATGTAGTTTATATTTTTCTTTTAGTTTAATCTCTTCTACACGACGATATTTTCCAAATCTCTTGTCTTCCTCGTTGAACAATTCAACTAAAACTGTATATCTACTGAAAATTCTATTCCTCCCCAAACTACCTATCTTATCACTTATCACATTCCCTTTCATAATACTTTACTTACTTTACTACCAAAACCAAAACATTTCAGGAGATAGACACAGTCATCTCATAATGTTACCCTCTCTATCAATGTTAATTTAAGTCTATAGGATGAATAAGTAAGTATGTAGGTATTATGATATCATTTTATGTGCAAAGATCATTATTTTTTTGGGGACCAGCTCCATAATATACTTCAACATGTTGTTGGTAAAATCAATATGGCCGATTGTGATTTGAGCCTTTAGTATATTCATCTGACTGAAGTTTATTGACTTTGACGACTAATATTAGGCCATTCAAAATATGGTAGCTGCATTGAATTGGTAGATAAAATATATTTAAGCGAAAATATATCGAATCGATGGACAGCCAAACTTGATGCTAATGTTCGTTTGCTGTATACTATTAGCTTTTGATACCTCTGGTGAATATTAATAAAGCAATGTAAATAAATGCAAACGAACGTTTGTACACGTGACCAGACCAATCGATGAAAATAAATATTATTTCCAAAATACGCGTGGCTTTGGTAAGATAAGACTCCTTTATGCTATTATCATTTGCTGTGTGCCAAACTTCCAAGGTTAACCTCATGTGGGAAGTTGATAAACCAGTTTTTTGTTAAGTATATTATTTACTTATGTAACAGCTCCGACTCGGATTAGGTAGCTTGGCTTGTATAATTTTTTATCTTTCAAAATAATAATAGAAAAAATGTAGACAGAGTCGTTGTTGTTATTAAAGTTTTGATTCGGCCTGAATCTGTACCGAATGACAGCAACGGATGGAGAACAAAATTACTAGCAGCAACGTCAATATGAACCAGATGAGATCTAGTTTTAATTCCGATTTATATCACAGTTCATTTTAAGATACTTCAGTATGGATGTAAGATGTGGATTCATTTAAAGAGGAACGATTTGATTCTTTGTGTGTTTGAATTGAATAGGCTCCTAAACTACTTACTTGAGCGTTTGAAAAATTCTTTCACTGTTGAGAAGCTACGCTATCTCCGATAATCATAGGTCATATTTTATTTGGGTACGGGAATAAGTTCCTCGAAGACGCTGGAGAAACAGCTAATATATACCAAATTATAAAGAGCTTACCATTTCGACGCACCAGCCCATCATATTGGCCAAGTGAATGTTCTCCGGCGTCAAGTTTTCTTTCTTTTCCAGCATTTTGTAAGCCAGAACCGTCGCTAGACCTCGATTCTTTTTACCGTTCGGCACGTTGTATTGTAACAGCTGCAACAAAAAATTTTACAATGAGTCTTATATATATAAAGACATAGGTACAAAAACATACCAAGAATGTTGAATAAACTCTGTGACATACTTCGTTTGGTTTGTTTTGTTTTAATAGCATGATATCATCATGGCTTTAAAAGTAAACACAGACTTAGGTGTCTACCTAAACGACTTCTTTTTCAATATTATTCAATTGATTGGATTATGATAACCAGATACATCCATGTCAAAAATAGCTGTCTAGATGGAGTCAGCCTTGAAAATACAGCGCAGTTGAATATTATTAACGAATTTAAACAAAAAATGGTAGCACGATTAAATAATAAGTTCGCATACAAAATATGCTTAATATAGCGTGACCAAATAATTTTGATACCTGCTGTTAGTTTAAGACTACTTTATTTTTTGTCCAAGTTCTTGTTGTGATCAGATTAATTTTGCGGATGTGCTACATAATTTATTTTACACGTGTTATAAATTGATGCCTTACGTTTACACGCTGATTAAGTGTATTTAAACTCATCTAAATGGTGCTGCGTATCTATTTTACGTTTGACGTCAAAACGAACTCATTATTCTAGTATAAGTTGCAATTATAATATAGAACATAATTAAAATTGCTACCTTGCAATTACGAGGATCAAGATAATGTGCAGCAACTACGAATTAATATAACTAGAAATAACAATATCAATTAAGATGTGGACATTTGGCTGTTATAAAAACTGCTAGAACAGAGCAAATTAGGTGGGAATGGTTTATTAACTAATTGAAGTAAGTACAACAATCTATGTCTAGGTCTAAAGTCCACCCAGACACAGCGCACGAGTTTCTAGTCAGTTTTTATAACAGGTTTGAGCAACGCACTTCACTTACGACTGACCGTAGCGACATGTAACGTACCTTAGCCAACCACTTGCTGGCTTCTGGCACATCAATGTGCTTGCCAGTCTCAGTGAGGTCCCTCACGATGTCCGGAAAGCAAGCCATGAACTCCCGGGACTGGTCCTTCGACACGGCCAGTCCTCGGGTAGCCATCGGCATTTCCTGCGTTGTCAGGGTCGACAGGTATCTACACATCAAAAAATATTACGGTGACTAACTTTCAGCGACCACTTAATAAACAAATGAGATGAAAGAGAAAATTGAATCATTAGAATGATTAATTACGATTCAGATTAAGTTATCTATGAGTTAATAAATAATGAGCATTTCATTGATAAATCAAAATTAGGTGACGATAATATATATCTTCTTTGTTGGTATAGTATTTTAAGGGTATACAGATCTTTATGCAACTTTAGTTAAAATTTCACGTTTATTTGAAAATACCTGCGTTCTAGTGTTAATTTAATTAATGAGTAGCAAAGTAATTTGAAGCCATATCACACACCTTTTGCATGGTTCTATATCACCGGATCGTGTTCGCTATTTTAATCGTAATAGCGACATGCAATAGCTTTGTTTGAGTTATTTTTAGCTCATGTGCCCACAATAATGATGTAAACTAAATGCATGATACGGCTTCGACGGTTACGCAAAGTTTATGTCGTGGAGTTCAAATGAGTTCACTGACCTGTGATATTTTTGCAGTTTCAAAAGCTTCTTAGGTAGACCAGTTTCATCGTTCTGAGGTGACTTAACGGATGGCTGGTCCAGCCTCGGAACCATGGCATCGGAGTTGGTGACACTGGTGGTCTTGCTGATTTGCCGACGAATTTCCTTTTTGTAGATTTGTAGGATCCTGTCCAAACTTTTCTTCGTGGAGAACATCTTGGAAATTTTCTAGTATTCTCTTTTTCTAAACAAGTATATTAATTTAAGAACTTTTCTCAATACTTTATTGAGTGTTTAATTCAATAAAATCTTTCTTTATCTTTTAATGGGTGCAGCGTCTGTTCGCGTTGGGTTTATAAAACCGACTGATTCTTTGTTGTGTTTTGCCTCCTTACAAGCTCCAGTGATACGCTAGCGACGTCCGTAATGTTTACATTACTTTTATCGATATCGACGCTCTAATCACAAGTGTTTTGTGGACACGTGTTAATTACATGATATTTATTTCTTACTTCAATAAATTACTTGAAATATCAATCGCCGCGAGTTTATTTAATGGTGTTTCATATATATTTACCATCTCTTATTTTCAACTTATTTCGAAAACGTATATTTGCACAAAACCACTTTGAACCTGATAGTACAATTTTCTTTCAGAATTGAAATTCTCCCCAAGTTTTCGACAAAAACAATGTCGGTAAACTAACATTCCCAACACTACGATGCGCACGCAACAAAACAAACGGGCGCAGCTCCCCTCACCCCAAACCTCAACACGCGGGCCGCGTCACGTAGGCACCCGGCAACCGGAGCGCAAAACACACCAAATAACAAATGCCGAAGGCCTACTTCTAACAGCGGCCGATAAGAACCACACAAGTAAGTCCATGATAAGATTCAAGAAAAACGGACTACTAAAGTTACAGCTGGCGCGGAACAGCATATCCAAAGTATTTATTATCTAAATTATTGCTCTGGGCTAGCAATTCCAGTTCAATAACAAGTAGATCTTCTGAACCTTTTTACTGGCTGAACAAGCGCCGCTCCTCTCCACCCATCGTACCGCCCGTGACCCAAAATATGCAGAACAACTTCAACAACGGCTTTCAGATCACGTACAACTCGAGTCACACGGCGAGAAGGTGATCAGCGTCCAAAAACAAAACCCGATAAATGCAGTTTTCTGACACGCCATTGGTCATTGAATGCAACCTTTATGGCAATCAAGACTTCGGAAGAATGGTGGTAGTCAAGATCTCGGTCAATGGTATGATGTAAGGATAGTATGTAATGATTTATGCAAGTATTTTATATTTTACTAGTCGTGGTTGTCAACTAAAGGTTCATTCATAAATATATAATTAAAAATTGTATGCAAATGTCTGCGTATATTAACGACAGACAAGGGACATTAATGAGATGCCTATTACTTAGTCATAGAAGCGTTAATTACTCATTTCTCTAGTGTTTTGTTATTTTTTTTAGAGTTCAAACATAAAACATGAACTTAATTTGGATAAGATAATTAAGTAATTGCACTTTTTTGTTTGGAAAAAAAAAACTTAATTAGATATACTTAATTAAGTTTACAAGATGAGCAATTTAATTGGTAACGATCATTAAAATTTTACAAAATAAACAACCAAACAATCATTTGGATAATAAAATTGGAACAAGGGCTAACAAAATTTCTTTTCGGCAATTAAAGGGAAACTGAAATGAAATTAGGTATTGGTTTCGTAACGAATCAGCTCGAATTATGTTGCAACCGGTTCGGTGGCGTTTTCGCAAGTTCTGCGGTGCGGTAGAAATACGTCGAACATCTGATTGAGTCTTGAAGTTAATGTCAAGATGTATTTGTATCATAATTTGATAAAATTTTAAGATATACCTAGCTACAGTAGTAGACCCTCGGGTAAAATGATGGTCATGGAGTTCACCAACTGTTTATAATTGTAATGATGCCCGAAATATGAAAGGGTAACAAAAATATCTACAACTCTAAACACATTCACCTATTTAATTGGTTTCTGAAGCTTATAATGCATATCGGAAAAGACTTGCAATCGGGTTATCATTACCTCATTACCAATATAGCAACCTGAAACTATTACTTTTAATTAATCGTACAATTAAAAAGTAATGCTTGTTCGCTTAAAATTAAACAAAACTTGTGATAAAAAATATCGAACTCCGCGAGCACGGACATACGGCGTGCAAACATCCTTCAAGGTTAAGTTCAAGATTCAACACCAAACTAGGATCAAGATTGTTTACTAACGCTTTATAGTTCGCCTTGTTGCGAATACTAGGATTTATAACCCATACATTGCTGGATGCCCTAGCAATAAATCTTTAAATAATTGTTTGAAGATGCAATGTATTATTATACACTTATTTGATTGTATAGGTCTTGTGAACACGCGAACGTCTTCAATTGTTTAATTGTGGCCTCATATCTCGTTTAAACTTGGAACCGTATTGTTACTGTTACGTAACGATATGACTGTATTGCAAAGATTTTAATTCCATTGTTGACGTGACAGTGAATCTTTATTCAATATTTGCTTTGCAGATATTTACATCTTTGCATTTCATTTAACATGTTAGCATATAATATGTAGGTACATTATTAGAACAATGAAAATTATTTTGTTTTTGCTATAACAACACAAGGCCTATACTATTGCAGCGTCTACAAATGTTCATGAATTAATTTATTAGTACCTACGATTATCTCATCCCATTATTTGGAACCGGCTAGACCATGTCTATTTTTCAATATTCGAAGTACACTAATACATAGGTATTAATTATTGAAAGATTCATTAACAACACTAAGGGCCAGTTTCACACGTTACGGATAGCCACTATCTACCAGATAAATTAAAAAATGGAACAAAATTTGTGTGAAATTATCTGCCAGATAAACTATCTGGAACTTATCACCTGTGAAACTGGCCCTAACACTAGCTATCTAATAATTATAAGAATAAGCCAAGAGCCTCGATCAACATCTGAAGAGGCTCTCGTTAGGCTGTTTTGTAATAGTTTTAGCTATGCCTACTGATAAAGAGAAACTACATAAACTATCAAAGAAATAGAAACTGTGATATCAGAACAAATTAGAAATAAAACTACTTAGGCTATAAGGCAATGTTGCAAGAACATTTCAACACAGATATGGCCGATTTAGTACTGGCAATTGAAGGTGCAACCTTAAACTATTTTCGATGGTTCGAGAACATTGCTCTATCGAAAATACTTTTGCAACAGGCAGGTAATATTGGTTGCAAAAAAGTAACAATGGATCTTAACAAAGAAGTAAAAAATGGATACTTACTTTATGTGTACGAAGTAGGTACAGAGACAATTGTTATTTCTTGTTCAGTCTTAGACATAGATAGAAAGTCTTTTTTATATGTACATATGTCTATGATATTATACCTGTTGGAATTTCTGATACCTATAAGGCTTAAGTGAGAGGGGTAAATGAAAAATGTAGAAAAATGCTAAGTCCCTAATTTTTCTTTCTGTATTCGATTCTAGATATTTGGTGTCAACTCCGCTGTTAGACGTATCTCGCAGTTTGATAGGGTTAAAAATAAATATATGCAAGGATTTTATGAGTTTCCCGGGAGATCAATTTGGAACTCTGTAGACAACCTAATTAATATAGAAATTTTAAAACACAGCACATGTTAGATTGTAAACAGTATAGTTCTTCTCGTTTTGTTGGGTATTTATTTTTTATGGTGACATAATACAACAAGGAAGGCCAAACACCATGACTAATTATTACCTGAGCATAATGTAAAACAGAGGAAAATAAAAATGTTGACATTCCTTTCAAGGTTTTTACTGCATATTCTATAATTACAATGTCGTCGTCTGTAGATACATAAATACATAGTGTTTGAAAAATATTACTACTTGAGAAATGTCAATGTAGTCTTGCTATAATTGATTATTTACATCTGTACAATCTATTACTGTGTTATGAAATGTATGAAGAATTCCAATCACTCTGTAGGTAAGGTACTCTATAAACTTTTACGGTTAGTTTGTATGCATGTAATAAACGTCAACAGTTAAAATGTACAGAAATAGAAAACAATATCCTACTGCATTTGAATTGGTCTTACATAATCGTTATGTAACTATGTGGTGATTTATGAAATAACATTTCAGGAGTTGGCGTGATAGCGGACTTCTTATACCTACTTTTATATACTTTTTGTAAGAAATCTTTTTGTAGAAAATCTACTTTTATATACGTTATAATTATTCTTCTGTCATCATGCGACGACCATCTCCGCTATGGGCTTAATTACGATAGACTAGTGTATTATAAGATGACACCTCTATTTTGGGAAGAGATTGAATACTTATTCCATGTTTCTGCTTTCTGCTATGTAGGGCTCTGCTGGGGCTGCGGGTGGTTCGCAAGAGTGTCTGCAACCCTGGCTAACAAAGGCCTCCAGAAGGAACATAGTCCCCCTTATTATAAAACGTGGTTTTAAAAAGTATCGGGTGTAGTGCTAGGTTTAGACCATTAATTTTGTTCAGAATGGTGGTTAAAATTTAGTAGTAAAGCTGGTATTTTCTTAAAACCACGCTTTATAATAAGGTGACATGGGTTTTAGTCAGTAAGAGTTTAACACTCCCTCCAGCTGCACTCAAAGCGGGGTCATTTGATGATTCCCCACGAAAGAAACGAAAACAAAGATTTACCGATGCGATGTAAATATTATTTTTGAGGAACTATCCTGGATTTCAGCAGTCTATCTGATATTGAAAGAATAATAGATACTGTTATGTTCTACTTATATAAGTAGAAAAACTGTGTTTTTAAAATCACAATACATATTTGATTCTGTCGTCTTGTCTTGTTATGACTATGACATAAACTTGTTTTCTCCTTTCTCGTTGTTTAAATAAATCGTGGTAGTGTTTAAGTTCTTATCTTGTGCCTATTGAAGTATATTTATATACTGTGTGTTATATTATTTTATTACCTACCTATAGCCTATTTTTAAATGCGTATTATGTTTATTGGTGCATATCCAATCGGTCTTTGTATAAAGAATGTTTTTTGACATGGCGAATTAAAATAGTTTCCCGGTTTAGTAAAAAGTTTACATTCTTTTGTGTTTAGAGATTTTCGTATCTCCGAAGTACCTAACCAGAAATGCTATAAATATTTTCTATTGTTACATCGTGGAATTAAATCTTAAATTAGTCCTGAATTCAGAGTACTGCAGCTTAGCTAGTTTCATTCACACATTCCTTTGCTATTGATAGTAACACCTTTATGCGGGAAATTATGCTCTCTGATTACGTAAAGTTCGCGATTGTTATAGTGAACGTAAAAATATTTTATTAACTACACAGGTACTTACATATGTTCGGATGCAGGTGCTCCGATTGCAACAATAGGGCTGTATGGCAGGGGCTGATAGTGGTAATTCTAAAAAACTTTTTTCATTGATTTACGTAATGTTACAATAACATTTGTATTCCGTAATCCGCTTATTTATTTATAAAAAAAAAAATATATGTAACGTGTTCTTGAACAGATTAAGATAACACGTTCCCAGGATTGACAATGTTGATAAATAATACAAACATGGTGGCGAATCCGCCCACCATTATTTTAGCCATTTTGTTAGTCCTCTGAACCATCATGGCGACCGGTAATCAGGATTTTGGATCAGCGATCATGTGTGATGACCGTGCGTTCGCTGCAAGGTCATGGAGCTAAACAATATTGTAATTAATTCGCGTTTTGACTAGCTATGTAATGCGGTTTTGTTCGCTCGCTCATAAGGTTCACTAAGATGGAAGCTTAAAATTTTATGATGGGATTTACTAGGCTGTGAGTGAAGAAGTCGACAGGAGTCTTATAGTATCGAGTAGTCTAATACAAAATGTTCAATTATTTCTGGATATTCTACGCCCTAAACTGCAATCAAAATTTGCTGGAAGACCTATTGTACAGATGCCAGCACATCAAGCTACTACAATCTGTTAAAATTCCATAAAAGATTTTCAATTTTAACGCTGAAGCAAATGGTTTAAAGTTAATTGGGAAAATTTGACAGTTTCGGGTAGGCTGATGTGCTGGCGTCTGTACACTTAGTTCTAAAGCAAGCTAATTTATTGATCGGAGCTCGGCAGAACTAGATTTTTTAGCTGTACTTTACAAATGATAACGGTATCGATTATAACAGAACCGGTGAATTGATCTGAAAGAGCCAACATACCGTTATTGATTGAATTTTGATCAACAGGTTTTATATAATTACCTACATAAAAAGCTGATATAAAGAAAAAATAAAATTAGGTAGGTTATCATAAGTTAAAAGAAATGGTTTCCACGTGTAATCCTCCATTCCTCCTTATTCCAAGATGGCAGGTGGAAATTAAGCTCACAAAAATTACGTTGGCTTCGATACCTAGGTAGGTTGTCATATAGTGTTAGCAAGATTACTGAACAGTAATCGTTAACGCTAATAGGGTTTCTTTTAATATGCTATCAGTTTGTGAATAAAAATGTCAATACATTGGGAAGTTTGAGAGTAAGAAACACTAGAAGTCGGTGTCTATAAGTTATTTATGCGTTCCTTTGGCCACCAACTTCTAGAGTGATATGCAAAGGTATGTATTTTGCTTAAATTTTAATTAAAAGTGTTTTTTTTTACTGGTTTCTTGCTTCAGTCAATCGATCTGTGTTAAGTTTATGTATCGGTCACGTCCACGCATAGGTACTCCATACGGGCAGTGGCTATTAGATCTATGTAAGTGGAAAATTCTCACCAACATGAATAAAATAAGCCCAAGCATGAGGTAGTTGGTACACACCCACTCTATCCACAAAGGTATACCCTTTTAAACAAGGCATACTCCTATGTACATCAAATTTTATTGCATTAGTCTAAACCAATAAAATTGACCTTTAACAAATGCCTACCTATGAACACCTAGCTATTAAAGACAGACGTGCTTTAATTTATTGGTAATAGATCCAAATCTCAATGGTGCGCATGCGTGGAGTGACGCGTGATGGCGGATGGCGCGCGCCGTCGACGCCATATTGGATGGCGTGCGCCCGCACCGACGACTCATGCCATTGTACGTAGCTTCCGGAAAAGCGAACTCTTTGGGGTCAGTGAATGCTCGGTAAGTTTAGTGTCTCATAGACTATAGAAAATGTTGTATGACTCAGCTACAAAGTCTACGAGTGCTACGAGGCTACGATATTCCTACTACTAGTTTATACATGAAAAGTAACTTTTGTGATGTTCTTCAATTGTTGCTTCTAAGTATACAATGTGTATACGTCAATGAAATAGGCATGATATGCCAGCGGCTAGACATGAACAGCTCGTGCTTAGGTATTAGTTTTAATGACCACACAGGTCGCTCGCACTGAATTTGTTAGTGTAACAATGGTCCACACATGTCCACAAAGTATAATGATATTTGTTCGGCCACCAGCACAACTAAATACGGATCTTTATGGAAAATTAGCGATGCGTAGCGATGGTGTGATTCGCTCACATCGATGCTCTCCCATTGTCGTCCCCCCCTTAATGTGATTTAACTGAATTATGGAGTAGAAATGGCCACAATTTGGTTTTGGCTGTCCAGTGGTTAGCCCGTGCTGTGATCCCAGTGTGTTACGGACTAGGCAAGCGTGTGACGGGTGATTGCTTGGACTAAGTGAGACTGAAGTGCTACGACGCGGCGTGCTACGACTCGTAGAGGGCGCCTTGACGGAAAAGCTCAAGTAAGTTCCTCGAGCGTAGCGCGTAGTCTTGAAATTGTCTTGTTAATTGTTTCAGTGTTTTAAAGAATTTTATATTTTTTCGTCCGTAGGCTCAAATAACCTAGTTACTATGTTGAAATTAAACTTTACGTAATTTTGTGTTTGTAGAATGCTTTGTTTACAGAAAGTAACCTGTGAGATTAAATGCTGCAAATATTGCGAGATTTTATCTTAATCCAAGGTATTTGTAGAACTAATCCAGTTTAAGATGTCAGCTTAAAGTAGCTTCATGGTTCACTGTAATCATTTCAAATTGATAAGGGAAGCCACAGTCGAAATATAAAACCCACCGAAAATGACACATTAAACTCATTCATAACATTCTTTTCAAAAGATTTAAATAGACAGACTTGATAGTTTTCCAATTTCAACAGAGTACCTACCTATGTATACTTACGACATAGACACCTGCAATTACAGTATATTTAAATCATTATTGTTTAAGCATTTATATATCAACAAAATACCTATATTTAATATATATTCTAAGTTTGGAATGTTTTAGTTTACAATAACAGAAACATGGACGCATAGGGCGGCGCCGGCGCAGCGTTGTGTGACGTATTATGCAACGCCTTGCGTGCCCCGCACGTGCATTGTAGGGAGCGATCATTTAGAAATGTACCTAGTTTTATGAACACTTTAAAATAATAAAAAAAACTATATTAACTGAACTAAAATGTTGTTCAGTAAGGCAAGTGCCGTATTAAAAATGCTGAAAATAACATTATGAAATATTCAATTGATTTGCATTTAAAACCAAACTATTAAACTCATCCACGTATGGTAACCTTTACATAAAAAATACTAGTTATCCTTAACCTTACTCGCGAATTGGAAATAGAGCTTAATAGTTCTAGACTCCATTAAAACTCTCTTCACACTATCAAAGGATACAACCACGACACTATGAAAGGTAAACATCAGTTCACGCAGACTGGATGATAATTATTGCCCCTGGCTGGAGGCCTTAAATTCTAGGCATCCACAGGGAATATTTCCGGTTAAGCAGTAAACAGCCTCTATAGGCTGAACTGCGAGATGCCATTAAAAAAAATGATGTTACTTATTTTTCTAAGTGATAAAACCATACTATATTTATTTAATTTTTTTACGAAATAATTAGAAGTACTACTAGGAAGTTCACACAAGAAACGTTACTTAATTTACTGATCAGCCAATGATGTCAAGCTTGACTATTCTAGTTTCGTATTTCACGACGGCAGTCGGTTGAGCTCCATACGGAAAGATAACATACCGAATTTATTGTGGCCCGATAAGTGGAATTAGAAATGCCACCTCTCGAAATCATACGATATCTAATAGCCTCTTGACTAAAATTATATCAATCGGGTCACATCAGTTATCAACTTCAAGAAGTGTCTGACAACGCGGACTAAGTTTTTTTTCTAACTCAAATAAAGTAATGACCGAAGTGGTTTATCGATTTCAAATGTCATGTCCGTACACACTTATAAAATTAATTAAATACACTAATAAAGTCAAAAACTCATCCTCATCGTTGTACCCAACAGGCTGGTAGCATTGCCACGTTGAATGGCAATGCGTTATCGTTGGCTGAAATAAAAACCAGCCTTTGGGTCACTGGAAGTAGCAACCAGGCGCTGCTTGGAACTATATATGTACATATATATCCGTATATATTTTTATGTGGCTAATATCGCTTACGATCGTAGAAATACATCTTGGTTAAGGGCGCTGATAAGTAATATCAGTTACTGTTCAGAAGTTCCCTTGACGATAAATATTATGGTAAGACATATCTTCAATTGTAAATAATCGGATATTCGATGTTATCTCAACGAAAATACAAATAGTTAAAGGTTAGTGGTATGATAACTTGATGATACCGGTTTATTATGTGTGTGTTGCCCGCGTGATCACTTTACAATGTCTTGGTTCGGACAGATAAGGAAATCAATGAGTACATTCACTGTCTCTAATTTTCATATAGATATAAGTATTGTCCATTGACTTCATACAGTGGAACTTATCCGATGAAGAATATGTTCAAATGGTCCGGTCCGGTGGTGTTATCCGGTCGTGTCGGATTGCCGTCCCATCGGACTATGAGAGTGAGGGAATAGATGCACCTGTGTCTGCGCGAATGCTTGTTCTCTATAATATGTCCTGCGCAGCTGGCTGATCTCCATAAAAGAGAACGGCCGCCGTAGCCGACAATCGGCCTAGATGCCATCATCACACCCCATATGAAAAAAAAACGAATAATCGAATCTAAGTAATAATCGAATTAATAGGAATATTGACAGTAACTTGCATGAAACGTAGGTACTCCAGAATGACGTAGCAATTGGTACTTTCTAAACTAGACAGAACAAACTTTTAATGATCCAATAATAATATATCGAGTATTCTTACGAGTAATATTCGTAGAATCTGTAATGAATACGTACCTACTTTCAACGTTGACGTGGTCAAGTTTTTTTCCCCAATCAAGTAGATGCGATCGCTTAGCTTATAATGTCAAGGCGTGGTGGGACACGTGAGCCCGAACATGGCTATATACATATACACGGTAACATTTTGGTCGTTTTAATCCAGTGAATATTCGAACTGGTCCATGAAAAACTATCGATTTGTAAATATAAAATTAGAAAAGGTACCTTTTTAATAATTTTTCGCAATGTTTGTTCAAGTACGTGAAATTTTCGTCAAGTTGTTAAAAAAAAATACTTAATTTTTTAATTTTAATTTATAAATCGATAGTATTTCGTTCACCAATTCGAACCTTTTCGGGATTAATACGACCAAAATGTTACCGTGTATATAGCCATGTTCAAAACGTCTAAGATGTAGCCGTGTACAGGTACTCCTATAGACTATACTAAGGCATAGTAGATAACTAACAGACTAGACGGGGACCAGGTCAACAACAGAACAAGGACGACTGGCTTGAACAACGAACAACGTAATAGTTGATAATATACACATATCTTAGTTAACAGAATAATCTGGAAACTTTAGTCCACATAAAATCATATAATAAGTAATAAGGGATAAGTCGATTCAGTAAATTTTATACATCTTTACTGATTGCATTTTTGACACCGTATCGATCACTAAACACCTCCCAACCGATAGTTATTTTGAAAATATATTTCATGTACAGAATTACAAATACAAATACAAATAATTTATTTCCAAAAATGTAGTCTAAAAATACACAGTTACAGCAACTTATTTAAAATTTATAACATATCTATAACAAGGACCTTTACAGATTTATTATAAGCAGGTATACCTTAACCTGTGACTAGTATATAGCATTTATATATAGATGTAAAAAAAATGTACATACAATAGCAGTGAAATTATTTGTTAAAACATTTAAATGTTATCCTCTTGAACCTTGAAAGCGAACAAAGCGCTGAATTTTTCCCACGGAAAAGCGTTGCCTGCCAAAACAGTTCTGGTTTCAACCAGTTCCATTATTCGAATTTCGAAAGATTTTAAAATTCGATTTATACTCTAGGAAGCTGGGATCGTTCCCTTGCGTCACAGTTTCCCACGAGCCCATCCTATCCCTGCCTAGCCCATTCCAAGCTTTTCAATAGAATCCGAACATTTTTCACACTATTTGTTGCGCGTGATTGGTTTGCGTGAAAAGTGATCTGTATTGTTCGCATTGAATTTGAGAAATCGTTTACTGACAAAGCTTTTGACTTTCACTAAAATAGGTTAATTGTTTTTCTAAAATATTTTGGGGATATGTAGAGTGTTGGGGTTTTATGTAGAGTGGGGGTATAGAAAGTATTGTTAACAGTTAAAATACATTAGAACCTTTATACTTTGACCCTTCACAGTTGGCTCTAGTTTTTCATAAAGTTGATGACGAATTGCGGAAATTACCGGCTTACCTAAGTTTCTTTGCATACATCAAATTAAAGATTAGAATTTTGAGCTAGGTTTTCACCTAATGTTCTATTACTTATGCCTCTAAAAACATTAACCTTTGCATGAATCATGAATACCAATCGGTAAAAGTACAAAATTGAGCCTAACAACGCGAACAAAAGGCCGAAACTATTCAGAATCCATCGATCCCATTCTGCGAACAGCCAGACAGTGATTTCATGGTAAAGATAACTGTATCAAAATTTGGTAGCTACGTCATTCGTCCAATTGGCCCGGCGAGGACATCGGTCGGATCACAAAGAACCGGACGCCAGCATCCGCTTTCCATCGGCACAATTTTTGGAAACACCAAAATTTTCATAGTCCAAACCTTCGGCGATGTATTGTCATGTAGATTTAGGTTCATTATGCTAGTACTGGGAGGCTTGGTACATTTGATACTTGCGAATTTGTAGCTACTGAGGGCTTGCTGTGTACTTACATGTGCAAGAGAAAGCTGGGTGAAGTTAAATGACCGAATACCCTAGGGTATCTCTCCCTATGGATAGCAATAGCTGGCGTATTGCAGCTCACGATAGTTCCGCGTTGTTCGTTTGCGTATCGTGGTAGAAAATTTTACTTGTTAGCAATTTTGTATAGGTACCTACACACGCTGACACATCTAGCTTCTACAATCTATCAAATTTTCATAATAGATTTCAACGTTATTGCTTATGTATATGATTCAAAGTTGATTGAGGAAATTTTACAGTTTCCATCGGCTTAATGTGCTGGCATCTGAACGTAGGAATCTACGCTTTGATACGGCCAAATAGCTCAAGTTTTTGATTTTGTTTATGAAATACTTGTAGCAATCTTTCTTGCGGTCTGCGAATTTTTTGTAAGCGTATAATGCACACTGCATGGACTATAGGGTCTTTTTATCACAGAGTATTTTTAACTCAGTTTAGGTAACTGGCAACATTTGCGCAGTTGTTTTTCATCCCGTATCTTGTTTTGCTCAAAACACATGGATGCAACATTTTGGTATTAATAACATTGTTTACATCCACATCTATTTGCGACTTTTAATTCTTAATTGCCTAACACCAGGAAGGAAAATGTGAAGGAAATAATATTATAATCGTGTTCCACTTAAATACATAACAATAGAATCGATAATATGTATGTGTTTGATGTCTGGGCAATTATGTATGTACTTATATTTGTTTACTAACATTATGTTAGTACTTCATAATACTCGTAGTATTTCTATTAAGAACGCGAATTCCAAAAGTTGGCAACGTCGCAAATACTTAGCTTCTTGTCAAATATTTATATGTTTTAATTAATTTTGCAATTTTACTGTCTGAATATAAAAGAAACAATGCTATGTAGTGCACCAAAAAAATATTATGGAATGCAATAATCAATATCGTAACACCGAATATTTAGTTTTAGATGTAAAAAAGGTATTAGGGAACTTGCCAAATGCATTTTTACACCTGGAACGTTTACACCATCAAAAGGGTTTTAATTGCAATTCATATTCAAGTTTTAGTCACTACAGAGCCATATTTTTTATTTTCATATTATAGTGACCAAATTAATGAAAGAAAACTTGTAAAATATTTGACAGCTATTTGCGACGTTGCCATCTTTTGGAATACGCGCTCTTAACAGTAAGAAAAAAGAAAGCCTACGAAAAAAATTGTAGGATGGGTGAACAGAAGTTACAGAACAGAGTCGTGGTGGCCTAGTGGTTAAAGAGCCTACCTCTCAAGTATGAGGGCGTGGGTTCGATTCCAGGTCGGGCAAGTACCAATGCAACTTTTCTAAGTTTGTATGTACTTTCTAAGTATATCTTGGACACCAATGACTGTGTTTCGGATGGCACGTTAAACTAGGTCCCGGCTGTCATTGAACATCCTTGGCAGTCGTTACGGGTAGTCAGAAGCCGGTAAGTCTGACGCCAGCCTAACCAAGGGGTATTGGGTTGCCCAGGTAACTGGGTTGAGGAGGTCAGATAGGCAGTCGCTCCTTGTAAAACACTAGTACTCAGCTGAATCCGGTTAGACTGGAAGCCGACCCCAACATAGTTGGGAAAAGGCTCGGGAGATGATGGGTGAACAGAAGTTACTTCTGCACTTTTGCTTCGGTGTTTGTTTGAGAAATCGAAAGGTTTCGTCAAACGTGACGTCAATACTGATAATAAGTAGCTATTGTGTTTAATACTCAACAATTACGATTATGAACAATTAATTGTTTAGAAAAACATTAAGTTTTATATTTCCTCAAAATGAAAAGGAAATCCTTACACAAAAATAATGTTTTTATTGTATAATGTGATCATTGATTTTCAATATTAAATAGGACTACTTAGGAGCTGGATAATAAGATATATGTATAATAGATGTAGCTGGAGAGTTTGTTTGATTGCTTGAACGCACCAATCTTAGGAACTTCTGTAGTGAATTTATCTAGGAAGGCTTTTAAATAGGCTACTCTATATCCAGATGCGCGAAGTAGTTTCCACGCACGAGACACCGTTTACGGAAGCTAGCTGAATATAAAATTAGAAAGCAGGAATAACCTTTGACCATCATCGATATTATCTTTCCTCCCCCGATTTCTGATGTTATCTCGTTATCATCTACGTATTAGCAATTCACAATGATGAGCAATGCGACAATTACCTAAAAACAGGTCAATAACAAAATTCTATATAAAACATCAATAGAAATATTTCGCAACATTTTTATATGAATACAATTAATTGCACCCATTTCACGGGTGTGCGCAAAATAACGGTTTCGATGTCAGTACCTATCTTTTTCAATATGGATGCCATCGATAAAGCAACACTACTGTTATAATACAAAGAGTTCGACGTAGTGATGCATGGGTTTTGTATATGACTAGTTATAGCCCGACACTTCGTGCTCCGGTAGCTGCGAATGTTTCAAATAAGCCTGTATTGTGTGTTTTTATTGCGGGCTATGCTCGTTAGGGCTGTTGATGACCGACGGGTTATGGGCTGTGGTTTATCGATGATCGAATAGTTGCAATGATGTGAGTTGGAGAATAGGGGTCTCTTCGATTTGAATATAAAAAAATCATAAGGATAGTAGAAGCGCTAACGATGCCTATGGCCTACTTAGGAACGTACAAAAGCCTTTTACACAGAAAAGATATGAATGATAACTCATTGCCAGGCTTATAGGAAGAGTAGACGGGAAATCTGTCCGCATACCGTCCTGCACTTTCGCCATAGTTGTAACGTGAAAACAGCTGCAGCACTCTCCAATATTAGAGAACCATACGACGACGAAATTATTTTTTAGTACTATGTATGTCGGCTTTGAAAGTCACTATGTTTATCACACCCTCGTCTACTGAACCCGTTAGAATGTCAAATCAATATAAAGCGATAAATGAGGATGCACGAAGATAAATCTTAACGCGGTCATAGGAATTGCGGCCACAACAATAGAAGATGGATGATTCGATAATGTTGTTGAAAACATGTTGTCGAGATGCAAAATATTTGTTCAGAAGACGTATCGAGCAAATGTTGTCTTTGTCTCGATAAATACTAGTGAATCCTTTGTTGTTATTTACTTGATGCTGTAGAAATAGTATGAAGAGATCATTTTGTCTCGTAAGAGGTGACTTTCAAACTGTTATCAACTTCAACTAAACAAATAATTAGGGAAGTTTACCTGGATGTTATGTGCCCTTGTAGGAAATTAATTTATGATTGATTCACAGACTTTTGGTTTAATAATACGTATAAGGGTATGATGGCATTATCACATCTAAGATAAAAAAAACCCTTAATGAAAAAAGAAATATAGAAGCAAGTGAAAAACTAACAAACATAAATAAGCCAATGGCACTCCGGTAGAGCTGAAGCTCAAAGTCGGTCAATACCATGGAGAACAAAGTCAATACCAATAAAGCTAATCATTATCCTAGACTGACAAATGGATTCAAAATTAGAATAGTACCTAGGCAACAAATCTCGTAACCTAACACTTTACAGGCCATCGCTAATCACCTCAGCTGTAATCAGCAGTCAAATAAAATGGGCGCCAGTCTGCATTTATTGACATGATACACACACTCTATTTATGTACAGAAACATCGTAATTTAGATCTATGTACACTGCAATCATCACACGCACGGCCCCATGTAGACTACCACCGTAATTTTCTAACTGAAGGCCGTCATTATATACTAAATGTAGAACCTTTTGCTTTTTGTACCTGTGTTAATATTTGTTCAGTCTAACCTTGCTCTCGATTGTCTCATGTATATGAATATGTCATGCGATTATCGTTTTTGCGAAACGATGATTGGTTTCCGAATGACTCGTTGAATGTTCGAGATGGTCTTCGCTAATTGTTTTGGCTTTTGAATGAAGTTGTTTACGGCACTTCGTGTTCAACTCATTCAATTGCATGGCTACAATACTCGAGTAGTAATTGTGGTTTACGAAAAGCCAAAGAGCGAAAATAACCTATTTTGGTTCCGATGACAGACCACTCAAAAAATTGGATGAAAATTATTGCCTTAAAGCATTTCAATTTTTTATATTTTTATAGAAATTTGGTCCTAATTAGGCAAGTGGGTGGATATCGAAGATGTGATGCAGGATAAGACATTATGATGACATTTAGACTATCATAGAGGCTGATTTTTTTTCAGTTCTACATGACTGTAAAGCCTACTAGGCCAAGGAGACGTTACACATTTATTAACGCAGCAGACTCTTGCGGTTTCTCCCGCGTCCTTAATGAACTTCTTCCCATACCCGAATAAAACATAGTTTACATTCATCTGGGATAGTCTAGCTTCCCAAAATGAATGATTTTTCAAAACCGGTAAATTAGTTTTATTGTCTATTTAATTCAAACAAACAATCAAATCTTTCCTCTTTCTAACTCTAGTTTAGATAAGTGTAATCAATTAGTAACCATCACCTCAATAGTAACTAACGTTACGTGATAGATTTTAGAAACATCGAACCCTGACGTTGCCCTCGATCCTAAAACGTAAACTGCTATTGTTTCAGGTGACCATATGTGTGGTCGGTGACGCAGCAGACCAGCAGAGATAGAAGATGAAGCCCCGGGGGGCGAGTGTCATGCACGCCTTCACTGCGCTCACTATGCTCACCATGGCTAATGGTACAATAACAGCCTTTTTACAATAACAGCTTTTTAAAAGCTTTTATTTAACTTGCCGTGTATGTATGTTACGGTGGATTCTATAGACTCAATTTTGAAGTAGATATCTTCAACCGATTGAACTGAAATATGTATTTATATATAAAGTTTGGATGACAATGCAAGATATGTTATATGACGTTATTCTTAATCCAATATGGCGGACCGTCCAAGATGGCGGAGTAATTATTTTTAATGAATTTCAACAATATGGGTATCAAATGAAAGGGCTTATTGAGAGTGACTTAAAAATACTTTGACGTTAATCTAAATCCAATATGGCGGACTATAAAAGTTAAAAAAAAAAGATTTTTCTTTTAATTTATTATGATTCGAATTTTCGATTTTTTCGGGTTCATATGAGGATGAATATTCATAGATAATAAACATACCAGTACTCAAAGAAGACTGGCTGGTGTTAAAAAAAGCAGTAAATATTTCACTACAGTGAGCTTCGGAAGTCATTGAACATCTTTGGCAGTCGTTACGGGTAGTCTGAAGCCAGTAAGTCCGACGCCAGTCTAATCAAGGGGTATTGGGTTGCCCGGGTAACTGGGTTGAGGAGGTCAGATAGGCAGTCGCTCCTTGTAAAACACTGGTGCTCAGCTAAATCCGGTTAGACTGGAAGCCGACCCCGACATAGTTTGGAAAAGGCTGGGGAGATGATGGAGTGAGATTCGGAAGTAAGTAAGGAAGAAGGTCGACTTTGGAGAATCTACCTCCTTGCGTTTTTCGATGTCAGCTAAATCCACGGAAAATCCTGAAACGTACACATTACGCAAAGATAAATACTAAACTAAGCATATAAACTGTACCTACTCCCTTCAATTTGATTTCCTCTTCCGTATAACGTAGTATCTGTTATTTAATACGAACGAAGTATGTATTTTGAAATCTCAATAACAATAAATACGGAAACCATTAAAGTCATAGATTTAGAGAGCATTGTTTTAACTCATCAATCAGTACTTAATGTGTAGTAAGTAAACAATTACATTTAGTTGTAGATATGTGAGACAATAAATGATTTGACAACTGGTTGATAAATTGTAGCCTAAAAAGAATAGGTATAAAGCGAGAAACCGTCATGATTTATATTCAAAATTCCCCAAATGTTTTGGCTGACGTCAAATAGTTTTTATCCTAAACTAAATAAAGATTACATCTCGTACTTAATTTGAAGGCGCGTGTTTAGATAGCATTAGATAAGGCGATCTCGGTGTTTACACAGCCAGACAAATGGACGCATGATGTAGTAGCGTGTGCTAAAAATAAACCGCATTGTCCCCAGCTCAAACGACATGCAACCAAGGAATGGGACGGGTCATGTATGAACGGCTACCGAACCAACAGCTACACGGATTCGATGATGACGTCGTAAGTATAAACAAAAGAACAATAAACATTTAATGAGACCTGTTTTAATTTTGGTAATAACTCCTCAAGGCTCGTAACTCGTAGGCAACGTACACGCCGCTTGTTTACCAAACATTAGTTAATGTCGATGTTGACAAACAATGCGATCGTAGAATTACTTACCTACGTCACTTTGACTTAAAACAGCCTAAGCAACATTTAATCTGCATTATTCATTCCTCATTAACATAGGTCCGCGAGACGGCGCCACCATTTCGCGTTTTGGAGAAATGCCAAGACCTATGCTTGCGCGATCGCTCTGGAAACAGCCTTGTAAGGACTTGCAATTCAATAGACTTTCAACCAGGAGCACGTATTGCTGCATTCAGCCCTGAACCAGAGTATGAGGAGTCGACTTGTTACTTGACAAGAGAACAGGCGGCTCCCGAAGGCATTGGAACCCTGATGATTGTACCGAACAGCGTACATTTTAATGAGATCTGTTTAACGTGTAAGTTGTTTTGAACGCTTATCAATTTCGTTGTTTTTTCCTGTCCACACAATGGGTATTGTTTTATCTTTGTTTTAGCCAACCGTCCGGAGCGCGAATGCCCATCCCGGCGGTATGTTTTTGAACGTCACGCTCGCAAACGACTCAAACTCCCGCCTTCGGATCTGAAGGAAATTATGGTTGCCAACCGGACAGAGTGCGAAGATAAATGCTTGGGAGAGTTTAGTTTTGTGTGCCGTTCTGCTACATATGACTCAGCTTTGAGAACTTGTTCTCTCAGTAGATTCACAAGGAGGACACACCCTGAGTTGTTAGAAGACGATCACAATGCAGATTATTTGGAAAACACTTGCCTGAACGGTTAGTATTTCTGAACAAAGTTTTTACTTTACATACATGGTATATCATTATTAGCATTATCTACGTAGAACAAATCTGTAATAACTGCATGTAATTTTTACAGCGGAGCGAAGATGCGATGGTTTAGCAGTTTTTATCAAAGAAGAAAATAAGCGTCTCGGAGGACCGTTTGAAGCTGATGTTTTCTCGAACATGACTCTCGATGAATGTCAAGCCATGTGTGTTCGCGCAGAAAAGTAAGTATTTATATTATAATTAGTAACTAGGTACCTCAATTAGCAAGTTGGATTACTTTGATTGCATATACAATGTGTTTCTAGATATTTCTGTCGCTCCATCGAACATGACGCGATGACCCGGCAGTGCGTCCTCTCTGAAGAAGACTCCGTGTCTCAAAAAGACGACGTGACTGTTAGCGCATCCCCCACCCATCACTTCTACGACCTCGTGTGCCTGGACAATCGTAAGTATTATCGTGATCGTATGTTTGCCTCAGATAACAGCTGTTTGTAGTAACTTTACTTAACCTTAAACGCTTTTTCAAGTATTCAACGAATGCTAGGCAATAACATTCTAAAATTCCTGAATTAACGATGCATGAAACCACATTAAGGTTTTTCTCACGATTATGATCAGTCTCTCATCGGGTGACAGCTCGCGGCACGGAGTATCCGGACAACAGTGTGACGTCACACCTGTTCTCACCCGGACGACGACCGGACACTGCTTTCCAGAGATACAGAAACAGTCGAATCACCGGAGAGTTCCATTCAGAGATTACCGGGCGATCTCTCAGCGAGTGTCTGGATGAGTGTTTGAGGCAGACGAGCTTCCAGTGCAGGTAATGTACCGAATCATGTCACTGTGCTGTTTAACCACAATTTCGACATGCGCATGACATCTCTTTACAATTGTCGCCCATATATTTACATAACTTCTCGACCGTAAAAGTCCGTTTTGTAACGTTAGCCGATATTTAAGCAACATTCAGCAGTTTAGTATATAATCATAAGTATCTACCATTCATATTTGAGTATGCATTCGTGATCAAAACATCAATAAGTACTTTATCTACTACGCATACGCGATAACCAATCATAACAGAATCTGACCTACAAAAACAAAAACATCATATATTTTGGGCTTCGGTGTACGAAAAACAGTAAAATAGTTTATCTGTTGCTTTGTGTGTCACAAGTACTGAGATAAGGTGTGACAAGTTCGTTGTACGATTGCGTGCGTGTGGGCTATTCACAACGTTAGCATTGTTCGGCAGGTCGGCGGTATACAGCGACCGGGCCAGGACATGCCGGCTGAGCAGATACAATCAGAAGGATGGCATGCGACTGCTTTACGATCCCGATTTCGATTATTATGAAAATTTGATGCGTGAGTATCGTTTGTTGCATTGTTGATGGGTAGTCGTTAGAATTGACGAAAAATCGATTCCAAATGAATTGGTATTGTTTGGTGTTTAAATTCGATGGAACAGTTAAATTAATCTTTTAGGACATTTTTATGCATGAGACAATTTGCTGCCGTAAATATGCTCAACTTTAGAAAATCACGAGCAAGAATTTCGAAGTTCAGCTTCGAACAGAAAAAAAGCCCTATTGAATGTACTACTCGGTGCAGTCAAGGCAAAGCAATCTAGGTTAGTCACAATTGAACATCACATGACAATGTTTAGACGACGCATGACGTACTGCACTTGTGAAAGACTGGAAGGAAGAAACCAATAAACGTATCAGAACAAATTGGGATTAATAGAAGTGAACACAACGTAGTATTTTTATTAATAGAAACTGTTAGGGTTGCCGCTAGCATACATGAAACTTAAATAAAATAAAAAGCAATAGATTTGCGTAGCTGTGAAAATATTCTTCTACTACTTAAGACATAATGAATGACAGGACATACTTTTTGATGCATATTTAATTTTTAGAAAGGTAATGTGTAAATTTTATTTTTGGCATCCTTTAATAAGAGTCAATTGGTTGTACAACCCACGTTGAGAATCACCCGACATTGACCCTCCTGTGTCCACAAATAGAATCTCTTTATCTGCCTTATAAGTATGGATTTCAGGCTAGAATTTATAATGTAAATATTTTCGTAAATAAGTTACTCCGCGTATTAAAGTTAACAAACATAATCTAAATAAATATTCGGCTTTAATTAACTGTAGGGATAAGGGGGTATTAGTTTAAAGACATGCAAAAGGATAAAGCTAAGGTAACCGTAATTTACTTGAAGGAAATTAATAGGTCGAATCAATTGAAAACATACCATTGATTAGTAAAAACAGAATAGTGAATAGTAGAATAATTCACAAAAAATATAATCAACAAAACCATTGACCCAAATTGATATCCAAAAATTTTTAAATATTGTTACCCGTTCACAACATTGGAAGAAAAAATATTGACAACTATGGTTTGGGCATTCAGATCAGCTAGTTGGCGGTGAGACTGAGGCCGGGACTCCAGGAACTGGTTCACAGGGCAATTGGGGGGGACGCCCTGCCACATCAACAGGTTCGATGCATGATAGACAGGAGTGGGGAAAAGTCTCTATGGTTGATTAACGTTTTTACTAAACACACAGTTTAAACAATAAGTCGGAAATATTTTTAAACACGGTTTAAGACAGTTTATCTGTGTCCTTTCGTAAAGGACGTTTGTCTGAATGTCTATCGCATTCATGAATCATCTTAACTATTTTAGTACCTACCTATTGTTTAGATACTGAATTCAATGTCTGACAGTGATAACGTTCAACAATCACCAGAGATCTTTGTAGTTAACTATCGGTTTCCGTAGTTATTTCTGTAGATACATTATGTTGTAGTAATTTTGGAGATTATTGTAGTATTAAGTTCCGTAAGTGCTTGATAGTTTGTATTTTGAGGTGAGTATTGTTGTATGTAGAGTAGATATTCTTAAAATTAAATAATTTTATGTAATGTAGGCAAACTACCGTGTAGTTGTTGTAAGTCCAATAAAGGTTTTTCAACAGGTATTATCAGCATGCTTAATTGAGTAAGAATATTTGTAGTTAGTTATTTATGTATAGGTAGTTGCTTGAACGTAGTTAGTATTTTTGGGCATGATTATAGGTACCCATGTGTCTACATAAAGTAATCACTATCTTTTTGTTTTGAAGGTGGTAGTAACGGAGGCGACCGGGATCGATACCCGCCAGGCGTAGACCGCTACCCGGATGATGACCGGTACCCTGACGATGACCGGTACGGCGACCGTCGACCGGATCGGTACCCCGACGACCGATATCCGTCCGGCCCCGACGACCGCTACCCCGACGACCGATACCCACCCGGCGTCGGATCAGACCGCTACCCGTCTGACAGATATCCCCCTGGTGTTGCAGACCGGTACCCCTTAGATAGGTACCCACCCGGCATCGATCGATACCCTCCGGGTGTTGATCGGTATCCCTCTGGCCCCGACCGCTACCCAGTTGGTTCAGATCGCTACCCAGCTAGCGTCGACCGTTATCCCGCTGGCGCTGACCGATACCCAGCAGGTGTAGACCGATATCCCGCAGGTATTGATCGATACCCACCTGGAGTTGGTCCCGGAGTTGACAGGTACCCCGCAGGTAGCGGAAGATATCCCATTCCTAGTGGTGACCGCTATCCAATAGATGGTGGTCGCTATCCACTGTATGACTATCCTACTAACGAGCTTGGAAGATATCCAGTAGACAGATATCCTATTAGCAGATACCCTATCGACGTTTACCCGGAAAGGTACCCACAAGACAGATACCCACAAGATAGATACCCAGTACGAGGCAGTGGACGATACCCGTCTAGACCGGGCTGGCTCCCTAGCCGTTATCCTGACCGATTCGATCAGGACCGATTCCCAGGAACTAACGATTGGGGACGATACCCGTTCAGTCAGTACCCGGTTGGTGTAAACCGAGACCCGGTGCCGCTGGGCGGGGCTCGTTACCCGGACATGTATAACAAATATCCGCCGACCGGATCGTCATACCCTGGTGAGCACTAAATATTATTGAAACGTGCGTAGTTAGGTAGTATAATTTTATTACGTGAGTCTGTAATAACATAAGAGAGATTTTTACAGCAGGCTACGGACGTGGAGGTTATTATGGGCCTGATTACGCGGGACCTGAGCGTTTCCCAGATAGAGGAATTCGTCCTGGCACAGACAGGTAAATAAATCGTATTTAAATTGTGGGGTTTGATATTTAGAAATAGAGACATTTTATTTCAATACCTGAACAGATATCCAGTGGAGCCGAGACCGAGTTTCGGTGTGAGACGACCGATTGAGCGACCGAATGGATATCGCGGTTCATATCCTCCAGGTGGTCCAGTAGAACGACCAATAGGTATGAAATCTGACGTTTAGATATTAAGATATTCATATTGCCAAAGGGTACTAATTCTTTATTCTGATTAGGTGGTCCAGTGTACGGTGGTGCACCTGCCTATGGCGGGTCACCAGTATATGAGCCTGATGGTCCAATAGGTCCTGTTGGACCTCCAGTAAACGGTCTTGGTGGCCCTATAAATGGCCCTATTGGCAGTCCATTAGGCGGCCCAATTGGAGGACCGATCGGTGGGCCAATTGGTAACGGGATAGGGCCTCTTAGACCTCAAGTGGGACAAAGGCCATGGCAAGGATCACGATGTGAAGAAGACAGCTTCAGACAAGTAGGAAGACAACGTATGCAAAGGCGATATGTCCGACGATTCACGACTGCTCAATCATTGGCGCATTGCCAGCGTGAGTGCATAGAGGCCAGAGACTTCATCTGTCGGTCGTTCAACTATCGGTAACTAAACAAGTCATGATGTAACCGTGCTAGCTACGAGTATAGCGACGATATTACTGACCCACATTATGTTGACAGGGGCGTGGACGGCGCCTACGCTGGTGAACCTCGCGATAATTGTGAACTGAGCGACCGAGACACTCGGGAGCTGGATGCTGCTAATCCGGCACATTTCGATAATACTGCTAGCGAATATGATTTCTATGAACGAGCTCTTGGAAGGATGGCTGATGATTGTTTGGATGGTAAAATTTTTGAATACAACCAGCTAATCTGATTATCAAAAGATAACAATGAAAGGCCATCACTATGTAATCTTCGATTTATTTTATTTCTTACAGTATCTCAAGTATGCAACGAAGATGGCATGGAGTTCACTCTTCGGCTACCCGAAGGTTTTTATGGTAGAATGTATACCTATGGATTCTATGATCGGTGCTTCTTCCGCGGAAATGGCGGTGTGGTTAATGTACTGAGAATCACTGGAGCTCATGGATATCCAGAATGTGGGACACAGCGGGTTCGTACAATTTTACAATGAGTAGATCCTAGACCTAGGGCAAGTACCAATGCAACTTTTCTAAGTTTGTATGTACTTTCTAAGTATATCTTGGACACCAATGACTGTGTTTCGGATGGCACGTTAAACTGTAGGTCCCGGCTGTCATTGAACATCCTTGGCAGTCGTTACGGGTAGTCAGAAGAAGCCAACGCCAGTCTAACCAAGGGGTATTGGGTTACCCAGGTAACTGGGTTGAGGAGGTCAGATAGGCAGTCGCTCCTTGTAAAACACTGATACTCAGCCGAAACCGGTTAGACTGGAAGCCGACCCCAACATAGTTGGGAAAAGGCTCGGGAGATGATGATGATCCTAGACCCTAGATCCTCCATATTATTAGAAGTCCTAACTAACTATCAAAGGGCAGAACCTACCATGCCATTTGTAAATAATTTACTGCAATGATATACTGTAAAATTAAAAAAATATATTCATCTTTCAGTACGGAGATACGATGACGAATATCGTAGTGGTTCAATTTAGCGACAACGTGCAAACTTCCCGCGATAAGCGTTTCAACCTCACATGCCTGTTCAGGGGGCCCGCTGAGGCTGTGGTTACGTCCAATTACATCGGCGCCGGGTGAGAATTATGTTACAGACTCCTAATTTGTGTCTTTCTGATAACAAAATAACATAGATATTGATTTATGATTCAAGTTCATGGAACTGTTTAACGCAATTAGAATCTTTATCATATAAGGTCTAAGAGCAAGAAGTGAGTTTCCTGGCTTCTGATATTTTTTTATCAACTAGACACAAATCTTTTTTGATTAACATTGTAACAGATTTTGCGTGTTTCATGAGTTCGCTTCTGAAATTTTCCTTTACATTTGCATTTAAATGTACGTGATTGTTTATTTTAGATGTTTCCTAAACATTTTTCATTCGCTGAAACATTTTGTTTTTATTGGTGGCGTATTTTGGGAGAGTTGTAGAATCATTATTAGATGTTGGGTTTTCCGAAGCGATGTGTTTGTTTGTGCAAGATTTTCCTTTATATTTTGCAGTTACTGGAATGTAGACATTAACAGTTTGGTTTATTTAGTTAGCTGAATGTTGGTTTTGAGTGCTGTTATAACTAACAGCTACTAACGGCGGACTTTGAAAGAATCTGTCTTTTTATCCTACTTTTAAATAAAAAAAATCCACACCAATTAGGTATTATATCCGACAAATTCATTCAAAGTCAGTAAAGCCAAACAAGAAAGTATGTCTTCGAATCTAACCGTAGCCTTGGATATGATTTGGTCGACAGGTCCGGTAGTCCCATACCCATCGAATATCTTCCTGAGGAAAGTTCATTGAACTCGAAGGTTCGTTTGATGATCCTGTATCAAGGCAGACCTACCACTACCATTGCTGTTGGTGACCCACTTACGTTTAGACTGGAAGCTCAAGACGGGTACAATTACGCAACGGACATATTCGCTACGAATGTAATTGCACGAGATCCTTATTCGGGACGTTCGGTGCAATTGATTGATCGTGTCGGGTAAGTACTTTGCTCTTCTCAACCAATATGTAAAGAGTTTGCATGATGTCACGCTGTACGTTCTTGAACTTGAAAGGATAAGGTGGAATAATAACTATTTTCCTATTACAGTTGTCCCGTCGATCCTGATGTGTTCCCTGAATTAGATAAAGGTCGTAACGGAGATTCTTTGGAAGCAAGATTCAATGCTTTTAAAATACCAGAATCTAACTTCTTAGTGTTCGAGGCTACCGTGCGTACGTGCCGCGATGGATGTCAGCCGGTCAGTACACATATTAACTTACACTGCCAAGGGATATTAGATAATCGGAGAAAATTAACGGACCAACTTTGTAGGTTCGTCTGTATGGAAGTTACACACTATCGTAGAGTAAGAATTTGCGATCAATTGTCTCAATAGGACATGTGGCGCGGTGACGACTCTTCATTGATACAAATTATATCAATAAAGGGCAGAGTCATTTGATACTATTGTAGATCGATATTATATTCTTAGTAAGTAAAAGAGCATTTGCAAAAATATTATTCGATGTTTCGTCATCATTTTAGTGTCTCAATGCAGAACACAGAGCTCTTTTTATACGGAGTAGGAATAAACTTTAATGATCACAATTTCTTAAGACGGATTAGGCGATATTTAAGATTAAAAAAAACAGGTTTCCTCAACAAGTTTTCCTCTACCTTGACGCATTAATTGGTGTCAAGAAAGACTCAGAAGGAACATATAACTTTATGAAAGTTTCAGTGGCGGAATCGAGACTATTTGATGTTTGACTCATCATATTTCAATTTGCCAAATTATCCATCATCAAATAAAAATAATTGAGATAAGTCCAACAATTCGTTCAGTTTCATGAGGTCATAAAGAATATTACCTACATACATACATCGTGATACACCTGAAAAACAAAGCCTTCTTGGCAGGCAGGTAGAAATCAGGTACCTATCATCTCTCTTGAAGTCACTTGACATAGTAGGTTACTTCAATTAAGGGGGAATTTCAATTGGCTATAAAATGTTTTTGCCATTCTTATCAAATAGAACTCTAACAGGCCATAACACATGATTTCAATTACGTCAATGCTTTTAAAAAATATACGTTATCAATCTCTTTAGTTACGGGGTTATCGCGTAAAGATAACTGTACCTATCTTAAGATGTAGGGTCGTGCATTAAATATATGCTGTTTATGCAATTTAGCTAAGTCTATCGGAACTGTTGACCTTTTTGCTTATCTAGTTGTATCACGTGAATAACAAATGGTAGTATACGTTAGTTGTTCAATAGATAGATAGTACTAGAAATTATCCAAGTTATGTAAGTGAAGTAGGGGTATGTTTATTTCTAATATGGCGCCTTAATGTCAAATCGATCTATAATTGGCAAGCGTTTATTCATAGGTACCTATTTCTAATTACGGTATTTAGATAAAAACATGGTAATGTTTATCGATAACTTGTTTGCTGCGGATGTTACCTATCCTAATTACTGACGTCCCATCTTCATAGATAAACTCGCTGACTTATGTATATAATTTAGAACTTAAATTGAATGAATTCTACGTCTATTTTGCCTCCAATGGGCCTTGTGAGTCATAACATAACATTATCTAGGCGCATTCTTTAAGCACACAAGTCGATTGTTCAATGATCATTAGTATCCTAATCTTTGGATGGTTTTCCTAATTTTCTGTCAGACATACATATTTTAAAGCAGTATTTTAAAGTAAATATTACAATATTATATACGTTTCTGTAGTATAGGTGTCATTGTTTCGTTTTATTTTTCCAGGCATACTGTCCGAGCCACACTGGCCGATCGGAGCCATCATTTGGCAGACGTCGAAGGGACGTGAATTCCACGCTCGTCGCAGAAGGCAATGATACTGCCGAATTTAAATCTGACAACGGTAACGATACAAAAACAGATAAACCGGACGACAAGAATGCAGGAACTGTTTACAAAGTATCGTATGAAGAAGCGAAGGTCGATAAATATCTAAAGGATGAGGTTGAGACCCCTAGTCATGTGCGCAAGATGATCGAGGTAAGGAAATGGGGAACACCTGCCTATAGACGTATCTCTATCTTAACAATAGCTACTTTATTGAAGGCTGTACTCAACAAAACAAAAACCATTCCGTCTTTAATGTTAAATATTGTTCTTCTTAATTACTGTAGGTAGGTACATGTGTTGTCTGTGAACTACTTACCTGTAACCTGATGAAATTCAACATCATGTATCTTCCTTTAATAATCAATCGCCTTTTAGATACTACGTGATTAGATAGACGGTGGTAGATTTGTACTTATTTGACCGGTTACTATAGAAATAAAATACCTAACTAAGCACTTAGACGGTTCTTTATCAAAAATGTACCTAAAAAAACACGAATTATTAGAATTAAGCTATTGTCAGCGTTATCTTTTTTGTTTCAACAAGCTAACAGTAATGAACTTTTATCAAAACATTGTTGATATATGAGATAAAACCTCACCAAGGGGCTTATTAGCTATGGGTAGCATAACAAACTATTAACCTTCGTTTGTGTGACCTTGAAAGCTGAAAATTAAACCTGCAATATGTTTTATACCGAATCCTGTTGGATAATTCGTCTTGCCCCTCATTCTTTCGGCAAAGAATCTCTCTTTATAACTAGGCACCTGTATAGCGTACCCAATAACGTCGAAAATCCACTATCTTTCCCCTAGGTCTTTGACAATCGCAACGAGTTACTTGAAGAAAACGGCGAGACTGACTCCTCACCCGTGGTGGCCGCTGCCGGTATCTGCGTGCCTCCATACCATTACAGGGCTTTGCTAGTGGCCCTCTGTGTCCTGCTGTCCCTGTTACTGGCTATGCTTACAGCGGCCTTGTATATCTACAGGTTTGTATGACTGGTTTCTCAAGCCACAATATGGAGTCCACTCAGGATTTAAACTACTTACATATTTCTCCTTACTTATCTAAGTTTTCAAAATATATAAAGGCTAACGAAACTCTTGATTGCTAAAACTTAGAACATATTGTAATGAATACCAATGTAAGTACGTAACTAATGGCTATTTACGTCGACTTTAAACAACCTTTAGCAGGTCCCTAACCAATGTAATTTAATGCAATGTGACGCATAAAACATAATACGGCCTGTATTTATAAACTTGGCTATATTTAAAACGTTCACACGCAGAGAGCACGTGCTCGAAGCGTGCAGTTTTGTTTTTAACTAGCAACACATATCGGCTTCGCTCTGATGCATTTTTTTTAGTTACAATTTTTTGTTCTTTAATAGCTGGCATGGTCTATCACATGTATACTGTTATATACAATGCTAAGCATACTGTAGTCACGCCCGGTATACCTACCTGTCTTATACATTATATCTTTATATATCAAGCCATAGCCGTATTTAAATGATAAGTAATTTAATAGATTTAGCTTTGAGTTCTAGTTGATATAGTCTATTTATGCCTAGTTGCTATGCCACTAAAACGATACTTATCATTGTTATCGTTCATAAAATTAATTAATCAAATCTATCTATCTAATTGAGTAAATAGATAGGGACTAGACCCTCGGTGGCATAGCAAAACTACCCCGATCGTAAATGAAGACGGTGGCATTTCTCCTGTTGCTATTATTTCCTAATTTAGGACTAATATTAATGATAATTTTTCTCCAACAGGCGTTATTGGCGAGTGCTGCGTAAGAACATTCAGGCATCGTCACCCGCGCCAGCTCTGCGGCCAGTGACACCGGGCCCTCGGCCTACGAGACCCTCGCTCTTCTCCGCCTCACATTTGCATAAACCCTTCTCTTTGAGGTAATAGAATAGAAAATATGTATTTTTCTACGCATAGGTAACATTCTATGGTAGGTGTCTATGTATATGTACCTAAATTTGATGGGATTAGATTATACGACATCATATCCCTAAAAGACCTTCAACGGTTGCTAGAAATGGGCAATGATTTTAGTCCTCTGTAAAAAAAACACATAATCCAGTTACACCATGGGTATGGTTGTACTAGTACTTATGCCATTCAGGATCGTATCGCTGATTACTAGGTACTGAATACTCGGCAAAATACGAAGTCGTTCACCGACCATAAAACAATGGAGATTGAGTAGACAGGTGGTAATCATTCAGTCGAAGTTCAAGAGATAAGAAGAAATTGCGTCAATTGAAAATAAAAACATGGTAATAAAAGTGTAAATACTTCAAACTTCGATAAGGACATTGATTTATGTTGACGGAAAAAGGCGTTGATCTCATTATTCAATTAGTAGGTGCGAGCCTATTACGTTCCCAGTGAGTAATGGGACTTCACGAGATTAATTTAATTTTATACGTCTATTTCAGTGGTTTGGGAAGGACTTTTGCCGACGTGGGCGAAGAAGCAGGTTCCTCGGGACGGTTGGCGAGTGCTTTCGATGATGGTAGCGAGCCTATCTACACGGACCCTTCTCTGTTCGAGCGCTCTAGGTCCCTTCGCTCTCTGCACTCGCTTGACATGAAGCCGGACAGACGTGACCACCGCGCGTAACTTCAACAAGTCAACGCATAATAACGCATCGTTTTATAAATATCTAACTCCTAAATTAATATTAAACATTTTTATAATGTATCCAAGTTTCAACAGTCATCAATATAGGTTTTAATTTCATAAATGCTCAGTCTTATTCCGTCCAAATGATCTGTTAACATTAAAAGTACAATAATTATAATTTGTTTTAACATTTTTTATATGTATTAATATGAATATTACTGTAAGTTGCTACTAATAAATATTTTACAGTGACATTGTTTTTCTTTATTTCGTTTTTAAGTAATAAAATGAAATTTCTTGTAAGATAATGTTAGTCTTGATTTATTTATATATATAACATTGTATAGTACTACATACTAAAATATAGTGAATGTTTTACATATGATAGGGTGCGGGTGTTGGTACACTCATGAGAGGAGAGTCCAGATATTCCATTTCACTTGTACTAGCCACTGGCTCAGTCTGTGTAGTCATCTTCTGTTGTAATGTCTCATATAACTTGTGCACAGATTCATTGTGCTGTGTGCCAGGCTGCAAAGCTTTCATCAAAGTCTGTATTCTTGTCTCTGGTAGCTTTGGGTGGATATACCACAACAATTTCAGTAAATGTCTTGTTACATTATCCTTAGACAATCCAGCAAAAAAGAACTCATCAAATAATACTGTACTGAAGTCTTCACCTTGGAATTCATCAGGTAGCTGTACTAATAGTGCAACTAGGGCATGTAAGAATGGGTCCTCATAAGCCCTTCCATCTTTACAACTACCCAAGATGCTCAGTATACGAAGCAGTGCTCCTCTATCTCTCAGCTTAGCCGCATGCAGTGTGTAGTACATAGCTAAGACTCCGCATACTGAACTCTCTCTCATATAGGCCTCACAAGCATCAGGTGGGGGTCCTGAATGTTCAATAGTTGTAATAGCCGATTCTCTCTCATCTGGTGGCAACTTATTATGCAAAGCTCTGACTTGATCGTCAACCATCAATGACATCAGAGCAGGTAAATATTTTGTAACCACTTGACTGTCAAGCTTAGGCTCTTTAAACTCTTGAGAATCTATCATTACCCAAGCACTTAAGCCCAGTGCTAACATTCTCAATAAAAGTATTAGTATTGTATTATCTCTTGGGAGTGCTTCAGTATTTATTAAATGTTGTAATATTTTGATAGCAGAGGTTGCTAAGAAGTTTATTGCATAAGGGTCACACAGTGTCATAGACAAATCACCAAGAACTTGCTCCTGTCCTCTTTTGATACTGTCCAAAAATCCTTGAAGTTCTCTGGATCTCTTTATGTCAACATTTCTTTCTCTAATGCATGCATCAAGGCACCAGGTGAACTTATGACAAGGGTCTACAGATATAATATCCTGAATTTCCAAGTCATGCAAAGCCATCAGCAGCTCAGCTCTTAGGGTACAATAATGAACATTCCTAGTTCTTAGGAACAATGTACGAAGAAACTGTAAGACCATGTCATACAACTTCACACTATTGCCAATCATGTGGGCAAGTTTCTGGACTACAGCACCTTGTCTCCTCACTTTAGGAGAGGGGGAAAAGAATAGGTTTGTCAAGTTTTCATGGTCAAATAGGACATTTTCCTTTTCTCTGATATATTGACTGAGTAATGGTGATACTTCATCCCCAAAGAGAGATTGGTTATCTTGCCATATTTGGCGCTTAACCTCTGTGTCAGTGTCATTATACAGTTCACGATCTTTTACTAAGACTCGAAGGAATTTGTCATCAATATGAGGAGTGTTCTTCAAAATACTCATTATAACTGGCCTTAGAGCCTTAACTCTCACTACAGGAAAGCTTTTAGTCAGCAATTCTTTAAGCTTTTTATCATGCTCTTTACCATCTTTAGAACCGAGTTCATTTATGTGTGCTATTAGTTTATCTCTCAGTTCTTCTAATACAGATGTATGAAAATCAAGCCGTCGTACTCCGTGAAGGTCCAATAGAGGCAACATGGGCCTCAAAGACGGCAGTAATATACCATTTTCCAGTTGAAACTCTTCAATAGCTTTCAAGGGGTCGGTGCAACTAGTGAGTGCATCACGAAGGTACGACTGTCCTGGGACGCCGACCTCTTCCAAACCCGTGCCGGGTAGTTTACTTGACGAAGCCATATTCTAAGCAAAGGCTATTATTCTATCAACATTTATAAAAAGATATTTCTAACAATAACACAATGTTTGATAAACAGTTATAGCAAGCGTGACATTTAGCGATGCTGACATTTAGTTTTTTAATTGTCTGTAGCCATTTAATTTATGGTTTACAGTTCTACATTGATTGTTATAAAAATAAAAGGTTGAAAACTTATAGAAATCCGTAACACTAACTTGCGACACTATATAATAATTATAAATATGAATTAAGAAACGAAAATGTTTATTTAATAAGATTATAATTAAGTAATAATCTAGAATTTCAGTGTTGATTTCTGTCATTGTCATTGTAACTTTTGTGTCAACGTCATTTTAATTCTTCATTTGTGCATCCATCAATCAATCAACGAATGAAAACAACCTAAATTCATAAATACTCAATATTATAGCGTAAAGAATTATTCTTTTCAAAATGGATAAACAAAAAACGTAAGTACTATTAACTTCACAATACCATCAGCAGTTGTGTACAAAAACCTTTACTATGTTTCTGCTGATAGCCAAAGAATGAGATGATATTCTTAAAAACTTATCCTGGTCAGAAATAATCAACCCATCCACATTATTTTGTTAAATAATTAACCTGTTATTTTTCAGGCTAATATGTGGGGACGTGAATGGAAACTTTAATGCTTTGTTTTCCCGCGTTGAGTCTATCGTCAAGAAGTCTGGACCTTTCGACGTCTTGTTGTGCGCGGGAAACTTTTTTGGAGACGATAACTCACAGCTGGATGCGTATAAAATGGGCACCCGAAAAGGTAAGTTAGAGTTTTCATTTTAAACTGTAGTGCCTTTCTGTTAGGACAGCTTAAGTAAAAAAAAATATAACCATATCTGTTTCAGTCCCAGTGACGACCTACGTCTTTGGGCCATCCAAAACTGAACATGTCCCATTTTATTGTGAAGAGGGATCAGAGATTGTTCCAAATGTTATCTACATGGGTAAGTCCTATGGCTGGATTTTTATCTATTCAAGAAATAAGTTATTAGATACATGGCCAGTTTCACCAGGTTGTTAATAAGTTACAGATAGTTTATCTGGCAGATGATTTCATACAAAATTCTGTTCCATTTTTGAATTTATCTGGTAGATAGTAGTGGCTATCTGTAACCTGTGTAGCTGGCCTGTATTATTCTATATTAGCAGTGTAATTTAATATGAAATTTGATTCCAGGTAAAAGAGGCATATTTACAACTAGTGCAGATGTTAAAATAGCTTACTTGACTGGTTTATCAAGAAGAGAGCTTGGTAAAGAGATCCCAATGTGCACATTTGAGCCGAGTGACTGCAGCGCAGTGAGGGATGCATGTTTCAGAGGTCAGAGTGAATACAGAGGAGTAGATCTGCTAATAACTACTTTGTGGCCAGCAGGCATACAGCAAGATGAGATTCAGAAGGTAAGCAGTAAATACATGTTCAATAATATTGTAACCCCAGATAGTATTAGACATTTTTTTTGTGGGAAATCATCAAATGTCCCCTTTTGGTGCAGCTAAAGGGAGTGTCAGATTTTTACAACTAAAGCCAACTTTTTTCCTTCTGGAGGTCTTCGTGTGCCATTGCCACAGTAAGTCTTGCGAACAACTTGTGCCCCGGCAGATTGTAGTACATAGATCTATACTTATTATTACATACATCTTGTATACTTATTATAAAGATGTAATGTTTGTGAGCTAGTAATTATAATGGGGAACCTCTGGATCTAGTGTTATATAACATAATTATTTATTCTCTTTTCAGGTAGATATAGAGCAGGAGAACTTATCTGACTTACTATCTTGGCTTGCTATTCATATAAAACCTAGATATCATTTTGTACCATCTTCTTCAAAACACTATGAAAGGCAGCCTTACAGGTAAATAATATTTTTTTTATCCTAATTGGTTTTAAATAAGATTTTCTTTGAGTTTCTCTTGTAATGTCAAGCAACTTAAAAAAAGGAGGTTGTAGTAGGTAATAAGTTTAAGTTAAGAAAAAGTTTTTAATATGAATTTAAATTAATGTCATCCATGTGGCCAGCATGCATCAACCTATTTTTTTTCTTCTAGAAATCTCTCCACCCACCAAGACTACAGAGAAGGAGCAACAAGGTTCATAGCATTAGCTCCAGTTGGTAACAAAGTGAAAGAGAAATGGATCTATGCTTGCTCTTTGCAACCAATCTCTAAGATGAGGGTCACAGATCTGTTGCAAGGCACTGTAGATGAGACTATGTGTCCTTATGATCCTGAATTGTTGAAGCAACATCAACCTGGAAAAGTAGTGAAGGTATAATTGTAATTATTGAGTTTATTAATGAGTTGCCTCTAATTTTAAACACGAAGACCACACGTAACAAAAATATTCATCACACAAATATTAACCATACTGGTAATCAGACCCTCTGTTCACTTTCTGGCATGGTGATCATTATACCAACTAGAACTTGAAGAATATATTTTTATGTTGAAGATTAAAACTAAATTTTTTATGTGTTTCAGTTTAGTGGTAATGGTCAGTACTTCTTCAATATGGATGGCCCAGAAGATGATCAAGGCAAGAGAAAAAGAAAGGGCAGAGATGATAACCCAGAAAGGAAAAAGAAAGAATTTGATCCAGGTAGGTACCAAAACTTCAACTTCCCCACCAGCTGTTTGAAAAAACCAGTTAAAGAATATTATATTTATTTCAGATACCTGCTGGTTCTGCCTCTCGTCCCCAACTGTGGAGAAGCATCTAGTGATAAGTGTAGGCACCCACTGCTACCTGGCATTAGCCAAGGGTCCATTAACACCTTACCATGTACTTATTCTACCTATTGCACATCACCAAGCTAGTACACGTGTGAGTATACCAGATGTGTTGTGAGTATAAAGACTGTTTTTTTGCAAATTAGCTATGTTTTGTTATACCCGTAAGGGGTGTATAATATTTTTTTATTAATTATCCACCATGGGACCTAATGATCCTAGGAGGATATGTTGGGATCTAATGACCCTTGCCGTATACCCATGGGAGTGTCGTATCTACCGACTAAAAGTAACTTAACTACCAACTTGAAGAACACTTTAAAATTGAACTAACTAACAAAGGAGGTGAGGGGGGGGGGCGTACTTATCCAACAGAAAAAATACATGCGTCACGCCTCTTGTAGAAAACAATAGTTGCTGTGAAGCGAATCCTCTGTCTGTACTTGCGTGTTATACTCTTAGTCGAAGGCTGGAACTGCAACGCTACTCGACTGGGTTCTGTGTTTTGGGGACCCCCCCTTGTTAAAGCTATAGCTACGTCCGTGCATATACATATATTTATATTATTGTGTAATTTCCAGGTATCTGACGAGATAATAGACGAAATAAAGAAATTCAAGAACGCGTTGAAGAAGTTCTACGCGTCTATGGGCATGCTAGTCGTGTTCTTCGAGCGTAACTTCCGCACGTCGCACATGCAGATACAAAGCGTACCGGTGCCGAGGAGCTGTGAGCCGCAGTTGTTGGAAATATTCCAGGTTAGTTAATATAGAATTTTATGTTCATAATCTTCAAAGGCTAATTAAATTAAACTATATGAATTTATGTTATGTTGTTCAGACATTTTCTGAAGAATATTTAAGCCCTATATACATAAACTATATTGTTGATGAAATTACTGTTAGCCCAAACGCAAACCGGTGGACTATACACAAATATTAATTTTTCCAGGACGAAGCCGGCATAAACAGTATACAAATGGAAGTGCTCCCTCCTTACACGGACATAAGGCAGGTGACGTTGCCGGGCGCGCCGTACTTCCACGCAGAGCTGCCCTCCGGTGACCAGATATACGCCAAAACTAAGCAGCACTTTCCACTACATTTTGGGAGGTGAATATATATTATGTCGATAATAATTATGTTTTATTAACTTTGGATTTTCCGGAGTATTACTTACCAACATTTTAGTTGCATGTAAATGAATCCATATTTCCCTGTCTGGCCATTACGCGTGAAAGTCACAAAACGCAATATCCGTTCAGTCGTTAGCGCGTGAAGAAGTAACAAACATACAAACAGTCAAAAACTTTCGCCTTTATAATGTTAGTGTGATCATTTTTTGTTTATTCAGATACACCTCGTTCTAGCTGTCGAGTTCAGTTTTCACTACATTTGTAATTTTTTATTAAATCTACATAATTTATTGTTCATTCTCTTCTAGAGATGTTTTATCCTGCCCGCCGATCTTAAACTGCGAGGACAAAGCTGACTGGCGGCAGTGCCAGTTATCCAGAGAAGAGGAAGAGGAACATGTGAAGAACTTTCGAGAAAAGTTCCGACCGTTTGACTTTACGGCGGACGATGATAGTGACAGTGATTAAAGTGCAACTAGTAAAGTTACCGCGGACAATATTCAACCTTATGTGCATAAAAATAGAAGAGAGTTTTAATGAACCACGATGTTTTTTATGTTGAATGTATAAATATTTATGTATATCAGGATTTTCTCTGTAATTTATTTATTGTATTATTTCATTCATGTGAATTTTGTGGCACTGGCTATCAGTGTAATAATAATATATTTTAACAAAGAATTCTGTGTCGACTTGGATAATCTATGGGGTAGTTGACTAGGTCAAAAATAAAATCCATTATGGTATTAACTAAGTAAAGCAATTAGAATAATGTTACTTTCATTTATCGTTTCGAAGAAAAAACTATTTGAATTTTTATATTATAATTATAGTTCTTACTTTCATTCAAATTGCATACAAAGTAAGGGTTTTTCAGTACCTATTTATACCTATATAGTAAGCAATGAATTTGACTAGTTGTCAACTACCCTATTGATTATGTAAGGTGATATATTTTTGAGCACAATAGTTTGAGCAATTTGACTGTAACATGCTTAGTACAAAAACCGGTTAATCTTATTCTAAATGTAAGGAAAATGAATAGATCAATTTCAAGTAAATGAATTTTTATTTTCGTTCACATCATACTGTCCTAATAACTCATTTTTTTGCATTATAAAAACATATCTGTAACAACATGATTAACTAACCCTTATAATATACTCGTGTATTCATTTATATTAACAAAATGTTTAAAAATGATATGGTACATTGACTAGAATTCAGAATGATAGTACAGTTATGATAACCACTTTTGCTCCTAAACTTGAGAGACATACAAATAAACATATGTATTTATGTATTTGGATAAAAGTAGAGTAGAGACTTCAGTGTTTCGCTTTTTATGTGAATTGTTTAACAAAACTTATAGTTTAGGACCTGTCTAGTATATTTATTTAAAATTATTTGGTACCTAAGTCATTTATTGAGAACGAGGTATGAAAAGTACGTAGTAAGATATTTTTTTAATGATTTGCAATGAATTTTCGCCATACCCAAATGTTTGAAATTCTAAGTCTTGATGCAAAACAAATACGACCATAATGATTAAAACATTAAGAGCCAGTTTCACAGGTTGCTGATAAGTTCCAGATAGTTTATCTGGCAGATAATTTCATACAAATTCCGTTCCATTTTTGAATTTATCTGGTAGATAGCGGCTATATATATAGGAACCTGTGAAAATGGTCCTAACAATGCCAAAATGATTACTTGTTACACTAAAAAAAACTACATTGTATTATTGACTAGCATTAGGAAATTGTGTCTAGATTATATAAAATAGATCTCAATTAAATATAGGGCAGTCTTCGTTGGAATTACTAAAGAGTGTCAACGTAAACAATTGTAAATCATTATAAATACACACAACTCACTTGAAAACATCGTGTTGTTGAATACAAACGCAGCTTGTGTCAACACTCGTAAACTATAGCTACAACATGATACAGTTTTATAATATACAAATTGTAATGTAACTTTCTGCCGTATTCACCAAACTATAGGTAAGTGTATTGTCACGTGTTACTGTTCACTGAGGATTGTATAATACTAACGTTTAATTTACATCGATTATAACATTCGAATTGATGAATCGATCCCTTTGAATGCGCATCACTAATGTAGGGCAGTGCGATTTCAATGGGCTCTCGGACTATTATTATACAATAGGTATGTTCCACATCATTGTCAACAGTACAAGAAGCAAGTATTCTCAAATTAAAAAATAATTAATATATCAATATTTCATTCAAATGTATCGTTTTTCAAGTTCCCGAAAGATGATAATGAAAAGTAAGTTGAGGAGTTCGGTGGAATTTCGTCATTAATTTAGTCTTAAAATGTCTGTATAACGTTGGCAATTTGTGTAAATGGTTTATGTAGGTACTGTATACAACGAATAGTATATTTATGTATACATAACAGATTATGCTGTGATTTACTGTTGGCACTTCAACAAATGCTTATCATAATCCTAAGATATAAATAGTTACTTGAAAATTCATTTACACACTCCAAAACCTTAATGTTATAGACAATGATAAGATTTGCCAATGAAAACATTATTGTTTCCATAAACTTTACAACAATCAAACAATTCGTATTTAATTAAATATGGGATATAATTACACAATTACATCCGTAACTAGTTTTAAGACTTTTGGTCAATAAGGCATTAAGTTTAAAATATATATTTTTATTTTAATTATTGTTCTCCTTATTTTTTATATTCGATAGTCATTAATGTGTACTTAGCATTAATTACATTAATATTTACACAACGACCAGTGGTTTTTGAACCTACAACTTTAACGGCATTTGAAGCCGTTCGGTTTAAAATATTCGAGTTTCGGAGTACAAAAAGGATTAATGAGTTTTACTATTATACGTGGCACTAAAGAATAGATATAATTATATTGGCTAAACCTACCTATCTACATTTTTATGTACACGTCTAGCAATATGGAAGTGTAACGGAGTTTGGCAACATTCTGTAAAAATATTCAATGCAAAACACCAACCGCTGCAAATGCAGTATAGACAACACTTGAAAATTACTCTATATTTGGTGTAGAAAACTTGTGAGTCATTCAATCAATATGTTAACGAGTATGTATGACATTTTACGTAATAAACTCCAATCTTATCAATGTAACTTGTCATAATACGATCTCAAAAATTATAACTAGCCACTTAAGCTTGCATAAATTCTTCCACAGTTTTTTAACTAGTCAAAACTCAAATACTGGTATGGCAGTGTTGTGTAGTACCGTTTTTATATTAGAAAATATTATAGAGATATAATTAAATACATAATTAATCAATCGATTTATATTAATAGTGCATTTTGTAAGAATAAATTAACCCAGATTGACCATGCCTTATTACCTACTCTTATAGAGTAACAAAACTTTTCCAAGTATCAACAAAGATGCCTTTAAGAAGACTTTACAACTCTGAGAATAAGACTCAAAATCGTTCATCTTTCTTAGTCTTTTCAATACAGTTTGTTTGACATTGATAGCGCCTTCCAATCAGGTTTCATGTCGTTTTGATTGGCTGTTTGAAGGCCGCCATCTTTAATAGTGCCGTTCCACGTTTAATTTGAAATAGTTTTTCAGACGTTTATTTGAAATGCTTCTCTAGTGACTTTGGGGTCGTGTGCGGTGTGCGAGGGGTGAGGGTGCGGCGCTCTCTTGCGTCGGTGATGTCCCTCGCACTCCGTGTCGTCTGAGAAGCGGGACGGCGGGTGAATGTGCTCGTTGAAAGACGGGTAGTTTGATATACTGCGAACGAATTGGGTTTATTGGTAGTATCAAGTCGTAAAATTAATATAAAGGTAAGATTAAATCAATATTAAGAGTTTTTTTCAAGTTATTATATTACAGTAGTTTGCATGGTATGATTTTATATTAAGAAGGCTCGTTATTGAGTTGTAAAGAACTTTGCGACATCCGCTATGACTTGGGTAGTTCTCAACAAAATCCAAGACTGCCTCTTCGCCCAAAAAGCTTAAGACGGTCATGTCAATTTCCGTAATTAAATTAGGAAGACTTATGTCCGGCTAATGGACATACTTAGTTAAAATTGTAGAGAAAAGTACATAATCCAAGCGATCCTAAAAGTATCCCCTGGAAAGACGACTAGGACACTTTGACTATGTCCAAACAATTTGTTTTGGCATCTCTACCCCCAAAAGTTATCTCCCAAACTTGCAGTATGCACCTTCCTCTTGTACTAAACTAAGAAGATAAGTAAACAATGTATCTACTGCTCACAGTGTCTACAGGTACCTGAAGGTGGTCTCGTCGTTGTGGCTGCTGTAGCCGGACGAGGAGCGCACGTGCCGCTTGCCGAGCGCGCCCGCCTTGCCCTTGCGCGAGGGGAACGCCTTGCGGACCACGCCGCCTACTGAGTTCTCCGATGATGATGATGACTCCTCGCGTTCTACGCTTGGATCTGAGAGGTGGGTTCAGTATTTCAAATGTTACTCTGGGGTATGCATTTTGTGAAATTCAAAAAATTTTTCAAATCGTCTTTTTTGTGAAACTTTAACTTTAGTAAACATTCTAGTTTCGCTATGGCCTTAAATGACCTATCTCTTCCAAATGTGCAGGGTATATCTGACTGACCTCGGAATATTCATACGAGTATCTTTTAGGCATATAAATACAATTATCACATTTTATTCGGCAACTTTGGAACCCTGATAAATCAGGACATGGAGGGATTTTATTCGTCATATATTTTATAGTTAGCTAATGTGACTAACATGAAGTGGGATGCGCGGGCCGCAGCCGTGCTTGCGGCTCGCTGTCTGAGTGCGGCGCGCTGGCGTCGTCGCTCGCGTCGTCTTCGTACTCTGTAATGGGCAGGTGCAGCGTTAGTATCTTCTTCACCTCCGAGTCCGTCGAGCCCAAGTTGTCCGACTCTGCAATGGTAACGGAATATCTCAGGGCACGCTCCATAAGTGTGGTAGCAGTGAACACGCCACGAATGGATGCTACAAAAGTGCGGATGATTTGCATGAAACGATCTCTAAAGCTTTGGACTTTCGTAGCTTCCAATGTTGATTTGTTTTAGTTTGCTTCGTGGCATCGTTCACAGCAAAGCACATGACATGAAGTGAATAAAACCATAACCCATGGTACATACATATGTGGAACGGTGACAATGAGAGCGCACGACAGACACTAGGGAGGGGTTGCCAACACTCGGAAGCGGGAACGTTCACACTAGTCATGACAATGAATGGAGTGCTACACAAACAAACAATAACCGAAGGTATGTCACAATACATACTGTGTGCATGCTTACCTTTATAAATTACAACACCATTTACGCTCCCAAAGGTTGCATAAAAGGCGATCATTATGTCAAATTACAATTCAATTACTTAAACTTAAATGGGACAAAGTAAACTTAATTAATATAAAGTGCAATCTACACAAAATAAAAGTATATGTAGCTAACTACGTCATAGATACGTAAGCTGTTTTTGTACTGATGTGATTAAAGGAGGTTCGTACCTTGGCTCTCTGAGTGCGGGTCTCGGAGTCTGTTGCCTTTTCTTCTTACTTTTGTGTACTCAGGCTCTTTGCCCTGTAGCGAAAAAGGAACTGAGGTAATGAAGAAATCTTTGGAATATTTCGACTATACAGATACGTATAAGGACCTATAAGGACCAGCTGTATTTTATCTGGCCACTAGATCATTTATCCGTTTTTAATCACGATATCGACTCAGATCGCTTAATCGTCACTTTCCAAAAAGGCCTTACAACGTTAACTTTAGTTCGAATAATAATTTGAGTTATTCGCAAGAGTGGTACCTTATACTTGTCGTTCTGTTTAAGATCGTGGTAGACGAACGAGCCTCTAACGGAGTGGTAAGGTCCACTGTACACGTTCCCGCTGTAGCTGCTCTCGCTGTACGCCGTCGGCTTCGTCAGTTGGAACGTCGCGTACGGACATATGTCTTCTATGTATTCTGTTGAAGAGGTAATGCTTAATAATAACGAGAATAGAAAACCTCTGAGAAAAATCCTTTCGAAGTTTCTAGATCATCAACAGAGGTAATTTAATTTCTCATTTCATGGCTTTATATCTGGATTTTGAATTGCTCAACTTCATCTAGGTAGCAGGCTTAACTGCTATCTGTCGCTTTTATTTCAAAGTAAGAAAAAATTGGATTATTAAAATATCAACATTTATAAAATAATCACATTTGGTCAAGCTTCCTAATGTAAAGATGTAGTTAACTCACCATTAGAAGCATGTTTGTAATGATGCTGTGGCGGCGGATGCTGCGCCCGCGCCGCTAAGTACTGCTGGTCGCGGTTGACTTTGTTCTGCAGCTGCGCTACTGATGGAGACTCGCCAACTCCACTCTCAGTTGCTACCGTCTCTGTTGCACCAGCTTCTATGATCAGTTATTGCATGTTTAAGATTGAGGGATTTTTGAAGACGGTATTTAAATTGGACCATCAAAGAAGAGCCAAAAAAAATATTTAATACGACCTGCTTGGATACATTTGACTTTGGCTTATCTGCATTTAATAAATAGTTATTAAATTATATTTTTAGTTTAAGGGGATAAGTAAGGCGGATTCGAGTTTAGAGGTCAAATGAAATAAGGTCTATTCTCAAATAAATAGTAATGGCTCGTGATTCTGCTGTTTATCTACAGATAATATGTCGGTGTCTACCACAGCGCGTGTACTGACTGTTGCGGCGCACGAGCAGCACGATGGCCAGCAGCGCGCCCAGCACCAGCAGCGCCAGCGCCGCCGGCAGCAGCACGCGCGCGCCGCCCAGCGCCCGCCCCGCCGGCGCCGCGCCTGACACTTCGCCTTCTACGCCTGGACAAACGTTCACGGATTTAGGTACTATAAAATGTTTGACTTGAACAATATTCATCATTTTATCAGTTTTGTTCGTATCTCGATCACCGTCGGTGTAGGACCAGTGCTTAAAACCTTTACGTAGGTACATGACTATCATAGATTGCATGATGTCTTATGGATACCTTTTGAATAAGATCTATAGGGATTTAAATGCACAAGAAAACAAACACTCACTGCCGCTAAGAGAATGCGTAGTGAAGTTATAAAGTGCGACGGCATGTCCTGCGTTGTTGTGCGCAGTGATCCGCAGCTGGTAGTGTGTCGCCGGTGTTAGGCCCGGCACGCTGAACACGCGCTCCGTTGCTTGCACGCTGTTAGATACTAAACGCCACTGAGGAAGATAAAAAAGATATATCATTAAAAAAAAAAAAACTAGGTCAGCCTGGAAAAAGTATTAAGTATTAGTACATTTTTTACCACCATATGACCACATTCTTGAAAGACTATAGACCTACATGTTTTCATGCATCATGACCAATTGGCCTAGTATTTTAAAGGACTGATGCCAGCTTTAATTGGCACTTATCGGTGCAATTAAATTGTTTTATTTGGTTCTAAAATGTTAGACTTTATAATCGTGATCGCGAAAAATCTTACTCATTTTATAAATTTTTGCGTCATACCTGCGATTGACTGATTTCTCGGTACTCTATGACGAAGTACAGAATTCCGCAGCCGCCGTCGCCCCAGGAGTCTAGCCACACTGTCACCGTAGTCGTGTTTAGCGTTATCATCTGGGAGTGCTTTGGTTTTACTGGAACTGAGATGGAAAAACATAAATAGTAGAAAGGTTCTCTTTTATCTTCTAAAAAGGAACTCTTACATATCCAGATTTTAATGGTATCGACCAATTTTTAAAAGCTTTTATTTAACTTGCTGTGTATGTATGTTACGGTGGATTCTTTGAAATCAATTTTGAAGTAGATATCTTCAACCGATTGAACTGAAATTTTGTATATGTCGCAGGGAAATGAAGATATCCGGTATTTCACGAAATCCCTAGGGATATCACGAAATTCCGGAAGATGTCGAATACTCTTCTTTATTACATCTTCTTCCTAAAAGTATCTAGTGAAATGACAAAATACCAATTTATCGTCAGTGATATCGTCGTTTCACTAAACTAAATCTAGTAAAATGTCAGAAAAGCGGATACTGCCGAATAAAAATCGAGCCATGAATGTCTCTCGCTCGCTCTAATACCCGCACGGTTACTAGTGCGAGCGAAACAAATGCATCGCTCGAGCTGGCGCGGCGCGTGTGATTTTAGTCGCGAAATTATTACGCTGCAGATAGCATGTGCGCACGTTCATCGCATGCTTTTGCGATTCTTTCGTATAACACATTTTTTATAGGTACTCGATTATTTATTTTTGACTGCCTCGTTGGTCTAGTGGTCGCAAGGCGCGACTGCTGTGCACGGGGTCTCGGGTTCGAATCCCGTGTCGGGCCGAAATCGCTTTGTGGGCTTTGAGAAACTTTCATAAAGCAGCCTGGAGTCTAGAAGTTGGTGATTGATTCACCGTCGTGTCGGATTGCCGTCCCATCGGACTATGAGAATGTGGGAATAGAGAGTGCACCTGTGTCTGCGCGATTGCTTGTGCACTATAATATGTCATGCTCACTTGGCTGAGCTCCATAAAAAAGAGCACGGCCGCCGTAGCCGAAAATCGGCCTGGATGCCATCATGTAACAGATCTGGCCTTCCGCAGCTACGAACACCTACCTCGGGCGAGGGGGGAGGAAGTTTGAATCTGCGCAATTCTCACGACCTGGCCGACACATATAGACCACACTTACTAAAATAAGTTTCCGTCCGCGTCCGTGTAGTATTCGTTCCGAAACTATATTTTTTTTTATCAACTATTTACAACTTAATTTTCTTATAAAATGCTCCAGTTAATTTGTAGTTTTGTTTTATTACTTTATTCCTCAACAGTATTCTTTATTTCACTAGATTAAGTTTAGTGAAACGACGATATCACTGACGATAAATTGGTGTTTCGTCATTTCACTAGATATTTTTAGGAAGAAGATGTAAAAAACAAGAGTATTCGACATCTTCCGGATTTTCGTGATATCCCTAGGGATTTCGTGAAATACCTGATATCTTCATTTCCCTGCGACATATACACGTTCAGTGTGGATGACAATGCAAGGTATGTTATATGACGTTATTCTAAATCCAATATGGCAGACCGTCCAATATGGCAGACCGTCCAAGATGGCGGAGTAGTTATTTTTAATGAATTTCAACAATATGGGTATCAAATGAAAAGACTTATTGAGAGTGACTTAAAAAATAATTTGATGTTATTCTAAATCCAATATGGCGGACGATAAAAGCTTTTGAAAAAAAGTTTTTTCTATTAATTTTTTTCTTACGTAAATATTATTATACTTTTAATGTTACCCTGAAATCGGTGCTAAAAAAAGATTATCCATAATAATTCTAATGAAGTTGTGAAATATTACCTGTGCCCTTAGTGTACGCATGTACAATATCACACGGCAGACCAGTGCCTATGCGGTTGAAGGCTGTAATGTACAGCTGGTAGCGAGTTCCGCACCACAAGTTTGGAAGCACGTGTTCTGATGTGCCGGCTTCTACTTGCAACTCTTCCCAGTCACCATGCTCTCGTTTGTAGTTGATCACGTATCCTGGAATATTAAGGAGATTTTGATCAGCCTTTTTAGACCTATCTAAAATCGAAAACTGTTGAAGAGTAAATAACCTACTGAATCTTCGGCCCTTCCTCTTGTTTTCGCTGATGGGATTTTAGGTCCCATAATAGGCAATACACGGTCCAGGTGCACAACAGAAGATAGATGTACTTGGACCGTGTATTGCTTAGAATAGGACTGAGGAGACGCCTTCTCTTCACCGCCAGAGTGACGTCATAACTAATGCTAAATACTTTTGTTTAAAAGCGAATGCTTGTTACCTAATATTGGACTTCCACCATCTCCCTGATCACTCCACTGAAGATGTAACGAGTCGGCATAGGAATCCACCACAGCCAACACTGGTGGTTGTGGAGGCACTTTCACTTCAACGCTGTAGGTCACCTCGTCTCGGCCGTGAACGTTCTCGACTGAGCACGTGTAGTTGCCACTGTCCAGATACTGCGTCATGCTGTGTCAATGGTGGGAAGAATATGTTGAAAAATCAAGTCGATATTACATCACTAGCTGTCCCCAGCGGTTTCACCCGCATCTTTGGTTACTGCTCCGCTCCCGTGTGTCTTAGCGTGATGGTATATAGCCTATAGCCTTCCTCGATAAATGGGCTATCTAACACTGAAAGAATTTTTCAAATCGAACCAGTAGTTCCTGAGATTGGACTCTTCAGCTTTATAATATTAGTATAGATTTATGGGGTAACTTAACTAAGAAAAATAATTTTTAACTGTTGTCAGTTAGTAAAATCTGATTAAGAGTGCGAATAACAAGAACAATTTCGTTGCCACTTTATTGGATCTTCACAGATCCAAAGTCCACAAAACAGTTACCTGATGATCAAAGAACCGTCGTTAGTCACGTTTTTCCTCAGAGTTGACTCCAAGGTAGCCCCATTCATGCTCCACGTGGTAGATGGAGTGGGGACTCCAACCTTATTGCATGGTAACGATATGTTCTCCTTCCAAGGAGTCACGATGCTGCGGCTAAATGACGTGATCCGAGCCGGCACTGTCAAGAAACGGGCTTTTTTTGAATAGAAGAATATGAACACCAGTGACCTAATCCAGCGTTGATAAGTTGCAGAACAAGAGAAACCCTTAATTAACTGACCCAAATTTTAAATATGCAAGAGAATACCCTAGGCAGTATGACAGATTATAGACTAACCTGATTCAGAAGGTAGCACAGTGACAACCCGTGTGGTTTCTCCTTCTCCCAGTCTCGTTGAAGCTGATACCCAGAACTGATGCGTGGCTCGTGGAGGAGAACGCGACGTCTCGTGGGATAGCGTGCTCGGAGACAGCATGCGTTTGTGGGTACCCTCCTAAAGAAATATGCAAGGAAAACAGTGAATAACTCCTACAATTCCAAATTTGTAATCTCCTAAATACTTCTAGGGAATAGTAAAAGGACTCAAGAAAACATTACAGGGGACGGTAAGGCTATAATGTCGCATAAAAACATTAAATGCATTCAGGACAATAACATGACCAGATCAATATCTGAGAAATTCAAACAAAAAGTGCTGATCTTGGAAAGTGATCAAATGAAAATGAATGGATACAGAATGGTCGGTGCTTTGCATGCGGCTAGGATGTCTACGGTAGAAAGGGTCGCCTCGGTTGTTTGTGGAGTTAAGCTTGTGGGTACTTTGTATACGGGTGAATGTTTACATTATAGCTTTGCAAGTATAATGAAGAATGGTGTTGAATGTGTTCGTTGCGCAAGTCTGTGCGGTAAGTAAAACTTTAATTACAGATTAAAAACAGTGGACGAAGGAAGAGACACTGATATGACAGAAAATAGAGTGATAGAAAAGAAAGTGTGCAGAAATCATCATGAGTGTCATGTGGAAAGGTCGAATACCAAAAAGAATTCATAGGGCTGAATGAATGCCCTGGCATCGTACACTAACCTTATTGGCGGTGTCCTTAAAAAAGGTCACGTGTGTAGTACTCGCAACCGGTTTGCATGTATGAAAAGATGAATGAATGTGGAAGAAGCAAAAGGGATCGTAGCATGATGAGTTCTGTAGAATCTCCATATCTCTATGAGAGAATAGCATGTTGTATGTACAGATGTTAAAAACAGACGTACACAGCTATGAATGGATACAACACATTTCAACACTGCCCGACTTACCTAGCTTATGCTATCCTGCCTATTAGGTGACGTGATGTTACATACATGAATTTTTGCGAATGACGGAATGTGGTAGACAATCACTAGACAAAAGCCACACAAACATTAAACCAGATTTTGTACCGGATCATTGACTAAACGATGGCCAATGAGTTCAACATTTTAGGAGATTGGTTCATCTGGTCGGAGAAATTTTAAATATTATTAAACTTAACGAACCTCTCGTCCATCTTCAATGACGCTCATATACAGAGTATATCCTACGAGAACTCCGTTCGGGGCAGCAGGTGGCAGCCATGACACTAAGATCTTGTTACGCGAAGATACGACTGCTTTGATATCAGCGGGTGCAGAGGGTACTGTGAAAACATAAGCAATTTGAAAAGAAAATTGATGTCATTACGGAATCTGTAATAATGTCAAATTACTTGTGAAATAAAAAGGCACACATCAAAGTCACAATAACCCGCAAGATTCCGCTGATTTTTAGAAAATAATCTTGTAGAAAAGAGTTAACTTACCATCCTCCTCAGTGTGGCAATAAACTGGGGCTGCCCTAACTCCGTCCCCTGCCGCAGTGAAGGCACACACCGTCACCGAATAGTTGGTGAACCGCCGAAGTCCCGATAAGGTCGTGTGTAAACCTGATATTTGCTTTGTAACAGCTTCTTCATTACCTGAAATAGAAGTTACTTCAGGATGCCGAAGTAAAGAAAAAAACTGAACTGAAATTGATTCTTGAAAAATGGAACTTAAAAACACGCAAGTAAAGTGCAGTTTGCTAGGATTGAATAGGATACGTACCATACCAGTCGGTGACGGGTGCGTAAGTTACTCTGTATCCTTGTAAGACTCCGTTACGTCCTCTGAGTGGTGGTGGCTCCCACGCTACTCGGACTGATTGCGAACTAAGTGCTGTGCACTGCAGAGCACCTGGAGGCAGGCTGGGAACTAATAGCGATAAAAACGTTATTATAAAGAGCGTAAATTATTTTTAAGTTAGATTGGACATGTATAACATTATTATCGTTGTTATAATGACTTTCTGTATTTTGGATTTTTGGATGCATGGTCTAGTCTTTTTACCCTAAATAACTCACCATCTTCCATGGTAGTGGCAGTAGTAGGAGGCGAGGCAGGTCCCGCCCCCCTACTATTATAAGCTTGCACAACAACTGCATACGCGGCGTGTTTCTGCAAGCCGGAGAGAGTAGTCCTCGCGCGGGCGGTTCCAGCTCCTTCAACTGTGCGAACTGTGTAGGACGCTCCGCCCGGACCACTCGCGCTTAGAACTGTGCTGTTGCTGTTTAGCTGGAAGAAGAATTTGTAGATTTTTTATACGTTATCTTCTTCCTGTCCTGTTTTCAAGCTATTTGGGGTCGGTGAAATATATTTTCCGCTTCTATTCATCTCTGTTAGCCGTCATGTTACAATCCGCTATTTTCTTAATCATGTCGTCTTTCAGGCAATCAATCCATCTCTTTCTTGGTCTATCTCTACCTCTCCGTCCATTCAAATTCATACTTAACACAAGCTTTGTAGCATTTGTCTCACCTCTTCTCATGACATGCCCATACCACGACAAATATACGGCACATATAGCATTACGTGGTATATTACGACTAAATAGAAAGAAATCAAATCAATATGAAACACATGGCATACCTCTTGAAATCCTACATAGTATCCGAGGATGTTCCCATTCCACAAATCTCTTTGTGGTGGTTCCCAGCTGACGATGAGTTCTGTAGAACTTTTTGCTTCTACTCTTACATCCAATGGAGGGCCGCTAGGAACTAAGCAAATGGAACAGTTTTAATCATTTGGTCACTTTGTTTTTTCTAGATTTATAAATAGGCATTTTCGCGAGTATTACGGAAATATTTTACGTATGAAATGAATTTCTTACTTTCTTCAGTCGTGGTCACTTGTATCAGTTGACTTGGTTCACTTTGCCCGAGTCTGTTCTCAGCAATTATTCTGAGATGATACGAAGTCGCTGGTTGTAAGTTCTGTACGCTCGCTGAAGTTACACTCCCTGGGACTATGACTTTTTGAGGTGTTGTTGGCCACGAATCTGTTTATAGAAAAATGGTTTTAAGTCTTTAAGTATTTTATCATCTACATTGAGCAAGCGTGGTGATTAATGCTCAATCCTTCTCGTGGGAGAGGAGGCCTGTGCCCAGCAGTGGGACTATAAAAAGGCTGTGATGACGATGATGCTATCTTATGGGTTTGATAAGCTTTTTGTTGAGCGAACAATACCAACCTGGAGCCTCCTTGTATTGGACGATGTAATTTATAATAGGACTGTTGCCTGCATATGGTTGCGTCCATGATATTTGTATCGCTCGTGACTGCTGATCGATTATCCTTATGTTTTTTGGCATTTCGGGGACCTGAAACATGATTTCAAGTAAAAAAATGCTTGGTAGAAGTTGTATCTTTGAAAACAGTTGAGAATGTCAATGTTTTAACCTCTTGTACAACTAGATGTATGAGCATTTCGTCTTGTCCATATGCGTTGGATGCTCGGCACGTTAGAGCTCCGGTGTCTTGTCTATACGTCTGTAGAATGCTTAACTCCGAAACTAATCCATCATCCAACACTTGTTCCCGAATTGTGTATCTGGAAAAGGGGGTTTTAGTTAGAACTGGACATCGATCTCTACAGATCGTTATGTCAAAGGGCATTGAAGCAACCCTCACTGTTAATCTTGTTAATGACCCAATTTCGAAGGGGCTTATATCTTTGAAGTACAAAATTCGTTTCATCGTGAGACTTAAAAATGCTTTATTCTGCATATTGAAAACATAGCAGTATGGAGATAAAAAGCGTTATTGTAAGGGAATGCCTAAAGGTTAAGAACCAATATATTATTCTGATGTATGAGCTTTATTTCTGCAAAGTTCCATCAAAATCCACTTAGTACTTTATAATTATTACCTCAGAAATCTACCCCATTATTCGAACCGCAAGTACCTTTGATCCAAATGGTGTGCGATGGTATGATGATGTGGGCTCCGCCAACTGACTTCGAGAGGCGCGTCTCCTGATGCTGCACATTGCAGATGAGCTGCCTCCCCAGCAGTCACTTGCACTGTCTTACTTTTCATTGGAAACCTTGCCGGGGCTGTGTGGAGAGAGAAAATCTTATGATTTTGGGCATAGCAAATTTTGCAAATGCTATTTATTTGTGTTCATAAACTGATTCTATTTGACTCCATTCCGTAATATAGCATTTTACACAGTGCCTTATATCAATAGCTTGATTTTTCAAACCAATAATCCCTCAAAATATTCTAAAGTATTGAAGTCTTCCTCTCTTATCTTCAGGTTTTCTTTTTTAATTAAGCGTGTAATACATTACACTAAAGCAAAATTAATTCTAAAAACAATGTGAAAACATTTCACGTACATCAAACGGATGTACCAGTTAATTATCTTTTAAGCGAGTATAGAATCCGAACATTCCAAACGTAGGCCTCCTAATAAACTCAGAATATTAGATACACAAGGCATGTACACAATCAACTAACTTAATCGACCCCGATCGTGCCGTGTTTCAGAACTAGAATTCTAGTTAAATTAGAATTTGGCAGAAGAGTCTACTCGCTCACATTATACCTCCTACTGCAGTAATAAAAGTACTGTTAGTAGTCGATCAATTCTGCCTTAACTCTTAACAAAAGAGTTTATACAAGTCTTAAACTTCAGTGGAATTAACAAGTATTGTAATTGTACCTACAAAAATAATCCACTTTAAACTACGTAGGTACAATTGCTTAATTATTTCGGTATGAAACGTAATAGATAGGTAATATTCACAGTCATAATATAGCCATCCGATCCTCCTCTATTTGTTTTTGTTAGCAACGTCTGTATTGCACCGTTTTTCATATCGGCAAGAAATCGGAGTTTGTGGCCGAGCGCAGAGATTGCCTAACCCCACTCTACTCGATATTCCCTTTGAGTCCCACAGAAGTGAGGGAAAAATATTTTCATAAAGGCAGGCTCGTTATGTCGTCCTTGTGGAGGCCCAATGTTATTTATTGGAGAGTTCCTTGTTTACGAAGCTCTCATATTTTTATGATTTAAGGCTTGTTTTAGACATTACTGCCCCATTTACGACGCAATGCCGAGAATCTGGTATTATTCTTCGGAACAAGGACGGGAAACCGTTTAAATCTATTTATTTAGGTTCAAGTGAACGTCGGCAAACTTTGTTCATGTGTAAATCCTGGTGAACCTTGTGTCAAACCGAAATAAACAAGCGGGAAATACGATTACGGCTCGAAGCGGAACTGTTTACAAACTGTTCGCGGACGTGACGGCTTTAGGAGCCGTCCGCGACAATCGAAGAAACTTTTACCGACGTTTGTACATTGTACCATTCGTTAACGGTTACATAAATAACAATCATCTTTGAATCTCCCTGTGTTTACGCTTCCAAAATGTTTGATTTTGACAATCATAAATAACAGCGACCTTAGGCGTCGTGACGGACGATATTTCATGATATTTGCTCCTCAACAAAAGCCAATATCGGAGAATACAAACACGTACACCGCGGACTTATTCTAGTGGAAGCCAACTGTCTCGTTTTCCAATAAAGAGAAGACGTATTGCGACGTACGGTCATTGAGTTTTCTGCACAGACGCGCTCGACTCGCGCTGCCGACCGTCGACAATCGAATAAACTACAAATACATCGTCGCCTTTATTGTGTCTACGCAACGGACAAGTTGATGCTCTTTAATCATTACTCCTCACTGGAGAAAATATGACACATATAAAAAAACTACTATTTTAGATTAAATGACCATATAAAACGACACTTGCAGCTAAAAATAATCTTAACTTTTTATTAGTCTTATTGGAAAAGTAACATTGTTTACAGTTAAAGTTTTCATAAAAGTTAGCAATAGAATGTAAGTCCAACCACGGGATGATCTAAATTGAGTTTAAAAGTACTGACAGCTGTAGCATCAGGGACTTAGCAAAGTGGTGCTAAAATGGACTTCCTTTAATTTATTATATAGAATCATAGATAGCTACAATATGATGCTGGCAGCTCTGCAATTTGAGCGAGTTATCGGCGGGTCGATTCGTGGAATTCTATGGAATTAAATAAAGTGACAGAGTTCGACGCGAAATTTATCGAAGTGCTCCATATTTTATTATTTTACTTGCACTTTCCCAAAGAACTTTCTACCCAGTGTTAAAATTTGTCAGCACAGTTGAATTAAACTATACTGTTCGAACTACATAGTTACAATATTTTTATTTTTTATAAAAATCTTTAATTTCCTTTCTTTGAATTTTGTAATAAAAACGATTTCAAAACCTATTATTTCCAGTTAGGAGACAATGCGTTCTTAACATTTATCTTATTAAGAACAGCTCCATTTCTACGCAACAAAACAATAATGACGCAAAAGAATTTTCATTTGAGTACGGCCCGGCTTGTCCCGGCGAAACTCATCGTTGCGACGGATCCTCCATCAAGACATTCCACAACTTTTCACAGACCTTCGACAAAAAGATGCTTCCTTTCTTTTATACACCGTACGTATAGCTAGGGATATGATCCTTGCGGTAAAAATTCTATTTCCCTCCGCAAATTGACTGACCGAATTCGGCAAAGATTGGCATCTGGGAATTTTTTGGATCACACAATTTATCGGCTTCGAAATCTATGAAGTACTTATAAAAGTGTAAAATGTCAAGACTGAAGAACATTTTCGATAAGACGCACAAAGGGAATGTTTAAAAATTGGTAAAATTTGAAACTCAACTTACCGTTGACTTTTAAAAAGATGAGCTTGCTTAATCCGGCGCCTATGTCGTTCCTAGCTTCACAAAGATAATGTCCCTCGCTGTCTTTGGCCACTCGCTCGAATACGAGCGAGCCATTCTCCAGGACCCTTGAGCTCCCTTCAAACATGAAGTCTTTGTACTCGCCAGGCGTGTTACCTGTTTGAAATTTGACCCAGTTATGTCAATGTTTCGTGGATAGCAAAAGTGGAAAATGCTGGAGCAAACGTGTTAAGATAGCTTTAGATAATTGTTAAACTTGAGTTTTGAATGGAAAAGTATCGAAGTTGTTTCTAAGAAGATTATCTATATGATAATGACTTGTAAACTTTTGTAAGTTTCCAGATAAGACAAATACTTCTGTCTAGGTAGCTTGTAACTTACCTACGGCTTTTTTCCACGTTATTGTTGGCTTTGGGTAGCCGTCGGCCTGGCATTGCAAGGTCACATCTTGGCCAGCTGCGACGGCTACATCATTAGGCTCCAACCGCCATCGGGGTGGTACTGAAAATTAATTTGTTATTAAATTGTCAGCAGCAATAAATGTGCGTATTTAGCAGATTTATTTAAATGTTCGTTACCATTGACCGTTAGCGGTATTGTGTATCTTTCTGAACCGGCAACATTCGAAGCAATGCATGTGTAATTCCCACTATGTAGAGAAGTGACTTGCTCTATGACCAGCGATGCGCTGTATTCATCCATTCTGCGGGTTATTATACCGCTAGGTGCGTAAGGTGATGACGTCACAGGCTGCCCGTTTTTCTCCCAACGAAATGCCACAGGCAAATCACCCTCTAAGATCTGGCAAGATATTGCCGCCCTCATACCTTCTCGTAATAAATTCGTTAGCGCCGGTATGGGCAAGATTTTCGGCTGAACTGCAAAAAAAAATGTGTTGTTTAATTTTTTGCGGCTGAAGCAGAATTTATGTATAAAAAATTCGGCGTAGGCAGGTCGCTCAGTCGGTTTAAATTATAAATTTTTAAGTGATTTTTCCTACAAAGACAGAATGAAACGATTTTAGCGTTCGTTTCATAAATTAAAGTTGAATTGAATGTTTGCGTAAAAATATGTTTAGTAAAATCTTTTTCACCTGTTAATGGGTTATCGTTTATCTAATACGTGAAGGTGACCTTGGGAATTAGGCTGGACCGTTATCCACCCTCAGAGTTATTAAGGATTCAATTTTAACGCGCAATTTGGCCACGTAGGCACTTCATTTCACCATTTATTAGTAAGGTAGGTTAATTAAAATGAAATCTTAAAACGGTTTCAGCCTTGATTTCGTGGACCTCATTTCGGAGGGTTTGCTTGTTGAAGTTTCCATTATTTTTTTAATAATTTTTATTTTATTGCCCTATTAACCAGCGAGAGCTGAAGTTTAACGCCCAGTGGATGCCGCGGTAATGGTAAACGTGCTAACTTAAATGAATTACGGATGAGTAACTCCACCTCTCTTGAATTCGGGGTTTTATGGCGCATTAAATCTTAGTAGGTACAGAAAATGAGAAAGTTTATGCTCTGATTTCTGTGCTTAGTAATGTAAAGGATGGATGAGGATGAAGTTTTGAACAGTACCATCTGTTTAAACACATTTTCGAGATTTTCTGTTACGCTTTCACGCTAGAGTCTAGGCTAATTTTTGTCCTCGGGAGGCGCGTGAAACCGCGGGAAAAATCTAGTCTTTAGTAAAATATTCTTATTTGGTTGAAGTATTCTCCATAAATTTCAACACTTTCAAATTGGCATATCTATTAGATTACCCTATTTGTGTTACATAGGTCGCGGATAGGTTTCCTAACTTAATATTTTTAGTTTGGCGTCTCGTCTCTCGTCTGCATCATGCATGAAATGTTTGTTTGACACATTACCTCTCAGGATCTGTATGAAGATCTATGAGCTGACTCCATTGCTTTGTATTCAAGGCTATTTTTAACGCGAAGGAAATTTCATTCTACTTTTATCATAGCAGAATTGATGGGACTTATCCTATGATTTCCAATAATAGTAAAATAACCAAGCTCAATATAAACTTCTTCAACCCATCTTTCATGTACCAATCCAAACGTCTTTTTTAATTTCTGCTTTTTGCGATTAATGTACGGATAGTATTTAAGTTGGTTGGTTTGTATGTTCGTTCTGTATGGGCCGTTTGACTTTGGTCTGGGATGCTGGCTTTAATACATTCCAACGGCGTCTTCATTTGTTTCTTGATGGACTGGATTCTGCTTATGTTAATTGACTGCACTTACCCAATATTTGTACTTCAACGTCTCGTCTCGCAGCGTGTCGTTGTCTGTTCGCTGCTTGGCAGGTGTAGGTGCCAGCATCCTCTCCTCGCTGTGTTTGTTCCACGATCAGAGTGCCGTTGGGAAACACTTTCTGTCTCCTATTCAGCGGGAGGTTCTGCCCATCTGTTAGAACGAAATATAATGAGATTGAATAGGTATTCGTAGAAAGTTTACATAGAATGACAAGATTACATTTCAGTATCATTTTAAAATGGAAGTCATGAGTTTTGTAAACCATCTTCCTTTAGCTGTCATTACCGTAAAGTTTCTTAAAGTAATTTGAATTTATAATACTTTCAAGACTTGAGCAAATGAGTTGACCAGTTCTGTAACATAAAGCCTTTGACTCGCTTCTTAATAAGTTTTTCCCTGTCTAATTAGTAATCGATATTTATAGGAAAGAGTTTACTGGGTTCGCTATGAATACACGACCCTACTCCATCTTGTGGGTATTGTTAGACAAGAATTAGGGTTGTCATCAGGTGGATTTAAGTGGGTTATATTTATTCAAGGATTATTGTAGAAACGTCTATTTAGGAATCATTGACAACTGAATGGTTGCCGAAATCGATAATAAAGCATTCTAGTCTGAAGGGTCTTATTGTTGGATCCTGTAAGCTTTATAATAGGTAATTGGACATTGACAAAGAGCGAACTCCTATGAGAGTAGGCACTAGTCTCTTATATCTACGGTCTATCCTAAATTCTGCAGGAGTTATTTTATATTAACGTGTTACGTTTTTGTAGGTCTGAATAATTTTATCTGCCTTCCTTTTCTGTGCTTTAGCTATGAAAAACATATAGACTGGTCTTCTCAAAGGTCACTTAATAAACATTTAGTTTACCTGAACTGATTCTAAATTCGAACTTAAATCGGGGTATGCAGTGAAATTTTCTAATTTAAAATAGTTGGGTTGAAGCCACGTCTGGTTACGCGAACTCGGTCGAGAGTTTGACGGTGACGGCACCAAATAAAATTCCAACAGTTGCTAGAGAGGCAAGTTTGGTGAAATGTGCACTGCCTTTGGATATGCCCAATTTTAAATTTAAATATCTGAATGCCGAACTAGGTCAACATTTAGCGTAGCTATTTAAAATTTTAGTGCTAGTTTCGTATCCATATACTTATATTAGACGTTTAGTGGTCCAATTATCTTAATGGTTGTATATGCGCTAGAGTGTATGTTTATTGAAACATTCCCTAGGCCTTTGACCTACTAATCACCCAGCGAAACCATACCTAAACACCATATGCTCCGAAAACACCATTATTGACGAGACAGCAAATTAATATGGAAGGTGATGTAATCCCGTTTAATCCTTTGATACACGTGAAATACCCCTTTGATGCAGGTATCACAAATCGCAGGTCAGCTTAATGAGAATGCCCACTCTATGAAAAGATAAGGCTCGTTGTTGACAAGGGTCCGAAACGGAAAAGGGAAAATTACGAGGGAGTGACCGGAAAGTCTTAATTTGATCTTTCGAAGTAATACTGGTAAACGAGAGGCGGGTTTTATGGTCTTAACAATTTTATTTCGAGTGAAATTCATTGTGATCCTAAATGGAAAAGGCATGCCTGCCTTTGAAAAATGAACTCCAATTTACAGGGCATATAATTCGTTTTAGAATGAAGACACGGCACAGCCATCTGAAGTCTAGACCAGTTATGAAAAATAAAAAGCACAAATTGCTGAGCAAGAAATATTTTCTTTTTATATGTAATGGGTTGGTAGTGTAGTTAAAAAAGTATAGGAGAAGGTTTTAGTATCAAAGTAATTTAAAAAAACACAGTAAAAGATGAAATTGTTCCGCTTTCTGGTAAAATAAAAAAAGTATTTAAAAGATTATAAAAACTTCTTGTCTTTTATTTTAAGTTTATGCGTCGGCATTCAGGAGGCTTTATTTCCCGTAGACGGTACTGTAAAGAATGAAGCAAGCCTTTTAAAAGCATCCTGGATGGAACTGTGACAGGAAATTAAAATAAGAATACGAATTTATCCAAAGGGCTTTGTTTAAAAAAAAAAAACTTTCTTCGAACGGAAATTAAATCACAAAGTTTGGTAAGGATCGGTTATATTTTTGATATCAAATGATGATAACAGATTCTTCAATCTCGAACTTTCTGCGATGTAAAAAATGTATTTTTAATTCCTCCCCCGTCATGTTTGATGTTATTGTTAGCCGTAGCTAAGGGAAAAAAAAAACAAGAAAAGAATAACTTAGATTTGCCCTTAATTGGATGTTGCGAAGGTGTCTAGTCTATTTGATTGTGGGACGCAATTTTCTCCCAAGCCAGGATATTACCAAGGAAGATATAACGAAGATATTTCCAAGCTGACGTTTTTATACAGTTTGCAAATAAACAACGCAACGGTATTGTTTGATACGGCACATGTTGAATCTTTATTTTTTTTTATTCTTTATATTACTTTACTTTTGTGTTCGGGATGATAGTGATTTGAAAAATGAATTTAGTTTAAAGGAACTATTAAAATATCTCGCTGTTGATTTTTTATTGCTACCTAAATCAGTACTAAGGTTCAAACGCCAGCACATCAAGTTACCCGAAACTGACAAATTTTCCCAATGATAGTAGCTTGATGTGCTGGCTTGCTGGATGTACTTAGCTCCGCTTGTTTGGCTTCACTGCCTTTTCTTCAATACATTGCAAAACAAGGCAATTCCGCTAACTTTTAGTTGGACGAGCCAAAATTTTTGCCACATTGTTACGCATTCGAAGACTGTATTCCCCTTTGATCGGTAAAGTATAATCTACTTATAGTTATTTAGTTTCACCTTCAGCGTCGTGTCGAAGAACCTGTTGCTAAAAGACATAGCTACCCTCCCCCGGGGCCCTAATTCGACACTGTTTGACTCAAGTGTCGCTAGTTTGGTCGTGAATGTCCTGTTTTATTTACGAGACTAAGTGAATTTATTTTTATTGGATCGCGTCGATAATTTTCAAAGCATTGTGTCGAAGTTTATGTTAAAAGCGCTAGCGATAGGAGTGACAGGTTTAGATGCATAGTGAGTTGCTTATTTCGATTCGCTTGAATTGTCAACTGTTAAACTCAAATTGGTTTCATACATGCGAATTTACAAATTGTCTGTCGCAATTAAAAATATTTTTCTTATTTCGATGCTAAAGGGGACATAAAAACGCCATTTTCTCTGAAATGTGCCTAGAATTTCCTATGGTTTAAGAACGGATGCTAGAGCACAATGTAATGTGTAGGCAACGAAAAAACTGCTTACCTACCTATCAGATATAATAATTTTTACTATGGCTCATTTTCTAAAAAATCGAATAATTTGAACTACATATGTGTTAAATAGTACCTATACCAATATCATATCTGGGAATTGCTTTGCCTAAAAATGAAAGCTATAAAGGAGCTAATGTAGGAAGAAGCTATAAATTCTATTAATATTATATGTACATTTTTTTTTATAGAAAGCTTCGATGCAGTAATTTTATATAATACACATCGAACATAGGTAATTTTATTACAAAAATAGAATATATGAATCTTTTTATTGAAGGTTTGTCAATACCTAACCATCCCAAGCTAATAAATATATTTTCTTGTGAGAAAATGTTCATGTCTCTCTCGACGATGTAATATCTCAGATCTAATATTGTTACGAAACCGTTGATAAAAAGCGTGATATTAGGCCTTATGAGATTTAGGTACTGGATAGCAGATCTTTTAGTTACTCTATTTTACGCCTATATAGACCGTGTTTTTATTTTGCCTTGTTTTTGTACAAATGTTATAAGCAAGCGAAAATAACAATAAAAATGCTCGTAAAAAATATATTGATCTAGATTTGTGGCAGCAAGTAAATAATAATAAATCCGATCCGATATCTACATGGCTATACCACAATTTAATTAAGGATTTAAGTAAGTAAGTACCTAAGCTCTGCGCTTTCTATAATCGAAGACGTTAGTAGAAACTAAAAATGAATGGAAATGACATTTCAAATCAAGTTATGACGACGTGATTTATAGATCTGAAGTGTCAGTTCTAATAACGTTAACGATTGTGCAAATTGCATTTTGGCTAGCCCCGTAGATCTAGCCCGTGTAGCGATAAAACGATACGCTTACGGGACGACTACGCATACAACCCGTGTGCGAAGGAGCTTGCAAACCATCTTTGATATACAACTATCGATGTACACACACTAGCACATCATGCTACTAAAGACTACCAATGTTTTAAAATAAATTTCAGCTTTAACCTAAAGTAAAAAGTTCAAGACGTATAATGTACTGGCGTTTGTACCTTAACTTTCAGAAACAAATTCTATAGATAGGTCAGGTTATCTAATGCCAGTATCTACCTTTGAAATCAGATTGTAAAGAGGTTCGTCAATGAATATTTAAGAAAAAGAAAAGTGAAAATAATTTTTGCGAGAGTCCCAGGGCGACAATTCAATTTTTGTAGGTACGTGAGGCACAGATGAAAATTATGTCAATTTCGTATCATTAGCGTGGCCAGGGGTTGCTACCTTTTGTAACAACCTATGCTTAAGTATGTAGTATGAAGACATTTATCACATTTTTAATGAAATGTATGAAGGTCACGAATTTCGCGCGCGTATATTCCTATGAATCAACATTTTCAACAAATGCCTATTGAATTTAATTTTAATTGAGCGACCAAATGGTATTATAATATTCATGATTACCTGATTGTGTGATTTATTTTTTTGGAATTGCATTCACATGTAATTAAATTTATAAAGATATAAAATTGTAACTAGGTATATAAACAGTTGACAACCCTGAACAATATTGAATCATTTTGAAGTAGACAACAAGACTAATAAGGTCGGTGTCGTTTTAGTACTTTTAATTTTCTATATTTGCTGTTAGCTGCTACCAAGAAATACGTTTCGAAATAAGATGAATAAATCAAATTAAAAGCACTGTCTACTTATTTTTTTATGAAGCTTAGTTACTTTTTTATAAGTTTATTTATTTACTATATAAAGTTATATATTAACTACATATATTGTATATTTATAAATTGGCCCATTTGGTAAATTTACTCCACAAATGCACATAAAAAAATGTATACATAAAACCGCTCATCTGTCAATCATCTGTCTAGCCTTTTCCCAACTATGTTGGAATTCTGATACACCTTAGTACCAGTGTTTTAAATAACCTGGGTAACCCCATACTCCTTGGTAAGACTGGTTGTCAGACTCTCTGGCTTTTGTAGCGACTATCAAAGATGTTCCCATGACAGCAGGGATCCACCAATTTAACGTGCCTTCCGAAACACGGAGCAACTTATGACCGTTCGATCCAAGCGGCTGCCACTTAGCCACAAGCAGATATACGGCAAACGTTATCAAATAAGGAAATCGTAGTTCTGTAAATAAAGCGCATCATCATCAAAATGCGGTGTCTTTTGAACGAGACTGGGAGTGGTGCCAGAACGCGCGCTAAATCAACGGCATTTGGCAAAGAGTTGACGCAAAGCATGTTATACTCAGCTTGAATAACCTAATAAATGCTCCTATCATATCTAATGGGAAAGCTTTCCTACTAGAACGGAAGAGTTATGGTTTAATTATCGTCCTATGGCTAATTGATTTCTCCTCAGATAACATCATTTACTTCTTTGAGAATTGGACACAAACTGCTGCATAAAGAGGGAAGCAACTAGTCCGTTAAACATTTGTATTCGAAGAAGTTTAGTTAGGTTCTCGAAGTTACGCGTACTACGAACAAAGTTGCACCTTAGACTCGGCCAAGTAAAAAACGGAAAAGTTCATAAACTTTAAGCGAAGTTAACAATCTTGCACTTTGGAGAATCGTTTCATAACCCCACCCTGTTCAGTAAACGAGCGGTGAATAAGTTAGGAGAGCTTACCTCTTTCCCACGTGATTGACTCGATGGGGTAGCCGGCGACCGGGCACTTGATATTCAGATCACTGCCCGCCACGGCTGTGACTTTAGGCATCTCTCGGATGTATGGAAGCCCGTATACGTTGACTCGTGCGGCATGGAGTGCCTTCCCAGCACTGTTGGATGCAACGCAAGCGTATTCCCCGCCATCTTGCTCTGTGACGCGGCTGATGTTCAAGTGGCTCACCACGTCATCTTGCAGGGTCACGTGCTGCCCGACTACGAACCTAAATGCGAGATTATGTTGGTGTCTGAATATAGGAAAAGAGAAAATTTGCAACAGCCATTAAAAGTGATAGAAGCTTCAGGGAGATGCTATCAAAATGGACAACATGAAAGTTCTGCTTTTGTAATACATTAACTCCATTTTTTTATAGGCAACAGTTTATTTAGATGTTGGACCTATAAATTCTGATCAAAACACGTTAAAAACTTTATGACATGAATGTAAACAGCACGTGGTACCGACGGGTGAAGAAGTTAAGACATTTAATCAAACTTTTATTGCTACATCATGTTTTGATTACTTTTGATATCGGGGCTAAAATTGGCAAATGAAAGTTTTTCGAATTTGACTTCTAAATTAGAAAATTATTTTCCAAGATGCTATTAAACTTATCTCAGTTGAACCTATACGAATATTTGCTTGCTCGATAGTAGACTTAGGAGAATTTGCTTTATTTTAACAATATCCATTAATATAATATTGCAACCAGTGACAGCGTAGCTGATTGTGCTTAAAAAAAATTATCACTATTTACCTCGAATTTGTTGGAATGGGAAAACCATCAAGTAGCCATGTGAACTGCGGAGGGGGGTGACCCATAGCCACACATTTTAATGACACACTAGGTCCTGGCTGAAGAGTCTGCTCCGAGAACCAATAAACCAACTCAGGCTTAGATTCTGTAACAAATAAAATATTTATTTTAATCTCTTCGTGAAACTTACAATTTCACTGGAACTCTATTTCAAGCTAACTGGGTTATTCTTTAAAAATACTGAAGTTATCGAAGCGGTTGGTCATATTTTATCTACACGATATATATAATATTTTCTGAACTACTCCTACTAAAGTTTTAAAGAAACTAACTACCTAAACGTATGATTGTTATATTTACGGTTGTGGCGTAACTTTTATTAATCTACTTGAATTATTAGTTGAACTGCTTGTTAAGAACTTGAAGCATCTAAGTAGGCATTGTGGCTTGATCACAAATTTCATTTAGAAAAAGCATTTGCTTGAAATTTTACTTGTTCTCGCAAACAAACAACCCCATTAACTGGTGAGTATTAAAAACAAAGGCTAAGCTTATTATCTCGGGAGGAAGGGGAAAGAATAATAACCCCCTCGGTCCGCGTCAGAATAAACTGTGCATTGCAGTACCTAGGTGCACTGCGTTCCGTCTGATTAATATTCAGCTCTTTAGACGATCAGGGAATTCAAGAGTTAGTTATACGTTCCTTTATCTAATATAGAAAATGAAAACACACAATTTTTATTTTTCAATCCAATTTATTTTTATTCGTCGCATTCTCCACACGATAAAAGCGCTTCATTAATAAATCCCTTGTAGTCTATTTAGTGATACAAAAATGATTTTGTTAGTCTATAGTTCCCGATCTTCATTTAAATCAGGCTATCATGTTTCTATTTGAAGTATAAAGTTTTCATATCAAGTAAGCTGTATAAGTAGTTAAGGTTGGTATTACTGAGACAGACAGACGGGCGGACGGGCAAATCCATCCGGCCGAGTGTACGGCACGCCCGCTCCGCCTGGGTATAATTTTTCCACCTCGAATGATAAAGTAGGCTGGCTCAGTTGCGCTATATAAAACTTTTACGATTGAATTAGATTATAGATGCTCAGATCCGTGTCTGTTAAGCCTAAAACTTTGTTTGGGATAACAGATTGTTTATACACTAAACAATCTGATAAACAATATTGTTTATTTGTTCTGCGTCTATAAATAAATATTTGTTTCCCAGATTGTTTTGATATTTTTTCAGTGTTTTTTTTATGTGTTACAAATGCTTTAATCTAGATTTTTCTCAACTATCATTAGAAATTTCTAAAATTAATTAAAACCAAAATAAGAGGGTGCCCACAATTTTTATGAAAAAAAAAGCAATCAAATTGCTTTAGAAAGTTGGCGCCCCTAAAACAAAAAGGAAAACATACCTTATGAATTGGCCTTTTCGAGACGCGTATTAGCCAAGATTAGTCTTACAAGTATTATGGATATATTCACGATTGTAAAACATTTCTGTTATAATTTCTCCTGGTTCTGCTTCATATTTAAAGGAATCAAAATCCGTAATCCGTTTGACCCTTTTGAAAAGGGACTTTGTAGCTTAGAACGAACTTCCGGGTAAGTTCGTTGATGAGGGTCATTCGCGAAGACGGTACATATGTGAATAAGAAATTTAAACACCATTTCGAAGCATCGGCTTTTTATTTTGAGTAGGTGATAATTTTGCATTGACCGATATTTTTTCAACTTTTTATTAAAGCAGTCAATCTCTGTGAGGAGTTGAAAATCTGTTTTAAAGAGAGCCTCAAAATCTCAAATACGTTTATTCAAATTATGGCCCATTCTATGTCATACTTACTTCAATTTCTGCAACAGAGATAGATTTTTAAGTGAAATTCAATATTAATTGATGCTTGATTATTTCGAAGTAAGGCTGATAAACCATCACTTCTCAAAACAAGGGACAGCGCCGAAAACGCCCACACTTCACCACTTCCTTATGTATTTTTGCTGGGTCTCTAGTCCAAAGATATCCAGATCAGGATTTAGGTACCTGTTGCCTATCTAGAAGTAGGTAACTCGAAATAATACGGAATATTGATTCGGAATACCAACGGCCTTCGATTACAGGTGCTTTATTTTAACAGGAAAATGTCAGGTGAACTATAGTTATGTTATATATAAGTCTAAGCATCTACTTATGAGGCATTTTCGCGCTGACGTCAGTACAACGTAGGCGTCAATCTTGCTGACGCATGCCGATGGGTTTTCAGACGTAACCACGTCAGCGTAGGAGGATAGACAGGCTTCGAGCTTTTAATTTTAATTAGTAGCAGGAAGTTGGAATTTTCTAAGGAGGCAATTTTACTAGATACATATCCGCATTTCTGGGGAGTTTGTTGCGCGACTTCTTCTTCCCAGCGAGAACACATAGGAAGTGGTGAAGGGTGGGCGTTTTGGGGGCTGTCTGTTGTTCGAAAAGTGCTGATTTATCAGCCTAATTTGAATAAAAGAATTTGAGTTTGAGTTGACTGAAGCTTGCAAATACCATAGTGAAAAAAAAATAAGTTAGTATGTTTTAAATGTAACATCTGTCACATTGATCCATTTTATATATCAATCCAGTACGTCAAGTTACCCGAAACTGACAAATTTTCTCAAATTTGAACCATATGCTTCAGCGATAAAGTTGAAAATCTATAAAAGAAAATTTTACAGATTTTAGCTAGGTTGATTTTATGGCGTCTGTACCAATTTCTCAAATGTTTACTCATACAAATTTCCATATTTTATAGCCTAATTACAAATAGCTAAAAATAGAACAATAAACAAAGAATATTATACACATAATTTAAACATGAGATACTTGTTAGATTAAACAATTTACATATTTATATTTCTTTGCATAATATTATTCAGAATAGTACAAAGAAAAGCGTAGTACATTAGTATTCTAATACAGTGCAATAAGTGTCTGCTTAGTTCCGGAATTTAAACTGGCTATTCAGTGGCCCCGAAGTTAATGGTTTTGTATTTCATTCTGTTTGTACTGAAATTAGATGTGTTTTGTTTTTTGGTTTTCACCTTTTTTTAGATTCATTTGTAGCTTGAGGTCTTGGCTGAGTTAATGTACTATGCATATAAAGATTCGTTGTGGTCTAAGCAAATGTTTACTCTATTCTATGGCTAACTTTCGCCAGCGCTTTCACCCGCACTCCGTGGAAACTAATCCGCGCACCAGGATAAGAAGCCTACTTCGATAAATGGAATATGTGATACTTAGGTACAAGATTCTCTTAAATCGGTCCAGTAGTTTCTGACACAAATTGCCTACTCGTGCTTAGATAGTTAGCCTTAACGTTGTAATTTATTCTTAATTTTTCAATTTATTTCTTACATTTTCCTAACAGATTTATCTTGAAGGTTCTATTTTCTGACTGTAGTGTGTATGATATAGCTTATTTTCTCTGTCTTAAACTCTATATCGCACACAAAACAAATACACTTTGTTAGATACGTAGCTATGAAAAGATAATATAATATTATTTTCTAAAACATAATAATTATCAAGCGCAGTACGTAGCATTTAAACTTCGAACGATCTATTCTCACAGCCTGCTGCACGCTGGAAATTTATAATTAGACAAATATCTAAAGTGCTATTGTTTTAATACAAATTCACATTGTTGCACCGCAGAGGGAACAGTCCGGGCATCCTTATAAATGGCCCAATAAACTTCAGATTAAAATTATGTGTAGTTCGCGATACCTCTGGGTTCTGCGTAAAACGTAATAATGCAGAAGGGTTCCGTCCCTTCATTAGAGACCACATTAAATTGCGACATTTATTCGGTCACTGTTAGCCGTTTTGGGACCGGTTCTAATGGTTAGTTTTAAAAGGTAGGTACTTCGATTGTGTAAGCGTAAATTACGTAGAAACGGTTATTTATGGGGCTTTGTTATCTACTGCTGCAATAAGGCTTTTATTTAAATTTTAATGTAGTAAACCCGTAATAAAATAGACAGTTAAAACAACCTTACATTTTCGTACCTTTAGGTCATCATCATCTCCCGAGCCTTTTCCCAACTACGTTGGGGTCGGCTTCCAGTCTAACCGGTTTCGGCTGAGTACCAGTGTTTTACAAGGAGCGACTGCCCATCTGACCTCCTCAACCCAGTTACCTGGGCAACCCAATACCCCTTGGTTAGACTGGCGACTTACTGGCTTCTGACTACCCGTAGCGACTGCCAAGGATGTTCAATGACAGCCGGGACCTACAGTTTAACGTGCCATCCGAAACACAGTCATTGGCGTCCAAGATATACTTAGAAAGTACATACAAACTTAGAAAAGTTGCATTTTCGTACCTTTAGGTAGTCAGAGTTAATACTTACCTCGCCTTTAAAGGAACAGCTTATAGCCAAGTAAATATAGCTTTATAAAGTTCAAAATACTCATTTGCCTGTTAAGTTAAATGTTTTTTTAAAGATGGTCTCTAGTAACCAGTAAGTCTAAAATAAACTTAGATTGTAAACAACATATTTATTACTGCCACCATCCCTGTAAATAAGTATTGCAGACGCCGCACATTCACAAAGCCATTTTCCCCGCAAACAAATCAATTACAGCGAAGTCACAACAATTCGCGCAAATTCTATTAGTCTGTGATACACAAAGCGCCAGACACGACACGTAGGCATGATTGTTAGCGCATAATAGTTTACCTGCCGTTAGAAGCGTCTGTGAACTTGCCGGGCGCTATCAATAGATGGTAGATACGGGACCGCTTTGAATCTCTACCATGAGTGTTATTAGGTAGATCGACTTATTGTGTAGTCGTGGTGTGGTTGAAACACCAAGCTGGCTGGAGCATTATTTAGAATAGAATCCGTTAATATTTTGAGGTATCGTTGAAATAAGCTGGGATATTTAAAGATGAGGGATATCAATGAAGAAAATGAGATAAGGTGGAAAACGTGACAGTTCAATGAATACCTACTACATGTCGATCAATGTTTTAAGCTTTGAATATTAAATAAAAGACATTGGAGCTCATAGTTTGATTATTTGTTTAAAACTGTCTTTTTGTATTTTGCAATATGTTTTATAATATTCTATTTTCTATATTTCCCCGAATGGAAACGTTAAATCTAGTGAATTTTAAAGTTTGTATGTGTTTCGCTCAGTGTGTCTCCAACATTGTGCTACTGCGAAGACAGGGTGATAAATAGACTCAAAAAGGTGGCGTTATCCTATCGTATTCCTTTATGTTTGCCTGAAGTCAAATTTACCAACATACCTGTTTAAGTATATTACTATTTTGATGTGTGTGAAAACTTTACGTATTTTCTTTTAGATAGCTTGTAATCTTCACAATAAATTTTATATATTAAGGCCCTGTTTCACCACCTACGAATAAGTTCCAGTTAGTTTATTTGGTAAAAAAATTCATACAAATTCTGTTCCATTTCTTAATTTATTCGGTGGGTAGTGGCTATTCGGACATTGTGAAACTGGCCCTAAAAATCTTTGGAAGTAATGTGAACTAAAAAAAATACCTATTTGTATAATGATAGACTGCATACTATGCTGTTTTTCAATCACAAAAAGGCGCCGGAGGTGTCTCGACTTCCAGACCATTTTAAAATGCGGCGCTTTATCAATGGTAGTGGTTGGAAGTCATTCCTCCCCGTCTGGTCGGGTTTACTTCGCGGCGTAACAAATGAGGCTTGTTAACAGAAGGTCAGCTACACGGGTAATTTATAGATAGCCCCTCTTGTGGATACTGAGACTTCAGAAGTGGTTCTGGGTTTTTGTTTCCAATAATTTTGATATCCTATCTAGTTATGATTGTTGGGTATATTTTATTGGCGAAAATTTTGCGCTCGTTTACCTCTTGGCGCTTTTGAAAAGGATTGTATTCAAGTTTGCTCAGTTCGATGAAACTCCTAAGTTCTGAGGAAAGTGATTTTAGCCTGAATTCTTACTGTAGCTTCAGCTGTTTTGATAAATGGACAGGATTTTCATTCAGTATGACTGACTGAATAACTGTTCTCGTATAATGGAATTAGAACATAGAATTTGGTTAAAGTAAGCCAGGTATGCTAGCTAATGCCATTCGATACCTCCAAGTTGGGAAAACTGCTTCAATATTTACTTTCCACAAGTTATATATGTATTATCTCACCCACACCTTAATACATAAATCCATAATAATGAATCCATGTCATTAATTCTAACCACACGTGTCAGGTTGCCAAATCCATTACGCTCTTAGAAAAGAGGTTTCCTAAACAAGGAAAAGAAAATAATGAAAAAAAATCGGCATAGAAATAAGTGGTCGGGTGTAACGTCACGGCCCTACTTATTCTGAACCCCTGAAGAGCAGGGACACCAAATAGCGGGGAACGAATTAATAATGAAACAAAGCGGCTTATATTGCGCGGCGGGGGCGGGGAAAACCGACCTTATGAGCTGCGAGATACGATCTTAATTGGTAGTACCGCGGTTAGTATTTAGTGCGGCGGTTGGATGCGCCCGCGGCAGCTGCCTGCGTCACTGAAGCTCTTTGTTTGAGCTGAAGAGCTGACTCTAATAGCTTGCACCGGATCCGCGCTTAAAAATGGACTTTTAAATATTTTATGAAGAAGTCGGGCGGGCGGATAAAATGTTTAAAATTTACATATCTGCCATATGCATTCGTGTTTAAAAAATAATGCTGATACTAAACGTAAATATAGAACTATGTTACCGTTTTTATTTACGCTTTCATTCTGTTTTGCTGAGATTGCAGCGTGGAATCTTCCCTAGCTGAAAAAAGTTTCTCCCTCATAAAAAGTCTCGTAGCTATAAAACTTTGGAGTTTACGTGAGTGTCATTCAAATGCATGAAGGCAAACAATTTATGAATAAACGAGCATCATAACAACCATTTCTCTGCGAACAGGGTCGCATTCTTATACAAGAAATGTTAGCTAGAATCTTACACTGACAAGTAAACAACTACCAGTGAGAGATTAAGTGAACGATGTTGGTTTTTTGCTGGTTAAAACTTAATAGTATGGTTAACATAAACGGCTAAGAATAAATACAAAGGACTTGCGGGTAAAGGTTAATGTGAACGTTTGTAAAATGAGTTTCATCAAGACCGATAGATTTTTATTTTCTGTAAAAGAATCGCTATCCGGTTGTGTACGAGCTCCGATGTTCAAGCTGGTATTCTCGACTCACAGTCAAGTATATGGAAGCTTAGATTTTAAATCGAGGCTATTTTTTTAATTATATCACCTTTCATATACCGTGGATTAGCCCCAAGGTAAGCTTACTTAAGCTTTGGATATTTACATAAGTATTTCCCTAGTTCTGTGAGAGAAAACACTAAACTGTGTTACTGGTCTCAGTCGTAACATTATAAAAAAAATAACCTTGGGATACACTTAACCTGGCCAATTGAGAAACTTGGCACAAAGTTTGGCAGTAAACAATTGTTTGGTATTTCTTTTCCCTTGATATTATAAATGGTTGGCGTCCGAGCATTATGTAAATGCGGCTTTGTACCGCGGCCACGTCAAAACTTTCAACTTTGTTACCTTCTGTTTATGATATGAAGTTCGGAGCTGACACCGGCGGTAAGTGGAAAAGTTATACGGGACCCTTGTTTATTTCAGATAGTTGTACGTGCGCACTAGATAATTTGTTGGGCAAATTACCACCTCGACGGCTCGTTGGTTTAATAAAATACGTGTTGTAACGCGAACTTTTTAAATTAATTGTTGCGGTGCAAAGTGGAGAATATCAACAACATTTATTATGTAACTACTGAAAAAACAGCGTGGTTAAGTAACTTTTCCTTATGCTGAATTTATTAGCCGTGGCGAAGTCCACTTGTTAGAGAAATCTCAGCCAAGAAAATCTGGGATCAAATTGTTTACTCAAGACTCAAGTTGGTACCTAAAATGCTAACGTTGGGGTTATTTGCTTACAAAACGGATGCTGGTTAACGAGTTGCTGTATATCAACTCCCAGGTTGATTTCGTGATTTTTAAATCAAAATACTATGCACAGACAGTAAATATATTATTCTGAAGACAGGTAGGAATTATCACTAAGGTCGATAAGGCAGAATGTTTGTAATGTTAAATCGTTAAATCAAATCCTTGAAACAATAAGCTATCTGTGGAATATTCTCAATGTGTGAAACCCTAGAAACTAAAAGATTTAATAATATTTTGGAATGTACCAGAATATTCACCAAATTCGGGTACCTGCTGCGACTTTCTGGAAATATATCGATCTACCCCCATTCCCTAGGAAGCCTATTCTATATACGATATAAATCGGCGTCGCCATAGTCGCAAGGCACTTCAGTATTGAATGCTAAACAGTAAAGGCTAGTTCTTTACTGTTGAAAAGCTGAATCGAACGGAGTGAGTGAGCTATCTAGCGAGTGATATCGAAATGATTAGTGATTATAAACACATATTATGAGTAGTGATTACTATAATTGTAATTGTGTAAACATCTGTTTGTGTATAATAATATCCGAACTCGTACCAATAGGTACTTTAAAAAATTCAAACAAAGAAAAAATATCAGCAACCGCACTTCAATGCTACACGTACCCACATCCTGCACGTTTAAGCCTAAAAGCTTAAAAATCCTAAAATATTAAAGTAGGTACCTCTAGTGCCTGTGAAGTTCCAGTCAGTGTCATGTGTGTGGGTGCTGCGAGCGAAGGGCGCGCGCCGCGAGCGGTTGCCGGGGGAGCGCGACCGACCCTCGGACACTGCAAACATACAACCTTTTTACTCAAGAAACTTTTTTGGACGAAAGTTGGTAAGTCATGGCCTTTTTAGTATGTTCTATTTTTAAATTCAGAATAAGAATGTATGTGTTCTTTTGTTTAAATATAGTAGAACTTAAATTTGCAATGTTGCTAAGCAATCACAGGTGTGATTTAACAAATTTATAAGAATAACTATAATAACTTCTATTGAATTCAGAACACTCAATAAAAAATATCTTTAGCGTTCATTTTTCTAAAGAAGTTCTTTGAAAGTTTGCGGGTAGAACAATAAAAAACTTCAAGGTATTTTTGTAAGAGAAAAGTTATCCAATCAATTTTTTAATTATAACCCTTTCAAGTTACAGAAACAAGGCTATGAAAGAAGATTCTTGCTCTGTTGTAATTTATTATAACAATTAACAAAGAACATTTTTCAAGGCTAAAATATGATAATTAATTACCGGATAGAATTTCTTACCATCTATTAAATATTCTGAAACTCCATAAGCCTGATCCTTGGTATTGCTGACAAAACACTGATAAACTCCTTGGTCGTCCTTCTGAGAATTTTTGATATGTAGTCTTAGGCCGTCTTCAGAAATCTTGAGTCTTTCATTTGGTTTAACGACTTTCGCGTCATGCACCCAGTAGACAAGCTCGATTGGATGCCCAGACACTTTGCATTCAAATGTGACGTCAGCATTCGTTTTCGTTCGCACGACATCGGGTTTTATTCGGACGGAGATGGGTTCTGTGGAAAAGAGAAAAATGTTAAAAGAAGTACCTAATATGTTATTTTGTCTGTAATACAATTTTACGATTAGTCCAATTAGGTGGGTAATACGGAAGAAATCGCGCTCAGGAAAAGGAAACTGTTTACATAAATTAAGCGGATGTTTTCCTCACGTATTTCTAGCCGGCGAGAGCCTTGATATGCCGTATTTTTATTTGATTTTCTTTTTCCACCGTATAATTAAATACATTGTATTGTATGGCTAGCTGTTGCCCGCGACGTCGTCCACGTGGAGATTAGGTAATTATACACCCCCGTACTTGATAGGGTGATAATATGTAGCCTATATGTTGACTCGACCTTTTAGCTATATTCATGCCAAATTTGAAGCAAATCCATGCAGTAATTTTTGAGATTATCCCGGACATACATACAGAAAAACAGACAAAAATTCTAAAAACTATATTTTTGGATTCGATATCAATTGTAGATCACACCACAGTATTCTTTTAAAAAAATATTCGATGTACAGTTTTGACTTTTCTAGGATTTTATTATACATATGTATCTAATCCCTAACTTGCGTAGTGAAACTTTTACATTGCAATTATAGATTCTGTACCCACCCAGATATTGTACGTTTATGATAACTGTTATTCAGGGTTATAGATATTGAAATAGAGGCAATATCGAGCGATAAACCGGTTGAGCACCGTTGTTACTGAAATATAAGCCAATTGAAACGTATAATAACACTAACTGGAAATGCTGAACTGAAATCATAGTATCGGAGTATAGATCGTTATTTATTTCTATTAAATATACAAATGTAAGGGTACGGATGTGAACGGTAAGCCATACAGAATACTGATATTATAATTAAATTACTTACTGCACGTTAAATTGCTAGCTGCAATTAAATTACTAACTGCATAGGAGTGTATTAAGTGGGAATGAGAAGGGATGAAGACGGACAGGTAGACCAAGGAAGAGATGGCTTGATTGGAAAGACGACATGACCGAGGGAGTGGATATCAGTATGACGGCTTACAGAGAAGAATGGAGGCGGAAAATCTATGTGCTGACCCCACATATCTTGGGAAAAGGGCAGGAAAAAGAAGATGAAGTTATAATTGGTATTTCTTTTTAATAATTTACGTAAATTACAATTCTCAAAATATCTAAAAATAATTGCACTGAAGCGTTTAATCACCTTATATTATTTTAAAATTATTCAGAACTGTACATATTTTTTCTTATATAGAAGCGTTTGAATCACTAATCCATACTGGAAGACCTATCTAAGAAACTAAATTAATGTTCGCCTATAATAAAAAGAAGGTTATATAACTAGTAACTGTACATTCCTCAGCGACTCTCTACCTCCTTGGAGTACCATCGTTATTCATATCCCTATTGGTTGGACTCATCAAAGAATTCCTCAGCATCTACCTACATCAACTATGTTCAATCAAATCCCCCGGGAGCAACATACCTGTGACAATAAGTGTGAAGTGCACGGACTCGCCCCCCACGGTATTGTTGAGCCAGCACACGAAACGGCCGGCGTCCTCACGACGCACCGCTTGCAAGCTCAGCAGACCGCTGCCTAGCAGCCGCGCTCGCGACCACAGCGAGGTCTTCTCTAGGGGAATTAATTCTTCGTGGTGTTCGCGAAACCACCTGTGGAACGGATTATTGATATTCCTCACACATTCTCACAACGTCATCTAGACCCAAACTAAGCAGAGCTTGTATCATAGGTACTAGACAAGTGATAAACGTATCTATGTACATTTATTTTGTAAATACATGCATATTGTACATGGGATAACCAGATTAAGTCGAACACCTATTCATATAGGGACACAAATATTTGACTTATGCGGGAATACAACCCGCGACCTCTGATGTAGCAGCCAGATTCACTTGCTACTACGCCACCTGGTCACTACATCGATTTCAAACAACGTTGTTATATTTCCTCTACCTAGATTCATTCTAATCTATATGTAGCTGCGTATATAAAGAATCATACATATAATATACAAGTTAATACCTACATTCTCAGAAATCGGGATACTTAAAGCCAAGCTTAAACTGCCCCGTAAAACGTAAGTTCAGCAGCGCAGAACTAAATTCCCCAAGGATTCTTCGCTCTAACGCAAAGCTAACAAAACAATAAAATGTATGAGCCTATAATAGTGTTAAAAGGCCACATTCAACAAGCTAAAGACGGCAATAGTCAACAAGTTGTGACAAATGGTCCATTGTTACTACAAACATAATGACATGTTTCGCTCGGCCTTTCAACGCTATATCGATTTGTCATCCCATACAAATTGTTTCTAGCTAAACTCTTTTTCTTCCATTTTAACTAAATCGTAAATCAATTTTTATGAGAATCCACTTTTATAGACGTTTTAGTAGTTCTTATTAAATTTAATAAAAAAAAAACAAACAATTTCGCAATCTCACGAAGAAAAATATGAATAATACAAATCGTCCGTATTAGAAATATGAAAAGTAAAAAAGTATTTATTGGAGATAACGGTAAGATGTAAATATCTTCTTTCTTTACTAATTATTGATTAATCATTAAGTTATTAATTATGTGAGTAGGTGTAAGAATTTGATCTGTAGGGCTCTAGGTTACAATACGATTCATATGGGTACTTGTACATTGGCAGTCATAATTTTATATGAATATTTAAGTGATTTTATATAAAGGAATGTGAATAACCATAAGGACCTATTAAGTACTGACCTCTTATGACGTGTGAAGATATTTTTATAGGACGCAGTAATGGGAAGTATTCCTAATGCCGTTTCAAGTATTTAATAACCCTTGACAAAGTATATGTGGAGGGCAATTTATTTAGGATTGAATTACGCAGCCGGGAGTTAAAGTGGACCATCTTATTTCGGGACGTCCAGATAATTTTACGCGAAAGAGACCGTGAGACGGTAGCTCCATCTTTCTCGTTCCAGCACTATTACATGACGAGAAAAGCTTTGTGAATACGTTCTTATATCCTATGCGCAAATTTACGGAAATGAAAATGGCTATATGGCGCGAAATCTTCAATGTTCTCCAAGTTAGGTTCCCTTTTAGAAATAGTTTTCAAAGGAGTTGAAATGCACCGAGACATTTGCATTCTAAAAGGTTTCCACGAACTATGGCTGGATATGAAAGTTTATGGCATATTCAGTAGCTCGCCGCGGTAATTCTTTGAAAACATAAAATGTTATCAGTTCACTGAAGAAGTTTGTGAACTTTTATGTAGTCTATAACTCTCAGACGCTTTGGTATCCACAGAGATTTTATTGTGGTTTACGTCTCATTTTCTGTCCATATAAATTCCCTTTTTGTAAGGTGTTTGTGAAAGCAGGAGTTTTGGGTATATCTTGTGGTAATTATCTGTCAAATTTCCTTAATAGATTTTCAACTTTATCGCTAAAGTATTGTTTCAAAGTTGATTGGGAAAATTTGAAAGTGTCGGGTAGCTTCATGTGCTGGCGTCTGTACTTTATTTATGGCATGTAGTCTGCTTATCTTCTACTTCCATCAATCCTCCGCTGCCTCCAGCCAAGTCTCTTTTCTCATACATACGATATGTGCATGTCTATCCGAAAAAAACCGCAGAAGCATAGAACTAGATCGACTCGAACGACGACCCATTCACTAAAATAGGACCAAAGCTATCGTCGGTTGGTATAGGTTGTTTAAACTACAAGACAAATACCGAGTAAAGAGGAGGAGTTTGGTGTGGGAGCCGGCCCATGAGCTCTGTTTGCACGGTTATTTGACTAGCCATGACCAACTTTGGCCGCCGAAACTTGGCAACATTTTCTCAGGTACGTAATTGGAGTCCGAACCGAAAATGTTTGGATCAAGTAAATTAGGTCAATCAGTTTGTTTTTTCGTTATATATAAACCCACTTATTTTCTTACTCCCATTTTCTATAACCTTGATATCTGTTGTTTTGCGTACTAGAGATAGAATTTTGATATTAGCTTCATACAAGTAACGCCAAATGCCTTATTTTTAGTAAGTAAATCCACAGTGTATGGGTTATTGAAATCCACCGTAAAGTCGTAGATATGTGGTAAAATGTACATTAGGTACCCATTGCTATATATATTATGGACCTTTGCTTGCTTAATTCTTGCGGGAGTAGGTACCAAAGAGCACAGTTTCAAAACAGAAGTGTTTTCACAGCAACTTTTAAATCGGTGACCTTTTAGATCTCGCTACACACAGGGATCGAAACGACAACGTAACAGCGGACGAAACGATAACATTATGAAAATCTATTTAAATTACACGCCATTTTGCCATCTAGAGACGAGCTAAGTACATGAGCAACATAGCTTGCTACATTTCCAAGGGTATAATGCAATTTACCGGGTTTTGCGGCTAAATTGCTCCTTGGCAGTTAAAACGAATCACGTCGCATGGGGATTATAAAATTGCGGTAAAATCTCGATGCGAGATCAAAACGCTTTGGTGACAAAATAAAGCGACCAGTTTGACCGTCGCATGGTAAGGGCAGATTTAAGAATTTGAGCCGTTAATTTTAACACATTTTTGGCGTACGAACACCTGAATGGAGAGTTACGTGAAGAGTAGGTAGGTACAGTTTTAATAGGTATAAATGATAAATGATATTTATTTTGCAAATAGGTTGAATTCAACACTTTTACACGTCAACACATTTTTTTATAAAATAACGAGATAAGGTCGGCATTTCCTAACTGACTGCCTTGAGAAGAAACGCCGAATATAGAAATAAAAGGGATCTGAATTTGTTAAAAATCCCGCGTGAGTTATAATTACGTCAATATTATATTTATATGGTCTGGTATGGGCTCTACTGGTATATAAAAGATTATATATTTCGTTATAAAAAACATAGGAAAATTACGAAAGTATTTTCTGTATTTTTCAGAGCTAATTTTGAAATATTAATTTATTAATAAGAATACCTCTCTCAGTTTAATCATTAATTCATAAATCATTGAAACATCGCGAACAATAATCAATAGAACTGTAAGTACACACGTATTTGACACCTAGTTTGTTACATAGATAATGTTACACGCCACAATTGCTATTAAATAGTGCTAAATGTTCAAACAGCCGAATTAGGGGATACCAGAGAATAAAATGGGTGACAAAAACCGCCAAATCATTAAAATATGACAATTAATTCGTACCTACTAAAACAATGACACCGTATAGACCACTAGGCATTTCTGCTACCAGCAATTGCCTTTGTTTCAATAGGTCTTTCTTTATATATTACCGAAGTAACATTCTTACAGCTGGTCATATATGGTGGCACAGCTGGTGTTTGCTAACCGTTGATTTATATGTTTTTAATATTTTTTTACGCGCAAGTATAACCGAAATAAATTTCTTCACTGTGTAATGTATTTAAAGTAAATTTGCAAACAAACAGTTCTTGCAACAAGTCGTGCTTAAAAATACACATTCCTTAACCTCCATACAGCGATTAGTGCTCGAAACCTTTTAAGCAAATCAGCAGTCGATGGCCATTACGCGTTCTAACACAAGACCTATTTCTGAGTAAAAACTGGGGCTTTAGCCTCTTTGCTCCGTCAGGCCTCTCCCCGAGTCTGTTGTTTGCTTACTGAAGCGATACCTTTTAGCGGGAGGATACAACCACACAAAATGTTTCTTAGTTTTTTTTTATGTACAAGTGATTATATATATTTCTATATCCTATAGATCCTATAGACTTTTTTGGTTGGTTTCAAAATAGGACGCGATTTTGGTGTACTGAATTTGCTCTGCTTACACCTATGTATGTACTTTTTGATGATATGGCCTAGAGTTTACAGCATCTCAAGTATGTTTTACTTTTTTCAGTCTTTATGGTATACTCTTACAGACGCACATCAAGCTACCCGAAACTGTAATTTTCCCAATCAGGTTTGAACCGTACGTTTCAGCGATAATGTTGAAAATCTATTAGGTATCGTAAGTTGACACATTGTACTTAGTACATTTAGTTGCATTTATGCGCATTTGAATCTTCTTGTATATAGGTACCATAATACCAGATATTAAAGATAAATAGTTAATTGATGTTTAGATGCACTCATCGTTGTTATTAATATCCGTAAAACAAAAGTTTAGTTGAGTCATTCAAATGACGTCAAGATTACAAAACATTTTGATAAAAAAAAGTTCTGGCGTTTTTGACATTCATGTTTTCGTCTCTGCGCAAACGAAAATTCATGAATGGTCAAATATTTTCGGTTTTCAGATACCTACACATCTAGACATTCATGTCATTTATAAAAGTCAGGATAACTGAAGTGTGGGATTCAAACGTGCGAATCAAAAAGCCTGGAAGTAAAACGAATTTCCTCTGACAAAAAATTCTTTCAAACTAAAAGAGAATCACGACCTTTAAGAATTCTCCAGAAAAAATAAGACGAAGAATCTCAAATGTCTGCCCACATATTTCTTTTTTAATCATAAGCTTGTTCAATACTACATTTTTCCTCACCTGTAGCTAGGCACTGGCCACGCATGCGCGGCGCACGGCAGCCGGACATCTTGTCCGGCTTGTATGCGGCGCGTGCGCGGCTCTATCGCCATCCGCGGCCTCACGGCGCCTTTTGGTTCCGTCACTATTATGTGACCTGGTGGAATAAAGAAAATGTTAAATTGATTTACTTGGAAACACGGCCATGATAGTTATGTTCCATTTTTATAATAATCTATTCAGACACTGTAGTACCTAATTACCAAAGGTATATATTAAAGGAAAAACTCGCTATTACCATGTAGAAATTAATAACGAATTATGGATATTATCTGGTAGGTGCCTACCTCTATGCTGAAAGTTTTTTAACTTACAAATATCTGAAAATACGTGATGTTGGTACCTACCTATTATTTATAAGAAAATTGCTCATTAAAGTAATAAAATTGCATGTCCAACATGTTCAAATTAATTAGTAACCGAACTGTGGTCATTAAGTATGGTCAATAATCGTGATATTGAGCTTAATTGAGCGCATCCATTAATTAGACTCGGTTATAATTACTTCTGCCAAAATTAGCTGGTTGAACCAAGCTGCCTGACATTCGTTACCTACTTAATTAAAATGAAATATCTATCTAATCTATCAGAAAAAAAAGACTTGGCTGGGGCACTGCCGTGCTCTCAGATTTAAAATTCGAACTTACCGAAATATAGACTAGTGTACAAGGTCCC